>CM046818.1:22387445-22987445 GCA_025617385.1 Murraya koenigii
AAAATAAAAACTCAGTGATAACATTTTAAAGTATGAAAATACATCAAGAATGAAATACACGACACGTATGTGCTCCGATTAAGAGATCGGGATTGTACAAATCTTACACTTTCCATACCGTTGCTATTCCTGCTAAATTTTTTATCCGCCTTGATCCACATATGTGATGCCTATCTCTTTATTTTACGTGGAATAACAAACTGTAATCTAATCTGTATAATCTAATCTGTATAATCTAATAATTATTATAATTTTGTGTGAATTTAAATATTTTATTTGTACATTTTAAAATTATTTTATCTCTCTTTATCACATTTTTGTTGAGCTTACAAGGTTGTCAAGGAGAATATGGTCATTTCGTGATACGAAGAATGTAGAATATTGTAAGGACATTGAAGTTTATTCTTCTAAGGTTTACTTTCTTGGATTGGAAAATTGCAATCCATTTAATTTGGAGCTGGTCACCTGCACATGGGCTTTGGTATGGACTCCCATCATAACATTATACAAGCTCAAGCACCATGGACGTGCTAATGTGTCCCAACCTGCAGACCAATAATCACCAGCCACGTATGTATACTCGTCATTGCTTGCACCTCATATATAAAAATCACAAACATTGAACCAAACCACTTGTGATCAGATAGCAGTGTCAACAGCCATCATGCCTTTGATCTAGTGGTGAGGGCTGCTGCTCTCCAAATTGGAGGACAGTAGTTCGAGCCCCCACAATTACATTGTTGGGTAGACATTTCTTAAATATTAGTGAGATAATTGTAGAGGTAGACATTCCTCGAATATTTGTGAGGGCAGCCCTCACTAAGGCTATTGTGGGGGCCCTCACTAATAATTACAGGAGTAGACATTCCTCGAATATTAGTGAGGCTATTGTGGGGGCCTTCACTAATAATTGTAGGGGGTAGACAATATTAGTGAGGGCTTTGTAGGAGCCCTCACTAAGGCAATTGTGGGGGCCCTCACTAATAATTGTGAATATTAGTGAGGACTATTGTGGGGACCCTCACTAATAATTATGGGGGTAGACATTTCTCGAATATTAGTAAAGGTTATTGTAGTGCCCTCACTAATAATTATGGGGGTAAACATTTCTCGAATATTAGTAAAGGTTATTGTAGGGGCCCTCACTAATAATTGTGCGGGTAGACATTTTTCGAATATTAGTAAGCGCTATTGTAGGAGCGAGGGCCCTCACTAATAATTATGGGGGTAGACATTTCTCGAATATTAGTAAGGGCTATTGAAGGGGCCTTCACTAAGGCTATTGTGGGCCCTCACTAATAATTGATTTCTCGAATATTAGTAAAAGTTATTGTAGGGGCCCTCACTAATAATTGCGGGGGTAGACATTGCTCAAATATTAGTGAGATAATTATAGAGCCCTCATTAATAAATGTGAATATTAGTGAGGGCCATTGTGGGGGCCCTCCTAATAATTGTGCGGGTAGACATATTTTAAATATTAGTAAGGGCTATTGTAGGGTCCCTCACTAAGGCTATTGTAGGCCCTCACTAACAATTGTGGGGGTAGACATTCCTCGACTATTAGTGAGATAATTGTGGGGGTAGAAATATTAGTGAGGGCTATTGTGGCGGGTAGACATTCTTCGAATATTAGTGAGGGCTATTGTAGATGCCCTCACTAAGGCTATTGTGGGGGCCCTCACTAATAATTGTGGTGGGTAGACATTTCTCGAATATCAGTGAGGGCTATTGTGGGAGCCCTCACAAAGGCTATTGTGGGGGCTCTCACTAATAATTTTAGGGGTAGAAATATTAGTGAGGGCTATTGTGGGGGATAGACATTCCTCGAATATTAGTGAGATAATTGTGGGGGTAGACATTCCTCAAATATTAGTGAGGGCTATTGTAGGGGTCCTCACTAAGGTTATTGTGGGGGCCCTCACTAATACTCGTGTTGGTAGACATTCCTCAAATATTAGTGAGATAATTGTAGGGGTAGACATTCCTCGAATATTTGTGAGGACTATTGTAGGGGTCGTCACTAAGGCTGTTGTAGAGGCCCTCACTAATAATTGTGGGGGTAAAATCTTTCCTCAGACTTTGAATTAAGGTCAATTTGTTTTTGAGTGAAGGTTAGTCTGCTTCCTTGCCCAAGTGTGAGGAGTAGATATCCCTCAAATATTTGAGGAATGTCTACCCCACAATTTAAGTCTTAGCTATTAAATATTTTTTAATTTATCAAAAAATAAATACACATTTTCTAAAATTATGATTTTTATAATTACAAAAAAAAAATAAATACAATACAATATAGCACCAACCATAATATAATTAAAAATTAGTACAAGATACTATAATACCAAATATTGTATAATATTAATATAATATAGTGATAATGCAATACAATTTAATGCAACCAACCAAGCAATTTAAACTAAGAAAAAATAATAAAATGAATTCCATAGAAAGTTGAAAAGCCACCAACCAAGCAATTTATTCGGATAAATCCCTTCAAATTCTACATGACAATAACCTGAATAGGTATTTTGCCCTCCAGCATACATTCATCCAACTACGAGAGAAGAAATGACAGAATGTTTACTAATCTCTTGAAAACAACTTCTTCTAAGTAAATTCAAGCAAAGTAACTCAAGAAATCTTAAACTTACAGAAAACAATTTTTTGTAGACTAGGAGATTATAGGCATTCCAATTTAACAAAATTTATCGGTCAACAAGCAAATTTTACATTATGTCATGCAAAAATTGAGACACATAATTATAGTTACTTTATCAAGGTTACATAAAGTTGATACATGACAAAATGCTCAATCTTATTTATGCACAAGAATGGGACCCCTGACAACCGGGCAAACAAACCAAATACCTTGGACATTCTTAGAAACTAGGACGAAACCATTATTCTTTTTCTTAATTCTGGTCATCTTCAAAGATGTCACACCCTTTGATTCTGTAACTAGACCAAATTATAGAACTTCTCAGAGACATAATTTATTATATATTCGACAATCAATCAACAAATGCACAATAACCCACTAATTTCACTACTATCTAAGAGATTTATAATGTATCATCTAATTACACAGCTTCAAATCCAGATGAAATGTAGCCTCCAAGCGATAGAACTCATGAGACAAATTACCTCACAGACACCATGCAACAACAAATAACCTATTTAATGAATCTTGAACCCGTAGCACAAGCACATCTGCATCATTACTCTCCTTAATGAAGTCCATAGGCAAAACTGTGATTAAAAAGGAGTTTAACTCTTGATGAGATTGACGATAAGGATGGCACAGCACATGGAATAAGGCATATTTGGACACTAGTCAAGTTTTTGTCAAATCTGTTACAAGAGCTCGTGCAAAGAAACTCAAAGAAGCATTTAATAGTTTGATTCAAGTAACTTGAGATCAATTAAATATATTTATTAATGAAATATTAATTAATAATTTTTTTTACTTTATTCATTTTGATTTTCTTCTTTACTAATTTTAATTTATTATAATAATAATAATAAATATTTATCCAATAATTTTTAAATAATTTTATTTGACTGACGTTTTAAAATGACCACAAAAATTTTAAGCTTTTAGGAGATAGGAATTAGAAAAATTAATTTGAATTCTACCCGCTCCCTTTATGTTTTATTTTTGAAAAAGAAAATCTATAAAAATATTAATTTCCATTAAACTAGTCCATTGATAACATTGTTCTTTTAGTTTTCTAATAAGAAAAATCTGTAGGCACGCTGTTACAATTTTCTTGTATCCAATAAAAAATAATTAATTAACATTTCTTAAAACAATATTGCATCCGTCATATTTTTATAAATTGGCGAGAAATATTTAGAGTGTGGGCTTAGCAGATGTTTTTACAAATTGAAGTGTAAAACGGAAATTAGTCCTCAATCTTGCCAAATAAACCCAAGCTCTTCTGCCTCAGAGGTGCTTAATTTAATGATTTTCAAACATTTTTTATTTTATTAATTATCTTAGATATAAGAAGAAATTAAAATCTTAAAATTCCAATAGGGATCCCATTTGAACCTTTTTATTTAATTTTTTAATTTTACGTTAGCTTTAATCAATTTTGATATTTTGATTTATTTGTAAACTAGATCTTTTGATACAACAATTACACTAGAGAATTATCAATTTTAATTATATTTTGGGTGCTAAGTTTTCATTTTAATCTCAATTTTTTTTTAAATATCAATAAAAATGTCAAATTATAATTAATTAGAATATGACAAGTGAAACATTTAGGACACTTGGGACATCGATACGAGACCGGTACCCATTTTAAAGCACGAAAATACATTGAGAATGAAATACACGACACTTATGTGTTCCGATTAAGAGATCGGGATTGTACAATTCTTACACTTTCCATACCGTTGCTATCTCTGCTAAATTTTTTATCCGCCTTGATCCACATATGTGATGTCTATTTCGTTATTTTACGTGGAATAACAAAGTGTAATCTAATATGTGATAGTACATATTTTTTATTAATTTATTTCCTTATTTTAATAGACAATGACACTCCAATAAAAATTGAGAAATTTATTTTCATTTATAGTTAAGAAGAAACTGATATTTGTAATATACGTTTAACTTTCCTCATCACTATAAATATACTTATATTTTGACAATTTCATGACTTCAAATGCTATCGAATCCACAACAATTTTATATTCTCAATTTCCTGCCATCAAACATGATGCTCGTGAAGATCAGTTATATCCAAGCAATTTTTATGGTCACCCTCATGTTCACTACACCTTGTTAGTGTTTCTATCAGTTTCTTACATCTTATTTTATATATGTTTTATTTTCTCTCTCTACCTCCATATACACATACATACATTCATACATACATACATACATATATATATATATATATATATATATATATATATAATCATTCTCCAACAAAATTAAGATATATATTAAAATATAAAAAAATATAAATTTTAATATATTTATATTTTTTATTTATTAATATATTTAAAATTTATATTTTTTTTGTTTGTTAATGACAATCTTATTTTATTAAAATAGAATGTGTGTGTGTATATATATATATATAATATATATCGATTTAATTAACGGCATTTGGTCTTAACAGGGCAATCGTTACAAATTGAAGCCAGGGACTTGGTCTTGCAAGCACATGAAATAATACAACCAACTGCTGGCTTAACTGCTGGCTGCACCAAAGCCAGCGATTGTCACATCCAGTGCCTTGGTCCTATCTTCCGCGTTATAAAATGTATCAACCACCAATGTATATGCATTGAATAAGGCGACACTGATAATTTGTTAAAGGTCGAATGTCAAATCATATATAGACATGAAATACAGCTTCTTTATAAATTTCAACTTATCTTGATATAGAAAATCATTATTAAGACTAAAAGATTAATTAGCTCATCCGTGGCCCCATCAACTTTACTCAATTTTTTACTCAATTTTCCAATCTTTATAAGTTATTTGTCTACCAATGGCCAAGCTTTTACACAATTTGCCTCGTTATATATATTTGGAGCACAAAATTGATAAGAATATGACCAATAACATTATTATTTTTATGGAGTGTTTATAAATTAATAATCGAACTGAGTTAAGAATAAAAAAATTCTAAAAAAATAATTACTTAATTTATAAAAATCAAAATAATAATAATCATCACCATCACCAACAATAATAAGCAAAAAATAGCTATAACAAAACTCATTATAAATTTTTTGTTTTCTATTTTTAAAATATTTCTAATGAGAAGTTAAAATGAAAAATCATAAAAATTGTGTGAGTTAGTATGGTTAATATGATTTTTTTTTTGTTTTCTATTTTCAAAATATTTTTTCTTAAAAAGAACAAAATAGAAATTATTAAAATTGAGTGGGATAGTATGATGAATCTGATTTTTATTTTGTTTTTTATTTTTCAAATATTTAAAAGCAAAATAAATTAACAATTAACAAATCTCATTTCCCCATTTTCGTTCACAGTTAATAAACATTAATAAACACATCATTATTCTTTAATTACAATATTACTGTTATCCAATAGTCTCTATTGTTACATAGATAATTGATTTTGTAGTAATGAATGGATTAAAGAAACGACTAACGCAAGAAATAGAATCGTAAGAATCGTTTTATTACGAAGAATCAAGAACGTAAAATAATAACAAAGAATCAATCCAATAATAATCCTCTCTCAATCAATACTCCAAGCAACAAAAATTACAAAACCAAAAAAAAATAATAATAATAATTTAATGCTTCAAAAGAGCCATGAGGGACACAATTAAAGAGAATCCAACGACTGAACCAGAAACCGGCAGAGAAAACCCTGATCCGGCAGCGGGAGCCGGCGACGGCATTATTTCCTGAGCGGAGATTGTGAAGACTGCCATCACCAAAACGACGAGGAATGCAATAGAGACGCTGCTAATTTGGGCCATTTTTCGAGTTGAAAGAGCAGTTGTTGTGAGAGTGAGTGAAGACTCTTGTCGTTTTTCTTTTCTCTTCCGTTGACGGTGGCTGGGGCTCTTGGGAGAGGGCGATTATTTATAGGCGAATAAATACTGATGCCTTGAATCTCGGCCCACAACCATAAAAACAAAAGGAAAGTGATTAAAATGGAGCTTATTGGTTTAGTTACAGACAACTTGGAGTTCAAAATCGTCAGAAGATTTAGAAGCAAAATGTCCCCTTACATCCCTACAGTGCATTACTGCTCCAATGTTCCCCTCGTACCACGCCCGTTTCTTGTTTCTTTCACTTCCAATTATCACGTTTGGCCCCGATTCTCTTAGAATAATAATATGAAATCTAATGGAAAAAGAAAATCTTCCCTCGCTTAATCTCTTCTTGCTCTGTTGAAGCATTTAATGAAAACAAAGATGTTGTACTTTTTAAACCAATGGAGATATAGTATTAAATTTATTCTTTGCTCATTCGTTATCATTCGTATTATTAATGAAATATTAATTAATAATTTTTTTTACTTTATTCATTTTGATTTTCTTCTTTACTAATTTTAATTTATTATTATAATAATAATAAATATTTATCCAATAATTTTATTTGATTGACGTTTTAAAATGACCACAAGAATTTTAAGTTTTTAGGAGATAGGAATTAGAAAAATTAATTTGAATTCTACCCACTCCCTTTATGTTTTATTTTTGAAAAAGAAAATCTATAAAAATCTTAATTTCCATTAAACTGGCCCATTGATAACATGGTTCTTTTATTTTTGTAATAAGAACAATCAGTAAGCCATGTTGTTACAATTTTCTTGTATCCAATAAAATATAATTAATTAACATTTCTTAAAACAATATTGCATTCGTCATATTTTTATAAATTGGCGACAAATATTTAGAGCGTGGGCTTAGCAGATGCTTTTACAAATTGAAGAGCAAAACGGAAATTAGTCCTCAATCTTGCCAAATAAACCCAAGCTCTTCTGCCTCAGAGGTGCTTAATTTAATGATTTTCAAATATTTTTATTTTATTGATTATTTTAGACATAAGACGAAATTAAAATCTTAAAATCCCAATTGGGAACTCATTTGAACCTTTTTATTTAATTTTTTAATTTTACGTTAGCTTTATTCAAATTTGATATTTTGATTTATTTGTAAACTAGATCTTTTGATACAACAATTACACTAGAGAATTATCAATTTTAATTATATTTTGGGTGCTAAGTTTTCATTTTAATCTCAATTTTTTTTAATATCAATAAAAATTTCAAAATATAATTAATTTAAAACACGAAAATACATTGAGAATGAAATACATGACACTTATGTGTTCCGATTAAGAGATCGGGATTCTACAATTCTTACACTTTCCATACCGTTGCTATCTGTGCTAAATTTTTTATCCGCATTGATCCACATATGTGATGCCTATTTCTTTATTTTACGTGGAATAACAAAATGTAATCTACTATGTGATCGTACATATCTTTTTATTAATTTATTTCCTTATTTTAATAGACAATGATAGCCCAATATAAATTGAGAAATTTATTTTCATCTATAGTTAAGAAGAAACTGATATTTGTAATATACGTTTAACTTTCCTCATCACTATAAATATACTTATATTTTGACAATTTCATGACTTCAAATGCTATCGAATCCACAACAATTTTATATTCTCAATTTCCTGCCATCAAACATGATGCTCGTGAAGATCAGTTATATCCAAGCAATTTTTATGGTCGCCCTCATGTTCACTACACCTTGTTAGTGTTTCTATCATTTTCTTACATCTTATTCGATATATGTTTTATTTTCTCTCTCTCTCTACCTCCATATATATATATATATATATATATATATATATATATATATATATATATATATATATATATAAAATCGTTCTCCAACAAAACTAAGATATATATTAAAATATAAAAAAAATATAAATTTTGGTATATTTATATTTTTTACTTATTAATATATTAAAATTTATATTTTTTTTATCTATTAATGACAATCTTATTTTATTAAAATAGAATGTGTGTGTGTGTGTGTGTGTGTGTGTATATATAATATATATCGATTTAATTAACGGCATTTGATCCTAGCAGGGCAATCGTTACAAGTTGAAGCCAAGGACATGGTCTTACAAGCACATGAAATAATACAACCAACTGCTGGCTTAACTGCTGGTTGCAACAAAGCCAGCGATTGTCACATCCACTGCCCTGGTCCTATCTTTCGCGTTATAAAATGTATCAACCACCAATGTATATGCACTGAATAAGGCGACACTGATAATTTGTTAAAGGTCGAATGTCAAATCATATATAGACATGAAATAAAGCTTCTTTATAAATTTCAAATTATCTTCATATAGAAAATCATTATTAAGACTAAAAGATTAATTAGCTCATCCGTGGCCCCATCAACTTCACACAAATTTTTACCCAATTTTTACCCAAGTTATTTGTCTACCAATGGCCAAGCTTTTACACAATTTGTCTCGTTATATATATTTGGAGCACAAATTTGATAAGAATATGACCAATACATTATTATTTTTATGGAGTGTTTATAAATTAATAATCGAACTGAGTTAAGAATAAAAAAATAATTACTTAATTTATAAGAATCAAAATAATAATAATCATCACCATCACCAACAATAATGAGCAAAAAATAGCTATAACAAAACTCAATATAAATTTTTTGTTTTTATTTTAAAAATATTTCTAATGAAAAGATAAAATGAAAAATCATAAAAATTGTGTGGGTTAGTATGGTTAATATGATTTTTTTTTCTATTTTTCAAATATTTAAAAGCAAAACAAATTAACAATTAACAAATCTCATTACCCCATTTTCCTTCATAGTTAATAAACATTAATAAACACATCATTATTCTTTAATTACAATATTACTGTTATCCAATACAGTCTCTATTGTTACATAGATAATTTGATTTTGTAGTAACGAATGGATTAAAGAAACGACTAACGCAAGAAACAGAAACGTTTCATTACGAAGAATCGAGAACGTAAAATAATAACAAAGAATCAATCCAATATTAATCCTCTCTCAACCAATACTCCAAGCAACAAAAATTACAAAACCAAAAAAAAATAATAATAATAATATAATGCTTCAATAGAGCCATGAGAGACACATTTAAAGAGAATCCAACGACTGAACCAGAAACCGGCAGAGAAAACCCTGATCCAGCAGCAGGAGCCGGCGACGGCGTTATTTCCTGAGCGGAGACTGTGAAGACTGCCATCACCAAAACGACGAGGAATGCAATAGAGACGCTGCTAATTTGGGCCATTTTTCGAGTTGAAAGAGCAGTTGTTGTGAGAGTGAGTGAAGACTCTTGTCGTTTTTCTTTTCTCTTCCGTTGACGGTGGCTGGGGCTCTTGGGAGAAGGCGAGTATTTATAGGCGAATAAATACTGATGCCTTGAATCTCGGCCCACAACCATAAAAACAAAAGGAAAGTGATTAAAATGGAGCTTATTGGTTTAGTTACAGACAACTTGGAGTTCAAAATCGTCAGAAGATTTAGAAGCAAAATGTCCCCTTACATCCCTACAGCGCATTACTGCTCCAATGTTCCCCTCGTACCACGCCCGTTTCTTGTTTCTTTCACTTCCAATTATCACGTGTGGGCCCCGATTCTCTTAGAATAATAATATGAAATCTAATGGAAAAAGAAAATCTTCCCTCGCTTAATCTCTTCTTGCTCTGTTGAAGCATTTAATGAAAACAAAGATGTTGTACTTTTAAACCAATGGAGATATAGTATTAAATTTATTCTTTGCTCATTCGTTATCATTCGTATTATTAATGAAATATTAATTAATAATTTTTTTTTACTTTATTCATTTTGATTTTCTTCTTTACTAATTTTAATTTATTATTATAATAATAATAAATATTTATCCAATAATTTTATTTGATTGACGTTTTAAAATGACCACAAGAATTTTAAGTTTTTAGGAGATAGGAATTAGAAAAATTAATTTGAATTCTACCCACTCCCTTTATGTTTTATTTTTGAAAAAGAAAATCTATAAAAATCTTAATTTCCATTAAACTGGCCCATTGATAACATGGTTCTTTTATTTTTGTAATAAGAACAATCTGTAGCCACGCTGTTACAATTTTCTTGTATCCGCGTGGATATAATTAATTAACATTTCTTAAAACAATATTGCATTCGTCATATTTTTATAAATTGGCGACAAATATTTAGAGCGTGGGCTTAGCAGATGCTTTTACAAATTGAAGAGCAAAACGGAAATTAGTCCTCAATCTTGCCAAATAAACCCAAGCTCTTCTGCCTCAGAGGTGCTTAATTTAATGATTTTCAAATATTTTTTATTTTAGATATAAGACGAAATTAAAATCTTAAAATCCCAATTGGGATCCCATTTGAACCTTTTTATTTAATTTTTTAATTTTACGTTAGCTTTATTCAAATTTGATATTTTGATTTATTTGTAAACTAGATCTTTTGATACAACAATTACACTAGAGAATTATCAATTTTAATTATATTTTGGGTGCTAAGTTTTCATTTTAATCTCAATTTTTTTTAAATATCAATAAAAATTTCAAAATATAATTAATTTAAAACACGAAAATACATTGAGAATGAAATACATGACACTTATGTGTTCCGATTAAGAGATCGGGATTCTACAATTCTTACACTTTCCATACCGTTGCTATCCGTGCTAAATTTTTTATCCGCCTTGATCTACATATGTGATGCCTATTTCTTTATTTTACGTGGAATAACAAAATGTAATCTAATATGTGATCGTACATATCTTTTTATTAATTTATTTCCTTATTTTAATAGACAATGACAGCCCAATATAAATTGAGAAATTTATTTCCATCTATAGTTAAGAAGAAACTGATATTTGTAATATACGTTTAACTTTCCTCATCACTATAAATACGCTTAAATGACTTCAAATGCTATCGAATCCACAACAATTTTATATTCTCAATTTCCTACCATCAAACATGATGCTCGTGAAGATCAGTTATATCCAAGCAATTTTTATGGTCGCCCTCATGTTCAATACACCTTGTTAGTGTTTCTATCATTTTCTTACATCTTATTTGATATATGTTTTATTTTCTCTCTCTCTCTACCTCCATATATATATATATATATATAAAATCGTTCTCCAACAAAATTAACATATATATTAAAATATAAAAAAATATAAATTTTGGTATATTTATATTTTTTATTTATTAATATATTAAAATTTATATTTTTTTATCTATTAATGGCAATCTTATTTTATTAAAATAGAATATGTGTGTGTGTGTGTGTGTGTGTGTCTATATATATATATATAATATATATTGATTTAATTAACGGCATTTGATCCTAACAGGGCAATCGTTACAAGTTAAAGCCAGGGACTTGGTCTTGCAAGCACATGAAATAATACAACCAACTGCTGGCTTAACTGCTGGCTGCAACAAAGCCAACGATTGTCACATCCACTGCCCTGGTCCTATCTTTCGCGTTATAAAATGTATCAACCACCAATGTATATGCACTGAATAAGGCGACACTGATAATTTGTTAAAGGTCGAATGTCAAATCATATATAGACATGAAAACTTCTTTATAAATTTCAAATTATCTTCATATAGAAAATCGTTATTAAGACTAAACGATTAATTAGCTCATCTGTGGCCCCATCAACTTCACACAAATTTTTACCCAATTTTTACCCAAGTTATTTGTCTACCAATGACCAAGCTTTTACACAATTTGTCTCGTTATATATATTTGGAGCACAAAATTGATAAGAATATGACCAATACATTATTATTTTTATGGAGTGTTTATAAATTAATAATCGAACTGAGTTAAGAATAAAAAAATAATTACTTAATTTATAAGAATCAAAATAATAATAATCATCACCATCATCAACAATAATGAGCAAAAAATAGCTATAACAAAACTCAATATAAATTTTTTGTTTTTATTTTAAAAATATTTCTAATGAAAAGATAAAATGAAAAATCATAAAAATTGTGTGGGTTAGTATGGTTAATATGATTTTTTTTTCTATTTTTCAAATATTTAAAAGAAAACAAATTAACAATTAACAAATCTCATTCCCCCATTTTCCTTCATAGTTAATAAACATTAATAAACACATCATTATTCTTTAATTACAATATTACTGTTATCCAATAGTCTCTATTGTTACATAGATAATTGATTTTGTAGTAATGAATGGATTAAAGAAACGACTAACGCAAGAAACAGAATCGTTTTATTACGAAGAATCAAGAACGTAAAATAATAACAAAGAATCAATCCAATAATAATCCTCTCTCAATCAATACTCCAAGCAACAAAAATTACAAAACCAAAAAAAAATAATAATAATAATTTAATGCTTCAAAAGAGCCATGAGGGACACAATTAAAGAGAATCCAACGACTGAACCAGAAACCGGCAGAGAAAACCCTGATCCGGCAGCGGGAGCCGGCGACGGCATTATTTCCTGAGCGGAGATTGTGAAGACTGCCATCACCAAAACGACGAGGAATGCAATAGAGACGCTGCTAATTTGGGCCATTTTTCGAGTTGAAAGAGCAATAGTTGTGAGAGTGAGTGAAGACTCTTGTCGTTTTTCTTTTCTCTTCCGTTGACGGTGGAAGGGGCTCTTGGGAGAGGGCGAGTATTTATAGGCGAATAAATACTGATGCCTTGAATCTCGGCCCACAACCATAAAAACAAAAGGAAAGTGATTAAAATGGAGCTTATTGGTGTAGTTACAGACAACTTGGAGTTCAAAATTGTTAGAAGATTCAGAATCAAAATGTCCCCTTACATCCCTACAGCGCATTACTGCTCCAATGTTCCCCTCGTACCACGCTCGTTTCTTGTTTCTTTCACTTCCAATTATCACGTGTGGGCCCCGATTCTCTTAGAATAATAATATGAAATCTAATGAAAAAAGTCTCTGTCCTTTTGCTTGTTAATGCCGATTAATGCTTTTGTATTTTTTGTTAAATTACTACTGATATTGTTTTTCATAAAACCCATCAAATTTTTGTAGCAGGTTGTGTTACAGTATATGTACCTTACGTTTATTTATATTAATAATATTTAGTTGTAGATTTTATATGGGATTTACAATTGATTGTGAGTGAGTATAAGGTACATATACTGTAATATAGGTAAATTTTAAATTTTTTAATTAGCCTCATAATGTTGTAGTCTGAGCATATTTAAAATTCATAATGAACTAATTTTATTTACATTATTGACTATGTGAACCTCGTGTTAATGTTTGTTTACCTAATAAAAAGCTGTAAATAATCTTTTATAACAATTACAATCTTCTGTAGAGTTTGTGCAGTCAGTAGCTGAAAGTAGTATGGCAAGTAAGTAGTCAGTGGCATCTTCACGAGTAAGATAAAATGAAAAATAATAAAAATTGAGTGGGTTAGTATGGTTAATATAATTTTTTTTGTTTTATATTTTCAAAATATTCATACAATGGGGTACATATGAATTGGATCTACTCTGCTCCAGATCCATAATAAAAATTAAGATTCGTATTTGTCCCAAATCCGTCATGGATCTATGTTTTATACTCTATATACAGATCTGAATAAAAAAATAAAGATCTATATCAGCTCCAGATTTAAAAAAAATATTAAAATCTAAATTTGCTCTAGATCCATCATGAATTCTAAAATTTAATAATAACAAAGCAATAATTTTTTAGAAAAAAATTAAAGACTAATACATATTGATAGCAATTAAATTATATAATTTGTCTCAAAACTCAAATAAATATTGTAGCTTAAGTCTTTATACCAAAATAAACAAATAAGAAAGATACTACAATATCCATCAAAAGTAATTGCACGAGTAGAATCAATGTAATATTTTAATATCTCTTTCACTATTACAATATCCACGACACATGCATCATCATTCCTACAACATTAGATAATGACATATAAGTTAAATATGATTTATATTCATAAAAGAATATTTAACTAAATATATGAATAACATAGTTATTTTATAGTAGATGGTCATAGCTGACTAGTGATTACACAACATGAATAAGGTTATAAGAAAAAAAAAAAAAAAAACTCAAGTCTAGAGATTTACTTGGCAATTGAAAGACCAATTCAAGCATTCAAACGGAGTGAAGAAGCAAGAGTAACTGAAGCTAAAGAAATAGGCTAAACCGAAAAGTGAAAAACTTAAAAAAAAAATTAGGGTCGGCTGCCCTAATTTTAATTTACACTTAATTTATCTTATTATCATTTAAATTTACAAACTACTATTTAAGCTTTAAGATTTTTAAATATATGGTAAGTACCAATAATATGCTATGAATAAAATTTATTATCATCTATAATTACACAATTGTTAAGAAATTTTTAAAATAAAATAAAATTTAAAAAAATAATGGATATGGATATGGATCTAGATATTAAGATAAATCCATACTTAGTCCAGATCCGTCTTAAATTCGCGCATCGATATCGAAATCAAATTCAAATCCAATTTAAACAATGCTAAATTTGATCCAATTGGATTTGGATCATGTGGATCTTGGATCATATTTGATCCATTGCCATCCCTATATCTTGTATCCAATAAAAAATAATTAATTAACATTTCTTAAAACAAAATAGCAGTTTTCATATTTTTTAAATTGGCAAGAATATCTATGTAGGGTAATTTTATATTTATTTGCATTTTTAACCTCTTACCTCTCCAAAATGTATTATTATTATTATTTATTAGTCGAAATGCTATGCAATTAAGCAAGTAAATGGCAATATGTTTGCTTATTTTTCGTTCAATGTTTCTCGTATACATAAGAGTTTATGATCGGTACGTACCTTCGAGGCTTTGACCAGCTCCCACACACAGCGTATATACGAATATATGATTATGATATCTATAGATGGCACCGTATAGGAGCTGGACCCGTTTTCACTTGTCATTCGGACCTACCACGATGTTATATCAGTTAAGCCGGTTGCCTCTTTAGAAATTTAAAGAAGATCTAATGAGACTGAGGTGTTCATATATTACGCCCATGATTACATAACGCTTGGGGATTTACAATTTTTTTTTAAAGGCTGATATGTATATAACTCAGTCTCAAACCATTATGATAGCATTACAATCATAGTGCTACTGTTATTTATAGTAAAACTTTGTTGAAATTATATCGAATTTATTATAATATATCTCAAAACTTTTATAAAATATTGAAAGTTATTTATTCTACTTATATTACTAAGAAAAAAATTTACCTCCATATAAAAGTAACAGCTCACCACTAGTCCAAAGATTGAAAGACTCGAATTACAAAATTCATCTTTAATGTTATTTCTATATCAATTGGAGACTTAACTGTTAAATATAATCTATTAAGTGACATCTACGATATAAAACATTTGAATTGAAAAAATACTTATTAGTCATTCATTATTTATATCTCCACATTTGGTTAGTGATATTAACTAATATAATGTTTAAGAATCATTTGGACAACCTTAGAACTTTAAATAAAATTTCACTTTTTATTTAAAAAAATAAATAAGTCTTTTAAAAATATTCTTATTTTGTGCTATTATTTAAACAAGTATAAATTTCACTTTTGCTGTACTATTTTTACACACTTCTCAGCTTACTTCTGGGCTTTGAAAAATTATTTAGAGAAACAGGTGGAAGTTGCCTTGGCAAAAACTAGCATTTCAAAATTCATTTTAACTAGTTTCAAGAACAGACATAATAAAAACACTTTTAAACTCCTGACTCACGCCCAAAAACGTCTTTTCAATACATCAACGACTAAAAGAGCCAATGGAGACCGTGTTTAAAGAAAAATTTTAGAAACAGATTCAGTACAACAAAAAAAGGCTTTAGCAACGAAACAATTCGTCGCTAAAGGCTGTAGCGATGAAAAAAGTTTCATCGCTGTTTCGTCGCAATAAGAGCGTCGCGTTAGGTCTTTGGCGACAAATTTTTAAATTTCGTTGCTAAATATCTCATTGTTAGCGACGAGCACAATCGTCACTTATATGTGTTTTAGCGATGAAGTAGTTTGTTGCTAAAATCATTTATAGCGACGAAATATTTTTTGTCGTTAAAAATGCATTTCAGCGACGGATCAGTTTTCGTCGTTAGAAAGCTTTTCAGCTGATGAATAAATAATTAGAAGTAATCCATAGTTAGAAGAAATGAAGAAGAAATATAAATAAATATGGCACTAATAGAAAATTTAAATATTCATAAATATAAAACTTTACTTAATAGATATAAGATTATAGATTTAATATTTAATGATCCTAGAAAATATTTAGATGAGGATTATTTGAAGAATTACATAATGATAATTTAACAGATGATGATATAGACAATGAACTTATAAAAAATTTAGACTTTAAAAATTTAGAAATTTAAGAAGTAGAAATTTATTATTTAGAACAAAAAAATGAAATATTAGTAGGAGAAGAAGAAAAACAAAGACATCAAATAAAATTACAGTTTAGAAAAATGTATGTAGATATGACCGAATTACCAACTTTTAGATGTAATTATCCTAATTATAAGAAAAATAGAAAATACAGAAAGAAATATAAATATTATAAACAGCCCTATAGATATAATAGTAGAAAATTTTATAAGAAAAAATTACTCAAGCATAAAAATAATAATCCAAAAATTAAAAAAGTATTTAGAAAAGGTAAAAAATTATATAAACATTATATAATGGAAAATCCATACCCAATCTTGGTACATTAATTAGACCCTTATATAATAAATTAAGTAAAAATGGACAAAAATATTTTAATAGTGAAAATATAAAATTAATACAAAAACTTAAATGCATAGTTAAAAAGCTTAAACCATTAGCATTACCTACAGAAAATTATTATAAAATTATACAAACAGATGCAAGTAGTCTAGGATGGGCAAAAATACTAATGCAAAAGCTCAATAAAGATAATTCAAAAAAAAAAAATAACTATGTTTACTAGTGGTAAATTTATAGAAGCAGAAAGTAGAAAATCTAGTACATAATTATAAATTTTAGGAATAATAAATTCTTTAAATTTATTCCATTTGTATATACAAAATGATACATTTATAATAAGAGCAGACTCTAATAATATTATATAATTTTATAAAAAAGGACAAAAGAAAAATTTTGAGAAGAAAATTTCTTTTATTAGTGAAAAGTAGATATATTTTTTAGAAGTAATAACAAGTAGATGATACAAAGCAAAATTTGAACATATAGTAGGTAAAGATAATATTTTATCTGATATTCTTTCCAAACTAATTATTCAATGATTAAGATATGATCTCCGTCAAGAACTGATGAGACCCTAATTAAATTAGGTTCCAAGATCGTTTCTAATTTCAAGAATTGAATGGAAATGTAACATGCTGTTTAATAAAGTAAGAACCTTGGTATGTGAGTATTTCACAACCAACTATAGATGGTCTTATTGATAAATAGCTGATTTGTTGCGTCTTTTAAAAATAAAAACATTATCTGAAAAAATAATGGCACATATTTCATCCTTAATGCACTGATTTTATGAATTTGATTGCTCATAAAATTCAAGAGCTTGAATTACGCATTTATTGGTCTGAATATCTTGTGAAATTCCTTCAAAAGGCCTCTATGAGTTGAATTGATCTCAAGTTGCTTGAATCAGCCCATTAAGTGATTTTTTTTGAATTTATTTGCACGAGCTCTTATGACGGGTTCGACGGAAACTTGCATAGGATTTGAATATGCCTTATTCCACGTGCTTGGGCTATCTTTATTTATAATCTCATCTGATTATTTTGCAGAAATTGAGTAATATATGAATTTTAGACCTGTAAAGCTTAGACAGTTTCCATCAAGAACAAATTTAAGTTTTTAAAGTAAATTTAAATTATTAGACAATTAATAATACATTTTAGAAAATTTTGGAGTCATCAGAACCCACAAGATAGATTAAAAGTAGCCTATGCACTTATGTATTATTTTAGACAGATTAATGAGCATATAGAAAGTAATCATTATAGATTTTTTATATTGGTTAGAGGTATACAGCCAGGCCTTTATAGCCAATGGACAGAAGTAGTCAATCTTATAACTAATTAATCAAAACTATATTACAAAAGATCTTATACAATTCATGAAGTTATAGACTTTGCTGGATAAAAGATATGACCAAATTATTATGTTAGTAATTTAATTAATCATTTAAATATTACATCAAAATCATCATCTAGACAGGTATGTAATACTTTAGACAACTCATCATCATCCAATATACAATTTTGCAATCATTGTGATGTCATAAAACACACAATTAAAAAGCTTAATGAAATTGGTTATTATTTAAACAATATAGTTGAAACATGTAGTCAAAAGATAATAGCATTAGAAAGTGATAAAGAGGAATTAATTAGACAGAATATTATATTACAATATAATTCCCAGATTTTATTACTTAATTATCAAAAAACCCAAACACTTGAACAAAAGCATCCACTAGAGAAAATATTTAATCATACTCCAGTAGGGCAGCTAGTAAAAATTCAAAAGATTTCTTCTTTTATTGGTGATAGTATAAATATTGTAAAAGAAAAGATAGTGGAAAATTTATACCTATACTTTGTTTCCGTATCCAACCAAATATTTTATAACCAAATGAATTTATTACTTGAGTTGGACCATCATATCTTAGCCTGAACTAAGAAATATTAACTCTCTTAGACATAATTTTCCTACTATTTCTTTTGATTATTCTTTATCCAGAACCTTAAACAATGAAGATCTATTATTTAAAGCTCTCAGTTTTATAATGATAAGAACTATTTATATTTCAAATATTAGTAAGGGCTATTGTAGGGGCCCTCACTAATAATTGTGGGGGTAGACATTCCTCGACTATTAGTGAGATAATTGTGGGGGTAGAAATATTAGTGAGGGCTATTGTGGCGGGTAGACATTCTTCGAATATTAGTGAGGGCTATTGTAGATGCCCTCACTAAGGCTATTGTGGGGGCCCTCACTAATAATTGTGGTGGGTAGACATTTCTCGAATATTAGTGAAGGCTATTGTGGGAGCCCTCACAAAGGCTATTGTGGGGGCTCTCACTAATAATTTTAGGGGTAGAAATATTAGTGAGGGCTATTGTGGGGGGTAGACATTCCTCGAATATTAGTGAGATAATTGTGGGGGTAGACATTCCTCAAATATTAGTGAGGGCTATTGTAGGGGTCCTCACTAAGGTTATTGTGGAGGCCCTCACTAATACTCGTGTTGGTAGACATTCCTCAAATATTAGTGAGATAATTGTAGGGGTAGACATTCCTCGAATATTTGTGAGGACTATTGTAAGGGTCGTCACTAAGGCGTTGTAGGGGCCCTCACTAATAATTGTGGAGGTAAAATCTTTCCTCAGACTTTGAATTAAGGTCAGTTTGTTTTTGAGTGAAGGTTAGTCTGCTTCCTTGCCCAAGTGTGAGGAGTAGATATCCCTCAAATATTTGAGGAATGTCTACCCCCACAATTATTAGTGAGGACCCTCACTAATAATTGTGGGGATAAAATCCTTGCTCAGGCTTTGAGTGAAAGTCAGTCTGTTAATGACAATCTTATTTTATTAAAATAGAATGTGTGTGTATATATATATAATATATATATCGATTTAATTAACGGCATTTGATCCTAACAGGGCAATCGTTACAAGTTGAAGCCAGGGACTTGGTCTTGCAAGCACATGAAATAATACAACCAATTGCTGGCTGCACCAAAGCTAGCGATTGTCACATCCACTGTCTTCGTCCTATCTTCCCCATTATAAAATGTATCAACCACCAATGTATATGCATTGAATAAGGCGACGCTGATAATTTGTTAAAGGTTGAATGTCAAATCATATTATAAAATTCAACGAAGATTTTCAAAAATTCTAAAATTTAAGTCTTAGCTATTAAATATTTTTTAATTTATCAAAAAATAAATACACATTTTCTAAAATTATGATTTTTATAATTACAAAAAAAATAAATACAATACAATATAGCACCAACCATAATATAATTAAAAATTAGTACAAGATACTATAATACCAAATATTGTATAATATTAATATAATATAGTGATAATGCAATACAATTTAATGCAACCAACCAAGCAATTTAAACTAAGAAAAAATAATAAAATGAATTCCATAGAAAGTTGAAAAGCCACCAACCAAGCAATTTATTCGGATAAATCCCTTCAAATTCTACATGACATTGACCTGAATAGGTATTTTGCCCTCCAGCATACATTCATCCAACTACACATTCATCCAACTACGAGAGAAGAAATGACAGAATGTTTACTAATCTCTTGAAAACAACTTCTTCTAAGTAAATTCAAGCAAAGTAACTCAAGAAATCTTAAACTTACAGAAAACAATTTTTTATAGACTAAGAGATTATAGGCATTCCAATTTAACAAAATTTATCGGTCAACAAGCAAATTTTACATTATGTCATGCAAAAATTGAGACACATAATTATAGTTACTTTATCAAGGTTACATAAAGCTGATACATGACAAAATGCTCAATTTTATTTATGCACAAGAATGGGACCCCTGACAACCGGGCAAACAAACCAAATCCCTTGGACATTCTTAGAAACTAGGACGAAACCATTATTCTTTTTCTTAATTCTGGTCATCTTCAAAGATGTCACACCCTTTGATTCTGTAACTAGACCAAATTATAGAACTTCTCAGAGACATAATTTATTATATATTCGACAATCAATCAACAAATGCACAATAACCCACTAATTTCACTACTATCTAAGAGATTTATAATGTATCATCTGATTACACAGCTTCAAATCCAGATGAAATGTAGCCTCCAAGCGATAGAACTCATGAGACAAATTACCTCACAGACACCATGCAACAACAAATAACCTATTTAATGAATCTTGAACCCGTAGCACAAGCACATCTGCATCATTACTCTCCTTAATGAAGTCCATAGGCAAAACTGTGATTAAAAAAGAGTTTAACTCTTGATGAGATTGAAGATAAGGATGGCACAGCACATGGAATAAGGCATATTTGGACACTAGTCAAGTTTTTGTCAAATCTGTTACAAGAGCTCGTGCAAAGAAACTCAAAGAAGCATTTAATAGTTTGATTAAGTAACTTGAGATCAATTAAATATATTTATTAATGAAATATTAATTAATAATTTTTTTTACTTTATTCATTTTGATTTTCTTCTTTACTAATTTTAATTTATTATTATAATAATAATAAATATTTATCCAATAATTTTTAAATAATTTTATTTGACTGACGTTTTAAAATGACCACAAAAATTTTAAGCTTTTAGGAGATAGGAATTAGAAAAATTAATTTGAATTCTACCGCTCCCTTTATGTTTTATTTTTGAAAAAGAAAATCTATAAAAATATTAATTTCCATTAAACTAGTCCATTCATAACATTGTTCTTTTAGTTTTGTAATAAGAAAAATATGTAGGCACGCTGTTACAATTTGTCTTGTATCCAATAAAAAATAATTAATTAACATTTCTTAAAACAAAATTGCATCCGTCATATTTTTATAAATTGGCGAGAAATATTTAGAGTGTGGGCTTAGCAGATGTTTTTACAAATTGAAGTGTAAAACGGAAATTAATCCTCAATCTTGCCAAATAAACCCAAGCTCTTCTGCCTCAGAGGTGCTTAATTTAATGATTTTCAAACATTTTATATTTTATTAATTATCTTAGATATAAGAAGAAATTAAAATCTTAAAATCCCAATTGGGATCCCATTTGAACCTTTTTATTTAATTTTTTAATTTTACGTTAGCTTTATTCAATTTTGATATTTTGATTTATTTGTAAACTACATCTTTTGATACAACAATTACACTAGAGAATTATCAATTTTAATTATATTTTGGGTGCTAAGTTTTCATTTTAATCTCAATTTTTTTTTAAATATCAATAAAAATGTCAAATTATAATTAATTAGAATATGACAGGTGAAACATTTAGGACACTTGGGACATCGATACGAGACCGGTACACATTTTAAAGCACGAAAATACATTGAGAATGAAATACACGACACTTATGTGTTCCGATTAAGAGATCGGGATTGTACAATTCTTACACTTTCCATACCGTTGCTATCTCTGCTAAATTTTTTATCCGCCTTGATCCACATATGTGATGTCTATTTCGTTATTTTACGTGGAATAACAAAGTGTAATCGAATATGTGATCGTACATATCTTTTTATTAATTTATTTCCTTATTTTAACAGACAATGATAACCCAATAAAAATTGAGAAATTTATTTCCATTTATAGTTAAGAAGAAACTGATATTTGTAATATACGTTTAACTTTCCTCATCACTATAAATATACTTATATTTTGACAATTTCATGACTTCAAATGCTATCGAATCCACAACAATTTTATATTCTCAATTTCCTGCCATCAAACATGATGCTCGTGAAGATCAGTTATATCCAAGCAATTTTTATGGTCGCCCTCATGTTCACTACACCTTGTTAGTGTTTCCATCATTTTCTTACATCTTATTTTATATATGTTTTATTTTCTCTCTCTACCTCCATATATACATACATACATTCATACATACATACATATATATATATATATATATATATAATCATTCTCCAACAAAATTAAGATATATATTAAAATATAAAAAAATATAAATTTTAATATATTTATATTTTTTATTTATTAATATATTAAAATTTATATTTTTTTTGTTTGTTAATGACAATCTTATTTTATTAAAATAGAATGTGTGTGTGTGTATATATATATATATATATATATATCGATTTAATTAACGGCATTTGGTCTTAACAGGGCAATCGTTACAAATTGAAGCCAGGGACTTGGTCTTGCAAGCACATGAAATAATACAACCAACTGCTGGCTTAACTGCTGGCTGCAACAAAGCCAGCGATTGTCACATCCACTGCCCTGGTCCTATCTTCCGCGTTATAAAATGTATCAACCACCAATGTATATGCACTGAATAAGGCGACACTGATAATTTGTTAAAGGTCGAATGTCAAATCATATATAGACATGAAATACAGCTTCTTTATAAATTTCAAATTATCTTGATATAGAAAATCATTATTAAGACTAAAAGATTAATTAGCTCATCCGTGGCCCCATCAACTTTACTCAATTTTTTACTCAATTTTCCAATCTTTATAAGTTATTTGTCTACCAATGGCCAAGCTTTTACACAATTTGCCTCGTTATATATATTTGGAGCACAAAATTGATAATAATATGACCAATAACATTATTATTTTTATGAAACCTTTATAAATTAATAATCGAACTGAGTTAAGAATAAAAAAATTCTAAAAAAATAATTACTTAATTTATAAAAATCAAAATAATAATAATCATCACCATCACCAACAATAATAAGCAAAAAATAGCTATAACAAAACTCATTATAAATTTTTTGTTTTCTATTTTTAAAATATTTCTAATGAGAAGTTAAAATGAAAAATCATAAAAATTGTGTGAGTTAGTATGGTTAATATGATTTTTTTTTTGTTTTCTATTTTCAAAATATTTTTTTTTAAAAGAACAAAATAGAAATTATTAAAATTGAGTGGGATAGTATGATGAATCTGATTTTTATTTTGTTTTTTATTTTTCAAATATTTAAAATCAAAACAAATTAACAATTAACAAATCTCATTCCCCCATTTTCGTTCACAGTTAATAAACATTAATAAACACATCATTATTCTTTAATTACAATATTACTGTTATCCAATACAATCTCTATTGTTACATAGATAATTGATTTTGTAGTAATGAATGGATTAAAGAAACGACTAACGCAAGAAACAGAATCGTTTTATTACGAAGAATCAAGAACGTAAAATAATAACAAAGAATCAATCCAATATTAATCCTCTCTCAATCAATACTCCAAGCAACAAAAATTACAAAACCAAAAAAATAATAATAATAATAATTTAATGCTTCAAAAGAGCCATGAGGGAGACAATTAAAGAGAATCCAACAACTAAACCAGAAACCGGAAGAGAAAACCCTGATCCGGCAGCGGGAGCCGGCGACGGGGAAATTTCCTGAGCGGAGACTGTAAAGACTGCCATCGCCAAAAGAACGAGGAATGCAATAGAGACGCTGCTAATTTGGGCCATTTTTCGAGTTGAAAGAGCAGTAGTTGTGATAGTGAGTGAAGCATGTGCCATGAATTGATTGATGACCATGGATTATTAGTGGGTTAAGATCATCAAATTCAAAAAAAGTACTCAAGGGCTCCAAAGATCCATCTCTTTCTCATAAGATGAGAAATTTTCCGGTCACTATGTTCCACTTATTTTTCTTGATACCTTCTCCATTTATATGCTAGAGTCTTAGTTGAGAGTCATTTTTTTTTGCTCAACTCCTTCCATGTCCTTATTTTTATCTCTTTTTAATTATTTAAGGACATTAGATACATAGTTTAATAGGATTTAACTGTATAAATCTAGTAATAGGAAAAGATTTTTGTAAAATTATTCTTTGATGTGATAGTCTAATAATATTATATCATGTGATAGAACACTAATTTTATTGTAAAATTAATAGTGAATCTCATAATAAGATTCACTAAATTTAATATTAAAAATATCAATATATTTTACAATAAAACTTATTATTTTTCTAATTATTAAAATATCATATCAACTCAATCCTGCATATATTTTTTTCTAATAATATCATCTCATTAATAAAGTTTTAAGAAATGTCATCACAAGTGTATTATAAGTCCATAATTTTATAAACGTATAATATAAAGATAATAGATAAAATGACACTCAACCCACAAGATTTGTCCTAATGCATAGTGGACTTCCGTTGTTTCAAGAGTGAAAACACAGACATTTGGTTTGTATTTTCATTATTTTAGATGGAAAATCAACTTACGCAGTGTCAATCTAGACACTAACATACGGATCCGGATCCAAAGTTCGAAATCGTGTAATCAGTGTCCAAAAGAAAGCTTGACACGTAGCTAGTGTACGTGCTACCTTAGTTGCCTCACTAACCAAACCGACCATTGCGTACAGATCTCCCAAAATTGGAAAATTGGAATTGGATATGATCTTTACCGCAATTCCTAAGTTTTACCATCATGTGAGGTCATCGTTGATGTGGCCATGCCACATTACCCTTTGATTTTCTAATACATTTTTAATTAATTAAAAATAAGAAAAATCAATTCACTAAATTGTACCGCATGTCAATCTATTTAAATGCTAAATATTAATCCACCAATATACTAGGACAAAATAAATAGACAAGATAGCGAAAATAATAATAATTATTATAATTTTGTGTGAATTTAAATATTTTATTTGTAAATTTTAAAATTATTTTATCTCTCTTTATCACATTTTTGTTGAGCTTGCAAGGTTGTCAAGGAGAATATGGTCATTTCGTGATACGAAGAATGTAGAATATTGTAAGGACATTGAAGTTTATTCTTTTAAGGTTTACTTTCTTGGATTGGAAAATTGCAATCCATCTAATTTGGAGCTAGTCACCTGCAAATGGGCTTTGGTATGGAATCCCATCATAACATTATACAAGCTCAAGCACCATGGACGTGCTAATGTGTCCCAACCTGCAGACCAATCATCACCAGCCACGTATATATACTCGTCATTGCTTGCACCTCATATATAAACATCACAAACATTGAACCAAATCACTTGTGATCAAATAGCATATTCAACAGCCATCAGACCTTTGGTCTAGTTTTGAGGGCTGCTGCTCTCCAAATTGGAGGACAGTAGTTCAAGCCCCCACAATTACATTGTGGGGTAGACATTTCTTAAATATTAGTGAGATAATTGTGGAGGTAGACATTCCTCGAATATTAGTGAGGCTATTGTAGGGGCCCTCACTAATAATTGTAGGGGGAAGGCTATTGTGGGGGCCCTCACTAATAATTACAGGGGTAGACATTCCTCGAATATTAGTGAGACTATTGTGGGGGCCCTCACTAATAATTATGGGGTTGACATTTCTCGAATATTAGTAAAGGTTATTGTAGTGCCATCACTAATAATTATGGGGGTAGACATTTCTCGAATATTAGTAAAGGTTATTGTAGGGCCCTCACTAATAATTGTGCGGGTAGACATTTCTCGAATATTAGTAAGGGCTATTGTAGGAGCGATGGTCGTCACTAATAATTATGGGGGTAGACATTTCTTGAATATTAGTAAAGGTTATTGTAGTGCCCTCACTAATAATTATGGGGGTAGACATTTCTCGAATATTAGTAAAGTTTATTGTAGGGGCCCTCACTAATAATTGTGCGGGTAGACATTTCTCGAATATTAATAAGGGCTATTGTAGAGGCCCTCACTAAGGCTATTGTGGGCCCTCACTAATAATTGTGGGGGTAGATATTCCTCAAATATTAGTCAGATAATTGTGGGGCCCTCACTAATAAATGTGAATATTAGTAAGGGCTATTGTGGGGGCCCTCACTAATAATTGTGCGGCTAGACATTTCTCGAATATTAGTAAGAGCTATTATAGGGGCCCTCACTAATAATTGTGGGGGTAGACATTACTCGAATATTGATGAGATAATTGTGGGGGTAGAAATATTAGTGAGGCTATTGTGGGGGGTAGACATTCTTCGAATATTAGTGAGGGCTATTGTAGATGCCCTCACTAAGGCTATTGTGGGGGCCCTCACTAATAATTGTGGGGGGTAAACATTTCTCGAATATTAGTAAGGGCTATTGTAGGGGCCCTCACTAAGGCTATTATGGGGCTCTCACTAATAATTGTAGGGGTAGAAATATTAGTGAGGGCTATTGTGGGAGTAGACATTCCTCGAATATTAGTGAGGGCTATTATGCGGGCCTCACTAATAATCATGGAGGGTAGACATTCTTCGAATATTAGTGAGATAATTGTGGGGATAAACATTCCTCAAATATTAGTGAGGGCTATTGTAAGGGCCCTCACTAATAATTGTGCGGGTAGACATTTCTCGAATATTAGTAAGGGCTATTGTAGGGGCCCTCACTAATATTTGTGGGAGTAGACATTCCTCGAATATTAGTGAGATAATTGTGGGGGTAGAAATATTAGTGAGGGCTGTTGTGGGGGGTAGAAATTCTTCGAATATTAGTGAGGGCTATTGTAGATGCCCTCACTAAGAGCTATAATGGGGCCCTCACTAATAATTGTGGGGGGTAGACATTTCTTGAATATTAGTGAGGGCTATTGTAAGAGCCCTCACTAAGGCTATTGTGGGGGCTCTTACTAATAATTGTAGGGGTAGAAATATTAGTGAGGGCTATTGTGGGGGGATAGACATTCCTCGAATATTAGTAAGGGCTATTGTGCGGGCCCTCACTAATAATTGTGGAGGGTAGACATTCTTCGAATATTAGTGAGATAATTGTGGGGATAGACATTCCTCAAATATTAGTGAGGGCTATTGTAGGGGCCCTCACTAATAATCTTGTGGGTAGACACTCCTCAAATATTAGTGAGATAATTGTGGGGGTAGACATTCCTCGAATATTAATGAGGACTATTGTAGGGGTCGTCACTAAGGCTATTGTAGGGGCCCTCACTAATAATTGTGGAGGTAAAATCCTTCCTCAGGCTTTGAGTTAAGGTCAGTCTATTTTGAGTGAAGGTTAGTCTGCTTCCTTGCCCTTCCTTGCCCAAGTATGAGGAGTAGATATCCCTCGAATATTTGAGGAATGTCTACCCCCACAATTATTAGTGGGGACCCTCACTAATAATTGTGGGGATAAAATCCTTGCTCAGGCTTTGACTGAAAGTCATTCTGTTTTTTAGTGAAAGTCAGTCTGCTTCCTTGCCCTTCATTGTCCAAGTGTGAGGAGTAGACATCACTCGAATATTAGTGATGGCTTAAAATTAGGCAGTGCTTCATACGAATTAACGTAAACTAGTCTCAGGCATAGTCTGATAGGGCAGTGCTTCATACGAATTAATGTAAAGTAATTACGGGCATAATCTAATTTGTAAATATAAGTTATAATAATCTCATGTTTAAAAAAAAAAAAAAAGATAGCAGTTTAAAGTTTCAAGTTCTTTAACATTATATATATATATATATACATATAATGGGGCAAAAGTTAGCAGCGCATCAAAGGCCGTGAATGTGATGATGGTGTTGGTTTCTCTGGCCGTCGTTGGTTCTTCCCTCGTTTAATCTCTTCTTGCTCTGTTGAAGCATTTAATGAAAACAAAGATGTTGTACTTTGAGGCAATGGAGATATAGTATTAAATTTATTCTTTGCTCATTCGTTATCATGCGTATTATTAATTAATAATTTTTTTTACTTTATTCATTTTGATTTTCTTCTTTATTAATTTTAATTTATTATTATAATAATAATAAATATTTATCCAATAATTTTTAAATAATTTAATTTGATTGACGTTTTAAAATGACCCCAAGAATTTTAAGTTTTTAGGATATAGGAATTAGAAAAATTAATTTGAATTCTACCCGCTCCCTTTATGTTTTATTTTTGAAAAAGAAAATCTATAAAAATCTTAATTTCCATTAAACTTTCCCATTAATAACATGGTTCTTTTATTTTTGTAATAAGAAAAATCTGTAGGCACGCTGTTACAATTTTCTTATATCCAATAAAAAATAATTAATTAACATTTCTTAAAACAATATTGCATTCGTCATATTTTTATAAATTGGCGAGAAATATTTAGAGCGTGGGCTTAGCAGATGTTTTTACAAATTGAAGAGCAAAACGGAAATTAGTCCTCAATCTTGCCAAATAAACCCAAGCTCTTCTGCCTCAGAGGTGCTTAATTTAATGATTTTCAAATATTTTTTATTTTAGATACAAGACGAAATTAAAATCTTAAAATCCCAATTGGGATCCCATTTGAACCTTTTTATTTAATTTTTTAATTTTACGTTAGCTTTATTCAATTTTGATATTTTGATTTATTTGTAAACTACATCTTTTGATACAACAATTACACTAGAGAATTATCAATTTTAATTATATTTTGGGTGCTAAGTTTTCATTTTAATCTCAATTTTTTTAAAATATCAATAAAAATGTCAAATTATAATTAATTAGAATATGACAAGTGAAACATTTAGGACACTTGGGACATCGATACGAGACCGGTACACATTTTAAAGCACGAAAATACATTGAGAATGAAATACACTACACTTATGTGTTCCGATTAAGAGATCGAGATTGTACAATTCTTACACTTTCCATACCGTTGCTATCTCTGCTAAATTTTTTATTCGCCTTAATCCACATATGTGATGCCTATCTCTTTATTTTACAGGGAATAACAAACTGTAATCTAATATGTGATCGTACATATCTTTTTATTAATTTATTTTCTTATTATAATAGACAATGACAGCCCAATATAAATTGAGAAATTTATTTCCATTTATAGTTAAGAAGAAACTAATATTTGTAATATAGGTTTAACTTTCCTCATCACTATAAATACGCTTAAATTTTGACAATTTCATGACTTCAAATACTATCAAATCCATAACAATTTTATATTCTCAATTTCCTGCCATCAAACATAATGCTCGTGAAGATCAATTATATCCGAGCAATTTTTATGGTCGCCCTCATATTCACTACACCTTGTTAGTGTTTCTATCATTTTCTTACATCTTATTTTATATATGTTTTATTTTCTCTCTACCTCCATACATACATACATACATACATACATATATATATACATACATATATATATATAATCATTCTCCAACAAAATTAAGATATATATTAAAATATAAAAAAATATAAATTTTAATATATTTATATTTTTTATTTATTAATATATTAAAATTTATATTTTTTTTTGTCTGTTAATGACAATCTTATTTTGTTAAAATAGAATGTGTGTGTATATATATATATATATTGATTTAATTAACGGCATTTGATCTTAACAGGGCAATTGTTACAAGTTGAAGCCAGGGACTTGGTCTTGGAAGCACATGAAATAATACAACCAACTGCTGGCTTAACTGCTAGCTGCACCAAAGCCAACGATTGTCACATCCAGTGCCTTGGTCCTATCTTCCGCATTATAAAATGTATCAATCACCAATGTATATGCACTGAATAAGGCGACATTGATAATTTGTTAAAGGTCGAATGTCAAATTATATATAGACATGAAATAAAACTTCTTTATAAATTTCAAATTATCTTAATATAAAAAATTATTATTAAGACTAAAAGATTAATTAGCTCATCCGTAGACCCATCAACTTTACACAAATTTTTACCCAATTTTCCAATCTTTATAAGTTATTTATCTACCAATGGCCAAGTTTTTACACAATTTGTCTCGCTATATATATTTGGAGCACAAAATCGATAAGAATATGACCAATAACATTATTATTTTTATGAAATCTTTATAAATTAATAATCGAACTGAGTTAAGAATAAAAAAATTATAAAAAAATAATTACTTAATTTATAAAAATCAAAATAATAATAATCATCACCATCACCAACAATAATGAGCAAAAAATAGCTATAACAAAACTCAATATAAATTTTTTGTTCTTTATTTTTAAAATATTTATAATGAGAAGATAAAATGAAAAATCATAAAAATTGAGTGGGTTAGTATGGTTAATATGATTATTTTTTTATTTTCTATTTTCAAAATATTTTTAAAAAAGAACAAAATAGAAATTATTAAAATTGAGTGGGATAGTATGATGAATCTGATTTTTATTTTATTTTTTATTTTTCAAATATTTAAAAGCAAAACAAATTAACAATTAACAAATCTCATTCTCCTATTTTCGTTCACAGTTAATAAACATTAATAAACACATCATTATTCTTTAATTACAATATTACTGTTATCTAATACAGTCTCTATTGTTACATAGATAATTGATTTTGTAGTAATGAATGGATTAAAGAAACGACTAACGCAAGAAACAGAAACGTTTTATTACGAAGAATCAAGAACGTAAAACAATAACAAAGAATCAATCCAATATTAATCCTCTCTCAATCAATACTCCAAGCAACAAAAATTACAAAACCAAAAATAATAATAATAATAATAATAATTTAATGTTTCAAAAGAGCCATGAGGGAGACAATTAAAGAGAATCCAACGACTGAACCCGAAACCGAGAGAGAAAACTCTGGTCCGGCAGTGGGAGCCGGCGACGGGGAAATTTCCTGAGCTGAGACTGTGAAGACTGCCATCGCCAAAACGACGAGGAATGCAATAGAGACGCTGCTAATTTGGGTCATTTTTCGAGTTGAAAGAACAGTAGTTGTGAGAGTGAGTGAAGACCGTTGTCGTTTTTATTTTCTCTTCCGTTGACGGTGGTTAGGACTCTTGAGAGAGAGCGACTATTTATAGGCGAATAATCTGCGGCGCGTGGGGCCCCACAACAGAGTGAACAGCTGGCGAACTCGAACGTTCACATTACAGCTCAGCATCACAACATCCAAGTGAGTTGTGTGCTGTGTCGCTTGTATTTGCTCTTTTTCGGTATGATTGAGTGGGGACAGACTCCAGAGTCGGTGGGATGGTGCGGCGCCGTATAGGGAAGCAGTATTTTTGGGCACCACGTTTCAAAAAGTGATTGGTCTATCAAATCTGTTACCGTTGGCCCTATGGCCCGATAAGGCCTACATGAATTTGATAAACGAACCCGATTTATTTACCAAACATACACTTATCCCTTCAATATATGTCATTCTCCTATTAATTAATTAATGCCTACCTCTTTATAATATTGATAGAAATTCTCTTCTATTTCTTTATTATATATTTATTTCAGTACATATCAAATTTTTTATTGACAATTAATGCATAATATCTTAAAATAAAGTATTGCTATCTTATTTAAAATGATTATTTATATATATAATTTTTTAAAGATCTTTTGACGTACTCTTTTTAATGTATAATTAAGATCTATTTATTTATTATATATACATTTATCAACTACTAATCACATTATTATATTTGCTCAAATAAAATATGAAATCATGAGAGGATCTTTATCCTTTATCATAAGAAATGATTGGTTAAAAACGGTGCAAATAAAAATAAATTATGAGTCTTATTTTGTTTTTAATTGAACCAATTATAATATGTTACATGAACCCCTTTCGAGTAATTTAAATTAAAAAAAAATAGTGTTTTAAATATTATAGACAATTAGACATGTCCTAAATTTTTCTAGCATTTTGTAAATAATAATAATTAAATTTTTCCAGGCAATGTGAAAATATTATAGGTTAAAATATGATGATTATTTATGTCTTAAGAAGTCACATAAGGCAATTTCATAAAAATGACCCATAAGGGGAACATGGAAAAAAAATAATAAAAATCAAAATGAAAAAGCCATTTAAGCAATTGAAAATGCTTTAAGTCAATCACGCACACGAAGTTGATACATTAATCATAATACATTATAATGACCATAACAAAAAGATATTAATAAATCAAAAGAAGAAGCAAATCATAGCGCAATCCAGCAACAAAATCAAAACCATCCTCTCTATGTGATACCACAAGAAGTGATATACATATATATGAACTCATTATCATCACCAACGCTGAATCTCACTCAATGCAAAACAAGAGCAGCAAGAGATCCCAGAACGGAAGAGACTATCAGAGCTTGAGAAACCGGCAAAGAAAACCCGGCTCCGGCATCCATCGCCGGCAAAGGAGCAGCAATGCTGTCTTGTGCCATAGTTGCAGATATATAGAACAATGCCATGATCATGATCACTGCAATGTGACCAAAAATGGAGCCAAATTGTGCCATTTTCAAAAGCTTTTGATAGAAAATGGGAGAAGGCTCAGAGAGGCCACTAAAAGAAATTAGGAATTTGGTAATTGTTGAATAATTTGTGTGTTATATTTTGAAAAAAAATGGATGAAACTTGGAATTATTTATAAATGGGATAAGGTCTTAAGTGGTATGGAATACAAAATATTTTCTGTGAAAAACGTTCGGCCATCATTTTCTGTCAGTTTGGGCCTGGGTCTCGACAAGGGCCCATTACTGATTGAGGTACGGGGTTATGATCCAACGTGGGCACCACCAAATAATTGGTTGATCAACGGTTGTTAATAATTAGTCTAACACTTGGCAATAAAGGAATAGATCCGTTTTTCAGATCTCATGTGGTACGGTACACCTTACGGTCTAATTTTCCTGCAGTTGGGCACTCACTTTTGCTTTTGCTTGTGTGATCTGATCTTCTTTTTATGTGCTCAAGCTAGCATTTTTTTTTTTTTTGGTTTTATAAAAGAATATTTGGTTGAAGTCTAAAATGAATCGGATTAATCTAAGCACAAAATAATTCAGTCCAAACATAACAATTAAAGGAAAAAAATAGTATAATGTTATATGAGTCAACCATGAACACTATAATTTAAACAGAACGTTTGGTTTAATAGGTGTTATGTATCTTAAAAACTTATAATAATGCAAGAATGTGCACACCAAAAAGAAATGATTAATTTTCTCGTTATTATAGGGAAAGGTGGCAAATGATCATCACAAATTTGATTTGTTGCGGATAAAATAAGTGATGTGTGTCTGCTATTTGAATGTCGATGGCGATAGTCATTGGGAAATTAGGTGTGTACCCAAAAGAGGTAAGCTGCCCTTTTAGAGACGGAGCAACTTTCAGATATAAAAGCTGAAATTGAAACTAGCCGTTCAACTTCTCTAGTTATGTCTTTGAAGTTACAACAACATGTAAGTTGTCACTCTTGTCGGCCAAATTATTGAATACAATCTCTCCCGCACCTTTAGTTTGGCTAAGAAAACAATTACATTGAAGTTCAATTTGACTCTGGCATTTGCCCCTCGAAATTCTAACGCTCCAATACCTTGTGGCCCTAGATATTTTTTTTTTTTTGTACCAACTAATTTATATATTATAAATTTATAATATATAAATTTATAAACCAACTAATAATGTTACATGTTATGTTATGTGAGCTAGTCAGAAAATCAACTTAAAATAAAAAAAAATTATTCTTACAATATATATGGAGAGACTTAAACTCTCAACTTCAATAATAATACGAAAAGAAATTCATTATAATAATTTATCTTAAAACAATTTGAGTGACAACAATAGTACTTTAAGCCAGTCCTTTCGGCATAGTTCAAATGTTTGTAAATGTACCTTGAGTTTGAGTGATAACAAGAATAGCGGTTAGTGTTCGATATAAGATCCATTTATTTCATGATGTCATATTACTATTGCGTAATTTTCAAAAAGTAAAATATGATGATATGTTTGATGTCTCTAAATAAACTTAAAGCACCAGCAAAAAATCATTTGTGTTGTTTATTCATGAGTCGTTATAAGTTATTTGTACATTAAATGCAAACCTTAGGAATATGATACTTTTTTTTTTCATTTTTCATCTATGTCAACTAATTTGAGAGACAACGATCTAAATTTTACATTAAATAAAAAAAAAAATTGTTCAAACTTTAACTAAAAATTTTCTCCCTCAAAATGCATGAGAACAAAAGATATCCATACACATTCCGAAAAGCCTGCATGGTGATCCTCTTCTCATGGCGAAATCCAACACGTAGCAAAAAATCTTCAACTAACAAAACCAATTAGTCCTAAAAATAACCCTAATTTTTATTATATATATTACTTCACATCACTCATCTTACACAGACTTGCCAAAAGTAAAAGCCAAACAAGTAGAATAAAAGAAAAAGACCGTTTACACTAATAAAGAAAATCCCGGACAAAATAGAAAGGCCGTTTCTTGAACTCCAAGGCAGGTTTTTAGGTTACCAATCACACTAATTAGCTACATCCAATATGGACGTGAGGAAAATCTCTTGTGCCGTGCTCATCGCCGTCGCCGCCTGCTTGAGCGTTGCAGTGGCAGAAGCCCAGGCCCCGGCCCCGGCAGAAGGTCCTGGGGCTGGTGCCCCGGGGTCGAGCATGGCCCCGTCGGACTCAGCCCTCGGCCCATCCGCTGACGGGGCCGCTGAGACATTGCCCGTTATGGGGTCCTTGGTTGTGGCATCCCTTGTGTCATTTTTGGCCTATTACTGGAATTAGTGTCGCTTCGAATTTGGGCGCTTGAAAATATGTGTGTGCTTGAAGCCTCAAAAGAATTATCCATCTTACATATACCTATATATATACGTATATAGTCAATACGTGTACTAAGGAAGGTTTTTAATATTTCATTTCACCATGGTAGGTTCTATCTCTTTTTCTTTTTCTCGAATTATTACATAATTATAAACTAAGCAAGCCCCTCCTCTTCGTCCTAATGTGAGCGGGATTTGAACCTAAATTGTATTGCTTTTGAAATTTATGACGAAATAAAAGAATTACTTGATTTTTTCCTAATTACCTCATTATTTGATTGCTCTCCTTTTTAATAATTCAGTCAATTTTAACTTAAAAACAAAAAAAAATGCTTACAGTGTAATTGTTTCGAAGCATCTGCATATAATGCAATGAACACTATTTGTAGTTACCATCATCTAAAAGTATGTTTAAAATGTCGGCTGTCATCCAAATCCCCCAATAATTAAGCCTGTTCATATAAACTGTTATTAAGATAAATAAATCAATCAATCCAGTTTGTTTCCCATGAAAGCCAACTAGGTGTTAAATCTACAAATTATGTTATTCAAGCTTCTAATCTTCAATCAAACACTCTGGAAGAAAATTATTTTATCTCAACACATTCAACAAGCACTTCCGCTCTCAAAGAAACAAAAAAAAAGATATTGTAATCAATTAATGGGAATACCTCTGGAAAATCAAGTTCCCGTTCCCCCCTTAAACTTCTGTGCAGACACGAGGCTTTTTGTCAACCAAATAGCTGTTTCTCTAGATGAGACAGTTTCTTCACCAAATGGTCTTAGCACTCCAGCCAGTTCATCGAGTTTGTCCTGTTTCAGTAGCCGTGCACATAACTCGAGAAGAGACTCCAAAGCATCAGCTCTTTGCTGGGTTGGATTCTCCCACTCTGCCCTGATTTCATCACAACTTATCCCAGTAACGGTACTTAGTAATGAGACATCACTTGGTGCCAGATTAACTGCACGGGAAACTTCTTTCTCTGTTTGCATGGTGCAACTAGTATTATCTGGTTTTGTCTGAGCTTCATCTTTACAAGGAAGAGCATCATTGCTTGCAGATGACAAGTTGTCCATGTGAGCCTCCCCATTCCGTGCATTGCGGCTTCTTATTTTTGGTGAACAGCTTCCAGGAGCTACATCAGGTTCATACATGGCTGATGATGAGCTTTTATCATCTGAAGACTCATTGTTACCGTTGCCATTGTTACCGTTGCAGTCTACACTGGACGGCGTCATCTTCCCACAGTCCAAGGGTACAGCACTCTCGCCCTCTATTTCAGCTTCTTTAACAACTCGTTGATTGCTAAGTATTGGATTTTGAACTGTACTTTTCACAGTCTCGACATCTATCTCTTGTGCTTGTTGTATATGTGCATCAGCAGGCTCTTTTATTTCATTCTGAGAACTTGCTGTGATCTCTGAGGTTAAGTCAGAGACAGTGCTTTCCTTTTGAGTTGTGCCATTAAAGCAAGCTTGCTCGTCTTTGCTGCAATCAATTGTCTCAGTTTGAGTGGAACTTTCCTTAGAGTCATTGATGGAGCTGGATAATTCCATTGTGTAGCTAGTAGGATCAACTTTCTTGGTCTCAAGGCTGTCTTCTGTACTAGTACTGGAAGTTGGCTTGTCATCGAGAGGTAGATTGTTGAACTGTACAGCAATATTTTTGGCTAATGAACGAACATTTTCCAACTGGTTAGGTGCTGCTGCCTCTTTCTCTCCCTTATCCTTGCCACTATTATGTTTGCTAGATGGTGATTTTCTTGTTTTCTCCTTCGTAATGTTTGTGGGCTTTATTGGAAGATAAACAGCAGATGGGTTTCGGCACCGAAGGAGATATGGCTGTAAATGCGGATGCCTTAACAGGTCTGAAGCCTAAATTTCAAAAAGTGCAGGTACGAGAATGAATAATTGCTTTTAAATAGACCAGATATGAGGTTAGGGTCACTGAAACTCACAGTTGGTCTGTGTTCTGGGTTCTTCCTTAGCATGCTTTTAATAATTTGTTTCCTGTGATATAAAAATGCCATCTCACTAAATACAAATATGATGTTGTAAGATAAAATATGTAATTATGGGAAAAAATGCAATTATATGTGTGTTATATGAACTAGAGTGGTCCTTGAGAAACATCAAATATCTGTAATAGGATTGCGAAAGATACTTACAGTGTGGAGGAATACACAATTGGGAGTGGAGAAATGGATGATCTGTTTATTTTGTTGATGAGTCCAGCCATATCCTGTTGAGTTCTTAATAATACATTTAATTATGACATTTTTCACATGAAGTAAACATAGACCTTTTATTGCAACTGTGCAGTATTTATATATCTGAAGCTGAAACTTACAGGAGCTCTAAATGCTGGTTGATGGGCAGCAATTTCAAACATACAGCAACCTGTAACAACACATATATGTTACAGTTAACAAAGACTCGAGAAATAATTTTGGTAACCTGACAGCTAATCTTACTGAATTTCTTACCGAGCGACCATATATCAGATTTATAGCCATAAGGAATGTCTGCTAGGAGTTCAGGACACATGTAGTTGGGAGTGCCAACAACCTATATGAGACATGAAACAGCATTGACAGTAAACTGTCAGAATGACTAAAATGAATGAAGTGTCTTTAAAAGAAGCTCTTAAAATATTGAAATCATAACATTTCGTGGGTATGTATACTAAGTATTTGTATTCGGAGTATTTTACATGAAATTTTGATATATTAACTTGAAAGTGCTTGCGGGCATGATAGCTTCATAAAATAAGAGTTTTGACAGAGTTTAAAGTTGACAACTTATTTAGATTCAAGTTCAAAACAAAGTGAAATCCATTGTATCAAAAACAAGTATTGAGTTCATACTGAGGAAGCAAGGTCTTCTGTGTTCAGTAGTTTCGCAAGCCCAAAGTCCCCTGTATAGTTCATAAAAGACATACAATTCTTAGACATCTTAACTTGTAAGCCAAACCTGATGAGTAAAAAATTTGTTTCCCAACTATAATTTTGCTTCATACCTAGACGGATGTCATTCTCCTTCGTAAGAAAAATGTTGGAACACTGTAATTGAACAAGATTATATCAAAAAAACATGTTAGTCATATTTTTTAAAAAATTTATAATGATACCTATGGGTATACCTTAAGATCTCTATGAAGGACACGGTTGGAGTGAAGGTAGTCCACAGCTAGCAACAGCTGGGTCAGCCATTTGCATAGTTTCTGAGCAAAGCCAAACACAATGCAGGATGGGTGAATGTTACATCAGCCAGCAGTACACACGCTCGCACGTGCACACGCACACACATATATAGGACATGATTTCATTAACAAGATAAGGATTACCTCCTCTGAAAAGAATGCTCCTCTAGCCTTCTTTATAATTTCAGCCCTAAATTAAACAAAAACATTAAAAAATGATAATTACATAATGATTCTGGTTTAGTCCCTCTATAGACAGCATTTTTGGTTCAGTAAAATCTCTTGTTAAAGACATCCTCAGTTGACAACTATATAGAAAGAGAAATTTTTATTTTAACTTAATGTTTTCTCATATAAGATGTAAAATTTTAAAAAATATGCAGGTCGTGCTTTCAATTTGCTTCTAGGCTGTACAGGTGAAGATCACCAGTAGCCTTCAATTATCAATTCAGCCCTGAATTCTCACAAAGAGACAAAAATAATGTAAGTATGTTCGATGAGCAAGAAGTGCTACCTGAAACAAAATATGCAACCTACACCATAGAATCAACAAGAATCTTGACGATCCATTCACATTTCCTGAAAAGCTGACTAATACACTCTTGGCAGTACTTTTCTGTTCCCTATTAGTAAGATTTGACCCAAGAATCTACCCCGAGAATTTCACACAAGCTAGTAAGGAAAGATTAACATGCTGAGAACTTACATGTCTCCTCCTTCACAGTAACCAGTTACGATACAGACACAGTTTCCCTATGAAGCATGGAGAGAAACAAGCATGTTAATAGAGAGGTAACATAGTCTCATAGGAACAAATTTTACATAGACCTGAATATAAATGGACGACATGCTTACCTTGTCCACCCAAGCATCTTTGTACTCTACTATATATGGGTTATTCAATTTGGAAATCAAATCCATCTGCAAAAGAAATGGACATAAATAGTCTTTTCATAGAAAAGTTAGTTTGCTAGGAACATTGAAGATTAAAACAAGTTAGGCTTCAAGCCTGGGCCTGAGGCCATACTGTAAGTAACTTCGTAGAAGTTGAAAGGAAAACTAGACAGCGATGTACAATCTTAAAAAACAGAGAGCACAATATGCAATCATCCAACTTGAGTTATACAGAGGGGTATGATGTGCAAAGAAGATAGTTCATATGACAAATGGATAGTTTTTCCCAGAAAGTTACTAAGTCTTATTAAAAGATTGCAAGTTTAAAAATCCTTTTAGAAGTACTGAACTACAAGTTTCATGATGGAAGCTACAACTTCATTTCACTTTGCATTGATTACCATGATTCTGTTAAGTATTACAGCAGATGAATCCAAAAGCAGAAAGCATAAATGCAATTTTAGTAAGAACTTCCAAGTTGATCAATTTTGGATTATCAATGGGCAAAATATAATCCAGTAAAACAAATAAGGGGCCAGTGAACAGATAGATTCTGCTAACTGTTGGTAAGATAGAGACATATGACCAAAGGTTGTTAGATGACTGGATGTGTGTTTGTCGAATGCTGTATAGGGTACCCAGGCCTATAATTCCCAATCAGATCAATATAATTTTAGATAAAAATTGTCCAAATTGAAATAAAAAAGCCTTTTCCAAAATGAAATACAAAACATTTTTCATTCAAAATGAGATGTAATGTATCTGAGGGTTCTTTAAAAATGGCTTTGCAAGATTAAATTGACTAATCAAATTTTACACATTAAAGATTTAAAAACAAGTCTACACAAACTAAAATAAACATATTCTGCATGTGTTAAGAACTATTTTCTAGACATAATGTCATTAGGATTGAAAAAATATAAATAGGCAAAGTGCAATGCCGGGAAACAGTTAAAAAAAATGATGGCTTCTAAAAACTGAAATAATGCTGCAAGAATCACTAAATAAATAAATAAATGAAACAAGAAAAATTATCAAGAAAGCGACCTCTTGATGTGCTGTCCGTTTGAACTTCTCAGTTTGTTTGGCCAATCGAATCTTCTTCAACACATACCTAACAGAAAAAGATAACCAACAACCATACATTTTGTAAGCTAAAAGTCAATCTTCTTCACTAAGAGACAGCAAGTCGTGCCGACACTATCGAAAACCAAAGCTCAAGTCAAGTCACAATTTTGATAAAACATTGTGCCCATTAATTGATTTTTTCTTGAAACTGTCATTTCCCAATTTTCTTGAGTTCTCGAAAGATTGGAACAAAATTTGATCGAAATTTGCTTACTTTTTTCTTTCAATTTTATGTAGAACAAGAAAAGCTGCTCCAAATGCTCCTCTTCCAATCTGTTCAATCACTTCATAATCTTCCAGCTTCGACTTCGAATCGCCATTTTCAGTCTCCATTGGTACCTTCAAAAGCCAAACAACATTAAAGAACAGCAAACCCACTTCAGTAACAGATCAAATTTGCTATATTAGCATAAATTCATGTACGAAAAGGACTAATAATGTTTAAAAATTTACCAAATTTCTGCCTCTTCAAGAAAAGTAATGACTTGAGATTATAGAAGTAGCAAAAAACAATGATCTTATAGATGAAGAGACATAAAGATGACTAAACCAACACTCATTATTATGTTTTTTCACACCGCACAAGTTGAGAGAAAGAGAGAGAGATAAAGGGGGGAGCATAAGCAAAAGCAATAACAATAAGATAATTAGAATTAAGCTGATGACTCACCAAAATGGAAGGACAAGAGAAGTAAAGCAAACAAAGGCAAAAGCAAAAATATATATAATAAAATGTCAAAAAAAAAAATATATATATATATATACATATATATATAATCCTTATTAATTAATTGGTAAGTTGGAAGGTTGAATGAATAAGAGTGTCCTTCAGAAAAAAGAAAAAAGAATAAGAGTGACACTGTGACAGGTATTGAAGCCTAAAGAGAAAGGAAAAAGAGGGCAAAGACTATTGCTTTGCTTTGCTTGCATTCACAAATTCATGAGAGAGCTATATAATATAAACAACACTCAATTCTATTTCTATGGAATGTTTCCCAATATGTAGTTGTTGTGATGTCAGCATCTTCCTAAAATTAAATTTACGAAAAAAAAAAAGGTAAAGGGAAATTCCCATTTGGTTTTTAGTTGAGATTTAGTCTTAATAGCTACAATCTCCTAATGGCATCACACGGTTGGAATTTTTTTTTTTTAATTTTGGGTCCTTTTATTTATTTATTTTTGTGTTGTGGTTGGCCAGCAATTGGTATAAGATTAGTTGGTAGGCTTAAGGGTAATGATGATTGATGGATGGCTTAAACTTTCATTTTACTAAAGGCATCGAGAATTTCATTATACATTCACTTTTGGCTATAAAATATATAATCATCATGCTTTTGATATTATAAAATTTGTTGGGTATGAATTTTTATTATTACTATTATTATGTTGAGCTTATGGAGGCCGTAGTAGTGGAGCTCAGCAAATTCAGTTACTTTTTAAACATTTGGTAATTGGTATAAACAAATTCCCATATGGGCTTTCAGAAAAATCTCATCTTTGCTTTTGAGTTAAATAATTCACGAGGTATAGTGTCATTATAGAAAATGATGGACATCTTTTGATCTAGATTAACCTCTCTTTTGGCTCTGTAGAGTGACAACAAATTGGAAATAAAAATGATTGATCAAAATGCTTGGTTGAAACGTTTCCATAACACAGCTTTGGGTGAGAAAGGGACTTCTCATTTCCAATTAACAATTTAACACAGGATAAATGAACCATTAAAAAAATCCATTATTTGACACAGCAATTTTAGCTGCAACATAGGGTGCTCCCAAATAGAAGCTTAATCCCAGCATAGAGATGGTGACAAATTGGTCCACTTCTGTTTTTCCAATGTAACTTTTGTCCTTTTTGAGCGAGGAACTTTCCACAGAAGCCTTGCACTGCCATAGTTTAAGCTTGTCTGATTATGAATCAATAATAAAGATGAGAAGTTGCCCTAAGCAAAACCAAAATCATATGATCCACGTTTGACCCTTATAATGCCGAAGTCTTATCAGAGATCATCATCACAACTCTTTCTGTATTCTGTATCTTTTGTAAATGTAATGCGGAATTTTTTTCAATAGGCTGAGAGATCCAAGACATAACCTCAAGTCCCTGCAGTAATCTATGTAACAAAACTCAACAGACATAAATCGAACTTTTCGGGTCTATACTTAAGCATATATTAAAAGGCTGACAGCTGACATGAAATCACTTAGAACTTTGAACTTGAATGATGAAAGAAATTTGCAAACTAATGGCAGAATAAAGATTTGTACAGCTAAATCAAGTCCTTGAGCAAAGTTACTTCCTGTTTGATTTCCTGTTTGATTTTTTTGAGGCTCTGCGGTTTTCTAGCTTCTTCTGTGCAGCCTCAAATTCTTCATCTGTAGGCTCTGAACCTGCAGCAGCACCGCCATATTTAGACACTAGTGATGAGAACATAGAATCAAACTGGTCTTTCCTGTCACTTCGGCGTTGAGATATAATCGCATATAGATCTGATTCTGGTTGTTTATTAGATCTGTAAAAGATGAAAACATGGCCACAATATATTTCATATCATAAATGAGTTTGTCAAAAAATTGGAAAAGTAATTAGTAGAAAAGACACAGACAGGCCTGTAAAACTCACTTTCCTTTCCTTTTTAAAGGACTGGTAGGTGGTTTTGTTTCAGATACTCTTTTTGCCCATTTTTGGTAGGCTTTAGTTGCTTTCAGTTCTCCTACACAAGTGAGAGAGAGAGAGAGATCAGTATTGCAGATTGCACAAGTTTGAGATAATCCAGAACATAAAACAAATTTGAAGATTCGTATTCTATAAGGTGGCCCTCTAAGGTAGAAACAATCAATAATCTTTTATCGTCTTGGTTGTCCACTCAACTTGCAATTAACCTAGTTCAGAGTCAGGACTTGAAATTTCTGATGTCTCAAACAGTAAACTTTCGGGGTATATAAGCAAAAGGTAATATGAACATTTACCAGCAGCTATTGTCTCGTCGAGAATATCCTTGAAACGGTGTGAATCAAGTTTAGGGTCTGAACATAGCATTGAACAGAAGAGCCTGTGGGAGAAAGAATTTTAAGCCATCTAACTTAAATTCGCAAGTCCAAGGAAAAGAAACATATCGCTCTTTAACCTGTTCATATTCCCCTTGCACTTCTTATACAGATCAATCAAATCTCTCTTCTCTGAATCAGATCCCCTGTAGTGTGCTTCAAACTCTTCAATATCAGCCTCAGTGACCTGCAATCCATATTCTGCTGTCAACTATTGTTAAGTAAATCAAAAGGAAAAGAAAAATAATAGAAGGCATTACCTAAAAAATTCCATGATTAAATCATCTAACCTTTTTGTACATGGCTGCAAAAAACTCTTTCAGATTTTGAACAACATCCCCAGCCAGGTCCTGATCACCCAAAAGGATAAAAATGAGACACAAAATGCACCAACAGTTGAGCAGATAAAAGCTTAAAGTGAATATTCCAAATTTTAAGAAAGAACACCAGTCCAGCCCCTTCTCTCATATATAGTTATGATTGCAGACTTTTGACCAGGTATAAGTTGGTCCAATAAAAAGGGATCTGTAAAGGATAGATTCCTTAGGACCGTATAGTGCATATGGAATATTTGTCATCACCATGGAATATCTATTGGCCCTAGACTATAATTGCCTAAATAAAATGATTGGAAAACAAATAGTTCTCTCAACACTTACAGCATCATCAACACAACCAGTCTGGTCATAGAGAACCCGTTTTTCTTCATCACCAAGAATTGATATGACCTTTTGCAGTTGCTGAAATTTCTCCTTTGCCTCCTGTTCAAAGAAGACAACATAGATTAGAACAGAGAATAGAGACGACTAGCTGTGCAGATAATGCAATTTCTCCTTACCTCATCACCAGGATTTTTATCTGGATGGAGTCGTAAGGCCAATTTATAGTATGCTTTCTTTATTTCCTGTTGAGATGCTGTCCTTTCAACACCAAGAACCTGCAAACAGAGCATCAGGATTTAGATTCATCTCAGTTGACTTCAGAAGAGGATGCAAACCCAACACAATGGGAAACCAGAAGGAGATCGGTAGTCAGTGGGATGCATAAGCCTACAAGTGCTCAGTGAAAGCATTCAAGTTCTTGGAATCATAATCACTAGAAAGCCCACCAAAGTAATTAGTCAAAACTATTACAGTTACTGTGCACGTTACAGAATATAAATGCTTCTCAGTTTGATATCCTACACGAAAGCTTGAAAACTCAAAATGAGAGTCTAAAGAGGTAAGAGCAACGCAGTTGAAAGTACATTTACAAGGGTAAATGATCATCGAGAACAAACCCTAATTTAAAAATATATATATATTGCCACTGCTTTGTAAGGACAAATATATTAATTGAAAAAAAATTCCAGTCAGAAAACAAATGCATTTAAGCCAATTTACAAAAAAAAATACATCAAAATTTGGTTGTGCTGAGTGACGAAGACAATGAATTTTACACCAATAATATGCAACAAAACCCTAATTTTTTATTGCAACATCACAAGATAGATACCGTGCCATAAGGGCTGAAGCTCTTGAATTCATCAACGACTTTATGAGTCGTTTCCATATTCAAGAGCACGCGGCTCGTTCCCCTTTTGAAAGGGGATGAAACCCTTGATGCTAAAGTCTACTAATTTCACAAATTAAACTTCCTATCAAAAATAATAATAATAATAATAACGCCCAAAAGAACAATGATACCTCGTAAAGGTCCTTATCATTTGGCGAAGTTTGATTCAGATTCTCCTGATTTAGTTCCTCTTCTTCTTCTTCTTCTTCTTCATGCGAAACCCCAGATTTCTTCCGCTTTCCCATTTTACCCCTGCCAAATTTCTTTACTTTGCTTTCCAAAGTGAAAGGAGTAAAGGGTTGGTGTTCTTATATCAGTAGTAGACCCTAGTAGCATTGCTGTTTAGTAAATTTTCGTCTCCGAATTATTCCCGCCATTTCGGCTCTTTTCCCGCCGGGATAATCAGGTGTGTGCAACTCTATGCTAGCTTTTGATGGATAATCGAAGGGTCCCCTTAATCTACAGCTCTGTTTTTTTTTTTTATAAGAATATCTAAAGGTTCATTGCACTCTAGGGATTATAGCTAAATTATTAATGTGAAACTGTAAAGACTAAGATCATATCAGAAAATGTTGTTGGTTGTACTGTAGTGTTATGTTGTAACACCATATTAGTTGAAATGTCCATCCAAATATATCAAGCTTTTAAATATAATTTTAGCTACTAAGATAATTTTTTGTTGAATCATAAAAAATGATTAACTTATTATGTTTGTTCAAGAAATGATCAAATTTATGATCATATCTCTAAAGTAATGAATACTGATATCAAATAAATAAAGATACTTTCAACATTGGTTTTTTATTTTTATGACTTATAAAAATGATTGCAATTTAGAGTAATAAAAATATAGTTTAAATTGTATTGTTGAATTTACCTATTAGAAAAATTTTCCGTACAGTATTTAATGTAGGAAGCAAAATTTATCTTTTAATATATTTTCTTTATTTTTTTTTCTTGATTGCCTTGATTTTCTAATGTGTGGGTGTGTGTGTGTGTGTTTTTTTCAAAATATTGTTGAATTTAAATTGCATTTATTGTGTTTTAAGCATTCGCTAAAGGTAAATAAATTGCGATATAGTAGAATGGGATTCAAAGTAAATACTACTTCTAAAATTTTAAATTTTCAATATAAAAATTAAATTTCATAGTTCATGGGATAATCATAAAAATAAATAAATAATTTATATTATCATAACCATTTGAGTTGGTGGAAGTGATGAGAAACCAATGAATTTATTTTGAAAAGAAAATGGAATGTTAAAACTCTTATATAAATTAAAATACAAACATAATTCTGAAACTAATTTATTTTAAAAATAAATAAGTATAATTATTTTGAAATAATAAAACAAACATAACTATAATGACCAAAAGCTAAAGTATAAATAAGTTGAGTTTAAGAAATCTCATGAAATCAAGAAGATGGAAAAGAAAAAAAAAAACATTTCAACAAAATTAGATTAGGTTAAGTTTCAAATTTTTGCAACTTACAATGTTGATTGTAGTTTATTGAAAACATATTAATATTTACTATAATGAATTTTTCATATATTGCAATAAGTTTATATTTACTGAAATAAAAGGAGTAAAATGAAATTCCTTATTAATATTATTTTTTTAATAAAATTTTATTTTGAATCTTATAATATTAACTTGGAATTTAACCCGTAATAATGAAACTTAATGTAGATATTAGGAACTTGAAACACAAAACTAGTAAACTATTTAATTGAAATATTCGAACCTATAAGTAAAAAAATTTAACTAAATTTTGGGACTAATTTAACTAAATATAAAATATAAAAAGTAAATTTAGTATTTAACCTAATTGATTAAAATCTTACATAAATAATGTGAATATTTAATACAAAACTAGTGAAATTATTAGTTGCAACTATGTGCCAATAAAGGAGAAAGTTTAACAAAAATTAGGACCTCATCAAAAAAGAAATAAAAATTTACTTGTAGTTTAACATAAAATATTGATATTTAACGAAATTATAATAACATTAAACATAAAATTAGTAGACTGAAAGTTGAAATATATAAATTTATAATTGAAAAAGTTTAACCAAAATTATGAACTAACTAAAAAAAATTTACAAAAAAAAATTAATATTTAACCAAAATTATTGTAATTTTAGTATGATAATAGGAACAACCAACACAAAACTAGTTGAATTATTAGTTGAAATATACGAACCCTTATGGGAGAAGGATTAACAAAATCAGGAATTTATTTTACCAAAAATAATATTTACTTAGAATTTAACATAGAGTATTGATATTTAATGAATTTAGTAGGAACAATAAATACATAACTAGTGGATTGAAAAGTTGAAATATATAAACCTATAATTGAAAAAGTTTAATAAAAATTAGAGACTAATCTAACTAAAAATAAAATTCAACAAAGTAAAATTCTATCTACCCCAAATTATTAGGATCTTACATAGATAATGGAAACATTCAACACAAAATCATTTGAATTATTAATTGAAATACATGAACTTATAAAGGATAAAGTTTAACAAAAATCAAGAACTAATCTAACAATAAATAAAATTTACTTAGAATTTAACCTAAAATATTGATATTTAAAAATTTTAGTAAGAACAATAAACGTAGAACTAATAGACTGAAAAGTTGAAATATGTTAACATATATTTGAGAAAATTTAACCAAAATTTGAGAATAATCCAACCAAAAATGAAATTCTACAAAGTAAAATTGGAATTTTACTCAAATAATCAAAATCTTACTAGATGATGGGAACATTCAATATTAAACTACTGAAATTATTAGTTGAAACTCATGTAACGATAAGAGAAAAATGAATTTATTTGTAATTTAACTCAAAATATTAGTATTTAACGAATTTAATAGAAATATTAAACACAAAACTAATGGATTAGAATGTTTAAATAAATGAACCAATAAATGAGAAAGACTAACCAAAATTAGGGACATACATAAGGATGGCAATTTGTCGGGTCGAGCTCAGGCTTGAGACCACTTAAACAAAAAGTCCGGTCTGATAAAAAGCCCGATAATTTTTATTTTGGTCGAGCTCGATCGGGCTGATTCGAGCAGGGTCGGGTCGAGTAGGGTCGAGTATAATACTCTCAACTTTATTTTATTTTTATTATTTGATTTGTTCACCTAGTGTCTCAGTATATGTGTTTAATTTATTTCCAAACACACCATAGTCACAACTTATATTCAAAATTTAATTTGCACTTGTGTCATTTGAAAAAAAATAAAATTCATCGTATACAAATAAAACTACACAATTATACAACCCAACATTAAAAAAAAAAAAATGATGTCTTGTACAAATAAAAATACATGATTCAACAACTCAACATAAAAAAAAATCAACACTCATGTCTTATACTAAATAAAAGCACTTCATTCAATCCGTGATGTATCATCCATGCGATGTCGATGTAATTTTTTTAAATTTAGTAAATGATCGAGTCGGGTCGGTACGGGTCACATAAGGCCGAGCCCAAACTCAAATTTCATCGGGCCTAAAAATTAAAGTGCAAGCCCGAGTTTTAACTTCTAAGTTCGGGCTAAAGCCCGAAAAAATCGGGTCGGGCCAACCGGATCAAAATTCGGGCCGGACTTTTTTACCATCCTTAGACATACAAAATAAACTTGGAATATCCACCTATTAAATTAATATTTAACCAGAAGAATTGAAATATAATTACTTTATAATTTTTTAAACATTTATTTATGTTAAAATATTTAAAAATAAATTTTTCTTATTCAATTATTTTTAATCTTTATTATTTAAAAATTTCGGATTTTTTCATTTTATTATATTTTTTTAGCATTAAAAACAAATTTTTGATAATCGAATCATTACATCGTCAATAAGATATGGCGCTTGTTATGTTGAATAGGTGTCTTCTTGATGTGTTGAACGTGATTGAAATATGTCCAGAGTTTTTATAGATATATATATATATACACACACACACGCGCGTACATACACACACATATATGATAATGATAGTTACGCTGCATATGATGAGAGTGATAATTTAGAAAATTTCACATTCAACCCTGATTTTTGAACAACCCGTAAGTGGTTCTGAAGTTTGAGCTAGTAAGCATATACACCCTCTGGTCTAGTCATGCTCGGACAGATTGGATCTCACAATCCAACAAGAGTGCCAATAGAAACCAGCCCAGGCCCAGCAACCCAAGTCAGCCACGTCATCAAGGGTGAATGGTAAAGCAGTAAATATAAACTGCATCGAGGGCAATGAGTTAAGCATCACCGACTCAGTGGAAGGCACTCGTTGGTGAAGAAAAAGTGGAAGCGTCTTCTTAAATAGAGCAAAGCCATAGCGAGAGGGAGAGAGAGCCTCGAAAGGAAAATAAAAAAAATAAAATAAATTAATTAATTAATTAAACGCCCCGTCTCTCTCTCTCTCTCTCTTTCTCCTTTTTTATTTTTGTTTGGTCTCAGTTTTTTTTTCAAATATTATTATATACGATTATCGCTTTGATTGAAGGCAAGCTTTCACGTCTTCTTTCTCCGTAAAACGACGTCGATTGGTTTCAATCTTGTCGGTTGATCAAAAGCTTGAGTATTGAAACTGATTTTTGGGAATTCTTTTTTTACAGGAATAATTCGGTTCGATTTTGTAAATCAAGATCGGACGAACTATATAAAATAGGTGAGGAGTTTCATTATTTATTTATGGGAGTTTGCTTATTTATTTAATTATTTAGTTGGAATTATAGTTTAGTTTACATAGTAGTTGGTTAAAGGTGAGATTTTTTTTTTTTCAATTTTTGTGCTATGTTTTTGATGATTCCTGATTATGGCTTGAAAAATAGGAACTTTGGTTGCTTTAAAGTTTTGAAGTGTGAGGTAAAATGAGAAGTTGGGGTTTTGCTCTGTGAAACCATCCTGAAATTTAGGTTAATTGGTCGAGATTATAGCTTCTTTCGTAATGTGTTTATTTTTATTCTTTTTTAATTGGTTTTCATATTTGTTTCAAATATTATGTGTTAGGGGATTTATGCAAAGTCAAAACAAAGGGTTTATGCAAAGTGAAGACAATTCATATCTGTTTCAAATTTGTTTGAAATATACGGTGTTAAGTTCTCTTGCTGCACGTGTTTTGCTTATGATAAATTTAAATTTTGTGCTGTCACGAGATTGATGATTTGTAGGTACGCAGCCTCTTAATCTTGCTGATTGATAACAGAGTTTTCCCGAGTGCTAGAAATATTTATATTAATGAATTCTAAGTCCTTCTGGATGTGAACAAGAATACTTGTGTAGGTATTTTGTAGTTTCATGGATATGATTGAAGCAATGTACCTGCTATTATTTTGAGATTTTTTTTAATACCATAGATGAACTTTGAGGATGAATATGATGAATATTATAGATTAACTGTGTTATGTATGATACATGCTTGTATGCTTGTATTGCCTTTAACAATCAACTTTATTAAGCTCTTATTTCCTCTCCTGCTTGATAGCTGCTGATTTAGGTTTTGTAGAGATTACCCTTAGGTCACCTGGTCTTCTTTTTTTTTTTTTTTTTTTTTTTAAATTTTATCGTAGAGCACTCTTGTCCTACACATAGTCTATCATGATGTGTTGCAAATGATTGACTAGCTATAGTGATTAGTGGGCTTGTGCAGATTAAGTTCTTTCATTTTTCTTTTTCCTTATTTTGTATTCATTTTGCTAGTTTTCTTGAATGCATCATGGTCTGTAAGTTTGATCAATTTTTGTATGGGATTATATTGACTGATATTAGTATGGTGGCTGAATCATTTGTATGGTTTAGTAGTTGTATGTTGTTAACATAGATGATAAGATGATTTCCTGCAGGAGGTAGAAAAGATGGAATCACATGATGAAACTGGATGCCAAGCTCCAGAAGGTCCCATTCTTTGCGTCTGGTCATTTTTTTTTTTTTAATCATAGAGCTCTCTTGGCGTATGTATAGTCAATCATGATGTGTTGCAAATGATTGGCTAGTTATAGGATTAGTGGCATTAATTGAAGTTGGTTTGTGCAGATTAAGTTCGTTCCTTTTGCTTCTTCCTTATTTTATATTTGTTTTGCTAGTTTTCTTGAATTCATCTTGGTCTGTGAGTTTGTTCAATTTTTGTATGGGATTATATTGACTGATATTAGTATGGTGGCTGAATCATTTGTATGGTTTAGTAGTTGAATGTTGTTAACATAGATGATAAGATGATTTCCTGGCAGGAGGTAGAAAAGATGGAATCGCATGATGAAACTGGATGCCAAGCTCCAGAAGGTCCCATTCTTTGCGTCAACAACTGTGGCTTCTTTGGAAGTGCTGCTACCATGAATATGTGTTCCAAGTGCCACAAGGCCATGATCCTTAATCAGGAACAGGCCCAACTAGCAGCTTCATCCATTGGGAGCATTGTGCATGGCAGCTCCAGTGGGACTGGAAAGGAGCCCCTCGTTGCTGATAGCATGGATCTACAAGTGGGACCAGCGGAGATAAAGAAATTCTCCGTGGAGCCATCTAGTAGTTCTTCCTTTGGCTTCACTGGAGTGAAAGCAAAGGAAGGCCCTAAGAGGTGTACTAATTGCAATAAGCGTGTTGGTTTAACGGGGTTCAATTGCAGATGTGGCAACCTCTTCTGTGCAGTTCACCGATACTCTGACAAGCATGACTGTCCGTTTGATTATAGGACTGCTGCTCGGGAAGCAATTGCTAAAGCCAACCCTGTTGTGAAGGCGGAGAAACTTGACAAAATTTAGAAGTGATGATCTGAAGGTTTATGCAAAGAATATGATGCTTTTCTTTTTATGCATGCCTCCTCATATACGTTGGCTTCTTGTCTTGTTCGATGTCCTATGTTGGTATAAATGGTTTCAGGTCATGATTTTCAGGACATCATTGCAGTCATATTCCTTGTTGATTGGCAAGGATTCCCTTGTTGGCTCCGGTGTGTAAGTCTCTATTTGTGCCTGGTTTTGATGAACAACTTTGTGGTTAATTTGTAATATTGCTTTCTGGTTGGTATGCATTTTCTATTAGTAGTAAACGAGTAAAAAAAAAAAAAAATCAGTATTTGCAGTACATCAAGCATTTATCAACTATTCTCCTGTCATTTCTTGTATTACTACTATTATCCTTTAGCTGTCTATGCTTTGGTCTTATTAAGTATGAGCTTTGCACTGATTGCGACTGATGTTTTATTCTCACAACCTTCGGTTAGATTCAGTTCTCTCTTCGCTGTTGTTGTATCCAGATCTGAATCCTTTTTGTTATTGCTCTTATGGTTGATGGCCATTTTTCTGTTTCAGTAAAACAGACATTTATTTGCCGCACTAGGTGCATCTTTGAAGCTAATCTACTGCCATCTGGTGTAGCACTTATCTTCTTTTAGCGGTTTCTGATAATGTCTTCTCCTCCTAAAATATCATGCCTTGCGTGAATATATTGCTCACTTCTGAGAATCATTATTCTGACTCTACGATCCCTTGCTGATTTATTTATACATATGGTTATAATACTTTATTAACTTTGATATCATGAGTGTTTTTTGGCTTGTTAGTAATGCCATTACCTTGTCTCGGAGGACACTTTCCAGCTTTTCACTATTTTGATGAACTGGAAATGTGTTGAAGTGTATGCAGTGTTCAACTTGGCTATATTGAGTGTGTTGAGATATACCAATAAATTTAATTAGTTCTTAAGAAGCCGGGCTAGATCCCTCACGCCTATCTTTTTAGGAACTGCAGCCGTTAAAGCTGTTTTCATTGTGTGTGGTTTTTATTTCGTGCCTTTGGATACGCTCCATACAGATACAAAGCAGCAGAAAATGAGGTTCAAGTGTCAATGTTAGTCCCTTTCGATGGATGATGTTTATTTATGTTTTTGTGGTTACCATGTGTATTTCTGAGATAAAACTTGGAAAGTTAAATAAACAATTAAATAAAAATTGTGGATTATAAGTGAAAATGAACGCAATTTGAGAACATATTGGATTTATGGGCCGCAGTTGGGTTGTTGTGACATCCGATCTTCTCCGCAGCAACCTCAAATGCTTTGTTAAATGTCTTAAGTTGTGGATTTTTTTTTTATTTTCACTTCTAATTCATAATTTTTATTTAATTATTTATTTAACTTTTCAAGTTGTATTTCAGAAATACACATTGATACACATTGTATTTATGGGCCGCAGTTGGGTTGTTGGGACATCTGATCTTCTCCGCAGCAATCGCAAATGCTTTGTCAAATGTCTTAAGTTGTAGATTTTTTTTTTTTAATAAATTTGTTTGTTTGTTTGTCTTTTTGTTAATTTAGGTTAGAATTTTTCGACGTTTACATTTTAAAAGAAAAAATAAATTGTGATTTTTATTTGAATGTGAAAAAGTTATTATATTTCAAAATATATTTATTTTTTAAATTATGATTTTTTTTAATTTCAAGGATATGAATATCATTTAAGATATTTTTTATTTATAAAAATAAATTAAACTGTCATTTATGTTTAGATATTAAAAAATAATAATAATTATTATTATAATTTAGATATTTATTTAAATTTTAGATAAAAAAAAAAATAAAAGTTAGTTAAGTGACTTTTATTCGTAACGTAAGACTTAACAACATTGATACTAAAGAATGCTGTCTCGGGGCAATAAAATTTTAGTACGTTTCTTTATTTTATTTTATTTTTATAATAAAAGCCCATATATTGCATTTGTGGAGATCTAAGGGTTAAAATTGAATGGTGGAAGGACAATAATAAAAGCCAAAGAATGATATAATGAAGAGAGCGAGAGCGCTAGCTAGCATCTAGCAAGAAAGCTTTGGTCAGGAAGGTGGCCAGCTGTTTGCTCCCCACACACAGCACCATCTGCAGAAAGCAATGCAGTCCTCAAAAAGTAAATAATGTGTATTATTATTATTATTATTATTGTTCTTTATATATAGCTTTCTTCACAGCAATTAAGTGAAGATTTTGATAATGCCAATTGAGCATTGGAGGCCAACTTTCACTCACTCACTCACTCGCCACCCACCAAATCATGAATCATGATCATCAAAATCGAAGACAAAAAGGGTTGCCTCAAAATTTTTGTTGGGACTTGAGGGCTTCTTTATCTGGGGAACAATGCAGCCCAGCATAAACAAATAGCGCACACACCAAAACATGTATAATTCATTGTTGACTTTCAAATATATTATCTTATGCACTTAGGGCCAAAGGAAAAACACAGAATCAGAAACAATGCCCTTCCCCCTCGGCCTTGGATGCTTCAAATTAAGTGCCCTTTTCTCATTTGATATTAAAAGTTGACTCGTGAATATGAGTCCAAAACTTTTAGAAAGCAACAAATTGAATTGCATCGAGTAACCTTATCTTTATGTTATTATTGTTGTATAAATTTTAGTAAAATAGTGATTATTGGTTGAACAATAAAGCATTGAAGTGTAGACCCTTTCCAGGTTTGAACACTTTTTTCTATATGGTTGACATATTAACTTTAGTCCCATCAATTACTAGCTAGTATCAATTTTGTCATAAATTACAAGTACGCAAAGTTAATTTTCTATTCACCGTAAACAAATTGTTCAATTTCTGCATGGTAACAAGAAGAAATTATGGGCTAACATGTTATATCTGACTTTGTGAGTGTCAAAACATAGCGAGTGTGATAGTTTTTTTTGACATTACCCAAAATTGGTGCTCATACACGGAATATATATATATTTTTTTGCAAAATAATAATTTCATCCTTTCAAAAATAAATAATAAAAATAATAATAATTTAATTACGCAGCCAACAATACGATATGAATCTAGAAAATAATTTCCAGCAAGTAAATAAAATATCAAAACTACCACAGGCTAAAGTCTAGTGGAAGAAAAACTACCACAATCTAGAATTTAAGTAGAAGACCTATTTATAAATGGTAGAAAAACTTAATCTGAGTTTGGATGTTTTTCAAACATATTTTATGAATACTGGGCTTAGGCTCGAAATTCACTTAAAAAGTCTATGCACAGTTGGAAACTCGAAAAATACATAATTTTTTTTCAAAATATATATTATGTTAATTAAAATGCAATATTTATCCCATCCATAACATATATTTAAAGTTTTAAATCATTTAAGCCTAACTTTTAAAGTCCAATCTAACAGAAAAGAGAAAAAAAACTAAGTACGTTCTATAAATTATAAATCTATATAACAAAATGAAAAAATTTTAAAAATATAAAATATAGATTTTTTAGCCCGACCCGACAAAAGGGCATGCTAAAATAGGACTTGAACTTTTCCAAACCGAACTTGACCCAATATTTTGCGGTTCCCCACTCCCTGGTCCCTAGACTTGCCGTCACAACAAATTACTTTTAAAAACATGATAATCTATTTTTAAATGGCTCTTTCATATGAAACTTTTTAATCGAAAAGCAAATGTAAGTGTAACCATTTTGAATGTCCAATAACGATGCCCTTAAAATTTTCATTCGACATTAAAAAGATAAAGGCATCCAATTATTTTAGAGTTATTATAAAATAAAATATTTTTATAATTATATAATTAAAATTATTTTACATATCTGAATATAAATCGTGCCTTATCTTAAAGTTAGGTTGACAGGCGAAAAACAAACGCAGTGGGTGTAAACGGTAAAGATGATTCTTGGGATACTTTTTTTTTTTTTTTGTTTCTATTTATGGCTGACATGTCGTGAGGCCAAAATTTTGTATAGATTTTTTTGACAGAAGGCTGCAATAATGGCTGTCCTTCGTTTTTCTCCTTCTACAGTAAAAGTAAAAACTTTTTGTTTCCCTTTTTTTTATTGTTTGAAAAGTCAACTTGCGAAAAAGCATCAAATTGACATTTTTGGTCTTTTTCCACCAACTATGCTTATTTTTATTATTTTTATTTTACTAACTTTGTACGAATTCAATAACTACACCCCCTATCCATTTTTGTCCTTTACAAAACACAATCAATTTTGGGCATTAGGCAATAGGCATGCCTTGATTCATTTAAAAGTAATTAAGAAAATGTTAATAGTTTTTTTTTTTTTTTAAGGTAAATTCATTGTGATTATGAACTACAATTAGATACATCCCCCTCGCCCTATAATGATTATGAGAAGATATGAATAAAAGGGTGTATGGTAAAAGTTAATATAAGAAGAGCCAAAAATTGAATCCAATAATGTATTTAACACGAGGGTAACTAATTATTTTATTTTCGTAAATCTCATAGTAATTTTCCTTTGACGGTGCATGCTTGTAGAATTATTAAACTCAATAAAATTTAATGATAAATTACTTTTATATGTAAATAAAAAACCCACGTCAGTGGAGATTGATTTCTTCAAAAGAAAAAGAAAAAAAAAGAAGTAAATCAGATTCAATTAATTTATATTAATGCTATGATTACGGTACTTGAAGAATAATATTGTTCCTCAGTAATTTGGATACCGTTCAATGATAAGATTTTGTTGATTATTATTATTATTATTATTATCATTTAATGGTGGCTAAATTGTTAAGGTACAGTGTCCATAGGGTTCTACTATATTATCACCCCGTCGATTGAAGATTTCCAATTAAATTTCTAAATTGTTTTTTTAATAAAATAAAAAATAAAAAATGCACTCTCATAATTGGAGTGAATTATGAATTGCAGCATACGGTGTGGTCCAACGTACGTAGGCTAGGCTATATTTCATAGCCTTTTGATTTGTTTGAGGTGATCACACACATCGTTATAAATTTCTCCGATAAGTCCTTGTATGCAAAAATAGGCCCCACCACACCAAGTTTTGATTAGATCTTCAAACGTTAGAATCAAGAAAATGTGTCGACCACTGATCTCATCCCCCTCCCTGGAACCTCTCAGCGCCAAAACCGGGTGATCATTCAACTTTTGATCGTATGCAATCAGCCTCTCGATCAAACGGTGATCGCATCTCGCTCTCCGTATACTATAAATGTCAGTACTTTTGTTTTTTGGAAAAAAGGAAATTACAAAATAATCGTATTCTCATGTGATGTGGACACGTGCCATGGGCAGTTTTGTCTGGTCTCTTCAGAATCTTTTTGTCGTCACCATCTCACGAGAACTTTTCGAGTTTTGCATTTTGTCTATTTTTGTTATAATTTTTTTTTTGCCCCTTTTGAAGTCTTGACTTGCAGACTTTTACCACTTTCTTCGTAGCATAAAATTTATTCTCTTTTCAGTTCATTGCCATAAGGCTGCACAATCAGGTCAACACACTTGTAATAGATTAAGAATAAAAAATTAAAAAAACTCCTTAACTGATTAAAAAAATAAATAAATAACTGAACACAATAAAGATATTAATGCTGATCAAATTAGTGTAAATATTTAATCCAGATTATTGTATTGTCAAGAAAATTTATGAAAATAACCATAGAATCTTAAGATTTTTTTTTTAAAAAAATTTGATCGAGTTTTAACACTTAATTACAGTAGTAATCCTTTAGTGTTTAAACTCGATCAAATTAACAATGTTTTTTTTTTTTTGTCAAAATTAGTACTACAAAATAAAGTATTTTAAATGATAAAAAAAGATTTGCACTTTGGTTGTTGGGAGGTCAAATCGTATCATCGTTTTGTATTTCACCAGAAAAGCAATAAAGTTTAACCTTGAGCCCACCAGCAAGGAAAGTCATAAAACGGGTTTAAACTTTTCGCTTTCTTTTCAAAATTACAGTTATTTTATTTTATTTTTAAAGAATCAAAATTACAGTAAGTAATTTTTTAGAAACACGCCGTGTTTGATCATGTAGTAGAAGGTCCAAAAAAATTGCACATGCTGCCAATCACTGTATGTACTCTTTGAATCCATTAATTGACTATATTCGTTGTCCATTTTCAAGCATATAATGTGACAAATATAGGACATTAATTTATTGTTTTTTTAACTCCCCTTGAGACACTGGTATCTATGCAGAATATTTACGTACTTTAGTTTATTTTCAGCCGATTTCCTATGACTTGGCTGTAATAATTTTATCTTCTCTAAGAAATCTTCATCAACAAAAGTCATAATGAATGTTTTGTAGCTTTGCACTAGATGCTCAGTGTTACTTACAATCTCTCATAAAGTCTCATTTTCTACTGATACAATATTGAAAAGATTGAAAACAAATCAACACAAAGCTCTCTCTCTCTCTCTCTCTCTCAGTCTCATTCAACCACAATGGCTGCGGCCTCCCCATTTTCATTTCTTTGCCTTCATCTTCTTGTATGCTTAACACTCTTCGCTTTCACTTCTGGTTCGACTGAGAAAGATACCCTCCTTTCCTTTAAGGCCTCCGTTGATGACTCCAAGAACTCTCTTTCGACCTGGTCTAATACTTCAAACATTCACTACTGTAACTGGACTGGTGTCGCTTGTGCTACAACTGCTACAACTTCGCTTACTGTCAGTTCCATCAATCTTCAAAGTTTGAATCTTTCTGGTGAAATCTCATCTTCAATATGTGAGCTTTCTCGTCTCAGTAACTTGAACCTTGCTGACAATCTCTTTAACCAGCCTATACCTTTACGTCTTTCTCAGTGTATCTCTTTGGAGACTTTGAATCTTAGTAACAATCTCATTTGGGGTACTATCCCAGATCAGATTTCTCAGTTTGGTTCTTTGAAAGTTCTTGATTTGAGCAGAAACCATATTGAGGGAAAGATCCCAGAAAGCATTGGCTCATTGGTGAATCTTCAGGTTCTCAACTTGGGAAGCAACTTGCTCTCAGGTAGCGTGCCTTCTGTTTTTGGGAATTTTAGTGATCTTGTTGTTCTTGATTTGTCACAAAATGCATATTTGGTGAGTGAGATTCCTAGTGATATTGGCAAGCTTGAGAAGCTTGAGCAGCTGTTTTTGCAAAGCTCTGGTTTTCATGGGGAGATTCCTGATTCTTTTGTGGGGTTGCAAAGTTTGTCCGTTTTGGACCTTTCACAGAACAATCTAACCGGTGAGGTTTCTCAATCACTTGGCTCTTCTCTGTTGAAATTAGTGTCTTTTGATGTTTCTCAGAACAAGCTTTCAGGTTCATTCCCAAATGGTATTTGCAATGCAAATGGCCTTGTAAACCTTAGTCTCCATAAGAATTTTTTGAATGGTTCAATCCCCGGTTCCATTAATGAATGCTTGAATCTCGAGAGGTTCCAGGTTCAAAACAATGGCTTTTCTGGTGATTTCCCTGATAAATTATGGTCACTACCTAGGATTAAGCTTATCAGAGCTGAAAGCAATAGATTTTCCGGAGCAATACCAGACTCAATATCAATGGCTTCTCAACTGGAGCAAGTTCAAATTGATAACAATAGCTTCACTAGTAGCATCCCTCCGGGTCTTGGATCAGTTAAGAGCTTATACAGATTCTCTGCATCTCAGAATAGATTCTATGGTTCACTTCCTCCAAACTTCTGTGATTCCCCTGTCATGAGTATCATAAATCTCTCCCAAAATTCAATTTCTGGACAAATTCCGGAGCTGAAAAAATGTAGGAAACTAGTCTCATTGTCATTAGCAGACAATAGTCTTACCGGAGAAATTCCCCCATCCCTAGCTGAATTGCCTGTGTTAACTTACCTAGATCTGTCGGATAACAATCTGACGGGTCCAATCCCGCAGGGGCTTCAGAACTTGAAGCTTGCCCTCTTCAATGTATCCTTCAACAAACTCTCTGGTAGAGTTCCCTACTCCTTGATCTCAGGTCTCCCAGCATCATACTTGCAAGGAAATCCTGGACTTTGTGGCCCTGGATTGCCAAATTCTTGTGACGAAAATCAGCCAAAACGTCATACTTCTGGCCCGACGGCATTGGCATGTGCCATGATTTTTCTAGCACTTGCTGTTGGAATTATGATGGTTGCTGCTGGGTTTTTCATGTTTCATAGACATTCCAAGCAGAAATCTCAAGCCGGTGTTTGGCGATCGCTGTTCTTTTATCCACTTAGAGTCACTGAACATGATTTGGTGATTGGGATGGATGAGAAAAGTGCTGCAGGAAATGCTGGACCTTTTGGTAGAGTTTACATTTTAAGCCTACCAAGTGGTGAACTAATTGCTGTTAAGAAACTGGTCAATTTTGGGTGCCAATCTTCAAAAACTTTGAAGACTGAGGTCAAGACGTTGGCCAAGATCAGGCACAAGAACATTGTTAAAGTTCTGGGGTTTTTTCATTCGGATGAATCAATATTTCTGATATATGAATTTCTACAAACGGGGAGCTTAGGCGATTTGATTTGCAGGCAGGAATTTCAGTTGCAGTGGAGTCTTAGGCTGAAAATTGCCATTGGGGTTGCTCAGGGATTGGCATACCTTCACAAGGATTATGTTCCACATTTACTTCATAGAAACATCAAGTCCAAAAATATTCTCCTGGATGCTGATTATGAACCAAAGCTCACAGATTTTGCCCTTGACCGAATTGTAGGAGAAGCTGCATTTCAATCAACCATGGCTCCGGAATATGCACTCTCCTGTTACAATGCACCAGGTATAATTAAGATCTTATACAGATTCTTTTTCAACTCCTTACGCATCTTTTCTTGGAACATTGTTGTACGAATTGCTGTATTTTGTATGCGAGTGTATCTAAAAGATGAATGTGAATGCTTATAGGAAACATAGATAGTATAAAATGCTGAAATTAAATATATTAGGTAACTCAAAGCAACTTTTAAACCAGCCAGTCCTAGATAGGCAGGGGACTAAGCAGGAAGGCGACATTACTGAATTTTCTTTTCGATTGCAGAATATGGATACAGTAAGAAAGCAACTGAACAGATGGATGCATACAGCTTCGGTGTTGTGTTATTAGAGCTCGTAACTGGTCGACAAGCTGAGCAAGCTGAGCCAGCGGAATCTCTTGATATTGTGAAGTGGGTTCGCAGAAAAATCAACATAACCAACGGGGCAATCCTAGTTCTAGACCCCAAGATAGCGCACTGTTATCAGCAAGAGATGCTTGGAGCACTGGAAATTGCTCTGCGCTGCACTTCTGTGATGCCTGAAAAACGACCATCAATGTTTGAAGTAGTGAAAGCACTTCAGTCCCTCAGCTCAAGGACCTAGTCTTCCGAATATTGAGCTCTCTAGTTTGGAGGAGAACTCGATTCCTCTGTGAAGTGTGAACATTGAACTAAATACTGCCCCATTTTTTTTGGTTTACCTTGTATGTAAATCCAACTTGATTTTACATCTCTTATTTGAATGTTCTTTGCCATGGCTTTCTCTGTCCTCCACGAAACGTTGTTTTGGGATTTTGATCAATAGCAATGCAAGAATGTTACAGTGTATTTATTATTGCCACTTGTCCATGCCATTTAAATATTGCCCATGACATTGTCCCCGAAGAGTTCGGTGGCCACTCAATATTTAGTAACACCACCATTTCTAAGTTTATATCTCAACTAATATGATACCAATTAAAATTCATTATTTAATAAGTTGATAATGGATTAGTAAAAGTTAGGGTATAAAATTTATATCCCAACTTTTATGTATTTGAATTATTTAAAATTAAGTTTTGGAGCCATTTGAAATAAATAACAACGAAGTTATTTCCTCAAAACTTTTCAATTTTTGTAGATCTTTTCTTATTGATCACCGTGAATAAATATTTAATATAATTAATAATTACTGTGCCTCCAGTGTTGTTCTTTTTCAATTTTTTTTTAAAATATAATATTGCAAGAATGAAAATTAAGTTAATATTACATAGTTCTTATTAGTGACTCCATATCAGACACCGTGTGAATTAGGATTTAGGTGGGCATGTCTGAGCTTAGCTTATTAGGCCCTATTTGGGCTTTGAATGAATTGGGCCTTCATGGTACTTGTCCAAAATTATTTTTGACGACTAACAAAATAGGTCTTTTGGTTGCCAAACGTGAAACAATCGCTTGAATCATTTAACATTGCAAGAAACGGTCTCAGACCGATCAAATAAATAAATAATTACTGAAATATAGCATTGTGCTGTATTTCAGTAATTATTTGTCAATGCTATATTTCAGTAATTATTTGACGACTAACAAAATAGTAATTATTTCAGTAACTTTTCACTGTTTTGGTTCATTTTCCTTTTTAAATGAATTTACAGTTTTGTCAATTTCGAATGAACAGAACCTAATGCAAGGACGGGTCCTGACAAACATTGAGTTGTACCTCAAATTTGAGTAACATGTAAGTTTATTTTATAATAACCATACGTAGAAATTTAATTGAATTGTTCAAACCCTTTTTCTATTTTAATCTTTTTAGATTTTTATAATATTTTATATAATTACTATTATATAATCAATGAAATTACTTACAAAAAGGATACAAGAAATAATAAGATAATAAGATAATTGAACTAAATTAAATTCTCTTGATTCAAAGAAGTTTGAATGGAATTGAACCTAAAATTTGGTTCGGTTTGATTAAGATAATTTGGTTTATTCATTTTTTTTATATTTTTCACTGATTTGGTTCTTTTTTTTTTCACTAATTGACAATTTCAAATGAACATAATCTAATTCAAGGTAGGTCTTCATAAACATTAAGTTGGACCTCAAATTTATACTTATTTTTGTAACAATCACACTTAAAGATTTGATAGATCATTCGAACCTCCTTTTTTATTTTATTTTATTTTTACTCTTATAATATTTTATTTAATTATTATTTTATAATAACGAAAATTATTTTAAGGACATAAAAAAATATGAAAATTTGTTGTCAACACAAATAACGAGAACTCCACGATAGTTATAGGAACATTTTGAAAGTTAAATAGGCTTTACTTTAGTTCACCAAAAATTTGAGTTTTTCTTGATTTTGTTTTTTTGGTTTTTATTTTTTTTTTGCTACAGCTTGCAGAAGTTATTCTCAGGCTTGAAAATTTTGCAAAGCGTAGAGAGAAATTTGTATATATAGAGAGCTAGACTTGTTCAATAAATAATATGATCAGAGGCTTAAAATTTACTTCTCCCGAAACACATTTTACCCAGAAAACTTTGCAATGCGAAGCAAATTTTCTAGTTGATTGCAGTAGTAGACTGATGAAGAGATTTGGCTTGGTTTATTAAAGATTTCGCTGGGGCAAAGAGGATACTGTTGCAGTGCTGGGGCGAACTAGATAGTAGATAGTGGTGATTGGTGTAGTTTTGGGATTGAGGGTGATACAACAAAATTTTTTTTTTTTCTAGTCAAGAGATTTTGTCAACTAAACTAATGGGCATTCACCATGTAATACTTTAAGATAATTAGTTAATTTCAGAATTTCTAATCATATAAACTTAACTATAGTTTGATGAGATAAAATGAGGGGTTTGAATAGCCATACTCTTTGAGCAGTATACATTATATTCTCATTTATTTCATTTATGAAATAATCACACGTTGAGATTTGACGGATATTACTACAAAGGTGACATGTTGTGGGCCCCTCATTTTGCTCTGGCGAGTTAATATACTTGCATAATTTAATGTAATTAAACTAATTATGGTTACCACAATCAGCCTTATGTTATCACTTTAAGACTCTTCCATAAATCACACCTTTTATATTTGTAACGATACAACTCACAGCCAAATAACATTTCGAGACTACAGATAGATTAGCCGATTGCAGAAGTTTCAAGCTGGTCTGATTAATTAGCAGTGAAGTGATCTGCAAATTCCTTAGCTTAATTTTTTAATTAGGTTTTTCTTAATTTTCTGAACTAATTTATATATCTTGCATGTACATTGATGAAATTCTCAGCAAAATTATCTTCCTTTTCTTTTTTATGTGATTTCTTCTCAATTATTAGGGTTTGAATTTGGGGAGTGACAGAGCAGATCCTTGTCTTAGCCTACTAGCTGAGGTACATACAATTTTACTTATTTTTTTAGTACATTTTCTCTCCACAATCAGTGATGATATTTATCGATTCAGCATGCTGACGATAATGGTACTTTAAAAATTACGATTGCTTCCTTCAAGTATTAGACTATAAATTAATGATGAATATATTTGATCAATGAGACTGTTGATTAATAAATCCAATATCTTTGCTTAAATTATTAAAACATATAAATGCTATATAATTCAAATATTTCAATCTTAACTGCTTCAGGAACAGTCTTGGCTTGCGGTAACGGCCTTTGTTTATGCTATATAATTTAAATATTTACAAGAAATTTGTGGAAGCCCTTAGCATTGATCATATTATGCAAGTTGATTATGCATGTTAGGATTTGGTCTTAGATAGTCTCAGGAATATTTGGTCTTATCCCCTCCAAGAAACTTCTTTGTATGTTTTATATAATCATGTATAGGAAGCAATCTTCATTTATAATTATCCTATATATATGCACACACTTTTTAATGCGGGAACCTCATTTTTTAAAATTTGGATTCAGGTCTAAATTCGTATTTTAAAAAATACGGGGTTCTACACCTACAAATAAATATTTTTGTATGTTATATATAATTATTCACTGCGAGTCTGCGAGCAATCTTCATTTATAGTTATCTTATATATATACACACACATTATAGTTTGGGTAACCGCATTTTTTAAAATTTGGATTCGGATCCGAATTTGCATTTTAAAAAATACTAGTGCTTGCAGCTAAAAGGATTAGATACAGACACACATACACATACATACACATTTAAAATATTTTGTTAATTTTGATCTGAATGACTACGAGAAGGATTTGGAGGAAGCGATACATATGACAAAGGAAGAATACTCGGCCACTCTCAGACGGTAAGCCTTTTAGCAGAGAAAAAGAAAGTAAAAGCAAAGGCTTCAATTAATATTCATGGCATCTACTTACATTTATAAGGTCTTGCTTTACAAATTCAGAAAAACTATAGACTGCTCAAAACGCGCTTCCGATTTCCGCGGGGTCTCCAGGTAATTTTGATAGTTTCTCTACGCCACTTAATTAATCTCTATCTGTATCTTCAATTAGAGAAATTCTTCTGTATCTTTGTTGTACATACAATAATTAAGGCTTTTGATGAGCAGAAATCCGAACTTTAAGAAATGGCAGGCTAGGCTAGGAAAAACAAAGCAAACAAAAGCTCTTTACCTTGGAACTTTTGGTAAGTCCTGTGATATTAAAAATCATCATCTTTTAATTTATATCATGAAGGTAATAATTAGTATTGGTTATGTATCATCTTGAACTTGTTCCAATCATGTATATGCTTGATGCTTCTGTTCAAACAATCAGAAAATGAAGAGGAAGCTGCCGTAGCTTATGATATTGCAGCCATAAGGGTTAAAGGAGCAGAAGCAATTACCAATTTCGATAAAAGCCAGTATGATGTCAATGGCATTACTGCGAGTGAAAAGATACCAATTGGCAAGGGTGTTTCAAGGTTTCTAAAGGAGAATTCAGTGAATGATGTGCTTATGATGAAGAGAAGAAGAACTTCAAGACCTATCATTTTGCGTCCAAAGCGAGATGGCTCTCATCAAGTGATGAACGCACAATTGGAATTATCATCTCAAAGCTTGGCATCCTCAGAGGAACAAAGGAATCAGATAAATCAAATGAATGTTGATGATTTCAGCTGGCCTCTCCAAGGCCAACAAAACCCTATTGAGTTTCAAACTAATAACTCTTCTGCTGATGCAAACTTATGCAGTGGCCTAGGGTTTTCCAGTGATGATGGAGTTCTTGAGGGGCTCCTAGCAATGATAGATGATGGAGAGAATCAGCAGTTCACCCAGCAGGTCCTTGATGCTTACCCTAGCTCCTCTCTTATGAAAGCCTATGAAACCCCTAGCAACTTCCCCCTCCAAGACCACCAAATTGACTTGCAAACCAATAACCCTAGTTTCCTTAATCATCAGTTGAGTGGAGATGGAAGTGGAAGTGCATCCAGCGTCAAGTACAATGGGGGAGTTTGGAGTGGTGGAATTTTGGAGGGTTACACAACAATGATGGGCAATGTGGATGAGGATTTTGCCTTCGATGACTTTCTTGATATGCAACAAATATCGACCGATGGGAACTTTCCAAAAATGCCATCACCACAAAACCAAGATTCTCTGTTCCAACTTAATGGCATCCATTTGGGAGGAAATTCAAAGAGTAGCCACGATGGAGCCACCATAGTTTTAGCAAAAGACAAGGAGAAGCAGTAGATGGAGGTTAATTTGTTTCTTAAGGTGATGACTTTGAACTTTAATTTCTTAATGTTCGCTGTGTAGATGTAGTTGATAAAAATTCTTCTGGAAGCTGACTGAGTCAATCATCCTCAGCAATGTCATTAGTATCCGGCTGATGGGAAAATAAATTAAAAGTCAACTAAAACATAATTAAATCACTTATGAACTCCACTTGTACTCTTTGAAGACTAATGAGAAATTGAAATAACAAGTGCAATTAAAATTTTAATAGTAATTAAGGGAATGAATTAATGCAAATAACACATGATTTTGCTCCCAGCTGAATGCTGAATTTTGACATGGCATGCCAGTGATAGCCCATATATGCAGTTCATGAATTAATGGCCAACCCATCCTCCATCTCCAAAAGCCATTTTTTTCGAGCTTCTAGAGTCAATCTCCCTTGCTGTGCTCAGTTTTGGGATTTTCGTCATGATGATGATGATGATGCTGCTCACCTCTGGAGTGCTCTTCATGATGATGATCCTCAATCCATGATTGTGGCCAAAACCATGATCATGATGGTCATCACATGAACCTGCAGGCCTCGAACAAGAGCCATTTGATTCCCATGTATCCTTCTGCCGATAAAGAGCTCCAAGAAATAGCAAAAGCCGCAACATCTTGAAGTAAATCTGCTTTCGAATATTAATTCTCTGGTCCAGCTATCTGCGGTTAATGGATCAATGAGAATGCAATGTCTTTATTTGCAAGCAAGAAAACGGAAAGCGGAGTTGAAGCCATGAGTGAAATATGAAATTGTGTAATGCAAATGTTAGCAAACAGCCAAAACTACAACGAAAATTAAAGCAAGAAATTATTTATGGGGAAAATTTAGTGCCTTTAGATAAGGATAAATGCGTGCGATATTGTTTAATTCAAATATCATCAAAATGTGAAAGAATTGTTAGGTTTTGAAGTTATTGTGAGATCGAAATTTTGTGGCTGAGAACTTGTTAATGTATCACCAATGATGTGAACAACTTATGTGCCACAATTTTTTTTTTTAACTACCATAGAACATTTTTCATGTGTTGTTTCTATCTCTGATGCAATATCCTTCTAGAAGACTATTGTGCCAGGGCTGCAAATTAAATTAATTAAGAGTAACGTTAAGACTCAAATCGGGATTCAGCTATTAGAATCCTTAATATTATTGCATTTTTTTAATCTAAATTATGGCTTGAAAATGAAGTTGAACAACAAATATTAATTGAGTTCATAATGTCAGCATGCATTTGATTTAATATGCAGTTTTCACTTAATTATTAAGTATTCAAATTATTAACTTACATGAGGACTGATATAGGTGAGAAGAACTGGCAACGTCGTTTTTAAATAATATAGAAGAGTCTTGTTATGGAAACATATCAAGAATAACGGAATGAAAAGCTAAACTTTAGGAATTAGAATTGTAACAGATAATTAGTTGATTACTTGATGAACCAAATTAAATAGGATGATTTAGGTATATAATCTGACCAGAAAAATAAATGGTTATTCACATTCATAGTTGTCTCATCATTGCTTTGATATAATTTTAATTTCACACGCAAAATCACGATAAAAGATAGTCAATTTCATGGATTCGAAACCCATAATGAGAATTTTCTTTCCCATGTTCGAAGTTGACATTTTGAATTTTCGAACTGTATCTTTATTAATTTGGAGATATTTGGGAACAGCTACACTTACTTGCTAATTATATTCAGACTTTATTTGGACTAATTGTGATGAAAAACATCTTGTTACTCAAAATTTCAAGTCATTCACTTGGGTACTTAACTAATATAATCTCACGTTTAATTTAACATTAATCATGCAATATCATTCACCTTCCAAGTTGAACAAATCTTAATTAATAAAACATCCATTTGATCACCCATATCTCATATTAATTTAACATGAATCACGCCGTATAATTGCCTTCCATAATAAAAAAGATTGAGCTCTCAATATATAGAACGTCCCTTCCATCACCATTTTTTCAATCTCAAAATCTTGATGATTATTGTTGTTATTATTACTATTCCATGGGAACCGTAAGTAGCCCTAAACCATGCCTCTCAGAGAGCTCCAGTATCTCTGCAACATCTCAACAACAAGAAGTTCCAAACAAGCAAGTTGTTGAAGTAACCGAGCCGATCCAAACCAAATCAAAATTTAGTATTTTGTTCAATCAAAATATTGCAACCGATAATGTTTCGGTGTCTGAATCTGAAGTTGAACTCAAGCTCTTCAGCATGGGTGGTGCTTCTAATCCTCAAGCAAATGAATCATCTTCCCATGAAAGCATACGTAAAAAGCAGCCGAAACAAAAGGGCTTTTTGTGCAATTTTTGCAATAAAAATTTTTCTACTTCTCAAGCATTAGGAGGACATCAAAACGCACATAAACAAGAGAGAGCATTAGCTAAACGACGTAAGGAAATGGATATGGGGGCTTTAGGGCATCATCATTATCCTTATTATCCTTATTCATCAAGTGTAGCTCACCAAAACCCTAATTTTTATGGATCTTTATTCAACAGATCATCACCTCTTGGGGTCAGCATGCAGCCAATGATTCGTAAGCCTTCTTATCCATGGGCTCCTCTTTGGGATCGTTTCGGTGGCCATGGAAAAACAGTGATGAATGCACAGCTAACTTATGATAAAATGAGGTTGGAGAGTGTCGTGGAAGCTCAAAACGCTGGCGTATTTCGGGGCTTAAATGGCTCCAGCAAGGCAGCAAATAGGCCAAACAATGACGGTGGTGGCCATCTAAAGGGAAATATTACATCACAAAGTAATCAACATGAGGATGATTCGGGACTTGATTTGTCTCTTAAACTTTAATTGTTATTGTCTTTAATTAATTTAAGATTGTTAACATTTTACTGTTATTGTATTTGAGTACTCGTTTCCCTACTTTGCTAAATGAAATTACTTTTATTATGATTAAATGGTTCCCTTTTGACACCAATTTTTTTAAGGCAAATATATCTTCAAATCGCCTGCATGTTAAATATTAATGCTGTTGTTTATTAGCATATATGATATAACATCAAGTCTCTTTAGGACATGTGCATGGTTGAAAAATTAACTAGTAATTAATCCCTTTTCCCTCTTACATCTTTTAAATAATAAATAATTAATTCATTAATTAATTTCTTTTCTACCATATGGAGCCACCGTTGAGAGGTTGTAACCACTCACCGAGGAGTCCACAAAGAAAAAAAGAAGTAGGCTCTCCTCAAGCACTCAAATTCCCCTGTTGATCAATGAATTCAATCAGGTATGGGGCCATGTCATTATATTAACAGTCCTAAAAATACATTATATTTAACGTCACTATATTTTTTTACCTTCCATAATTTCTTTAATTGACCACCCAAATTCAAAGAGAGAAATAAAGATTAAAAAATTAATTAGATTGCATTATTATTATTATTATTATTTTGTGACCTTGGTTAAGATGAGTTTCTTTGCTAATATATAGATATTTTTTAGATTATAATGATTTTCCTTCAATTTTAGAGTGATATATTAACATGACTTTTATTTGATCATTTGGAAGGAAAGTTGGATATTAAAATTCAATGCCTTTGACTATAATTGTCACTTTGACGAGTCTTCCTAAAATGATAGAATGTTTACTCAAACATGCCAGTTATAATTATTATTGAAGACAATTTACTTTGCTTTAAAGGAACATCATACTTTTTCAAAAACCATGCCTTAGTAAATCCAGTAAATAGTAAATACCAAAAATATTTGACCAGATTTTCCCCTACATTTTGTCGATTACAATGTGTGTGTGTGTGTGTGTAAACTTTTTTAGCAATAAATATCAAAGTATTTGAATTTTTTTTAAAAAAAAAGCTTTTTAAGCCAACCATTAAATTTTTTTCCAAAAACTTCTCTTGAAAAAAAAATTTTATCTGAACAAACTAATATTTAACAAAACAAAAGAAAAGAAAACTTTTGAGAGAATGATCGATGATGACCTGATTTTCTGGTGAGAAACGTGTAAGGCCAGAAATGCCCAATACAGGCAAAGCCCAAAAAGGCAGCAAATTAGCTCCCAATCTTTTGCTACATATCAACTTATTACGTGCATTTGAGTATCTGGTGGATAATTTTTTACCGCATAAGAATTGTCTTTCATTACTAATTCACTAGTGGATGTGTTAAAATAGCTAATATACCAAGATATAAACAGCTAGTTTACTTTCTAATTAAGGTAAGATACTATTAAAACTCGTAAGAGTAGAATCTTCTGCTTTTACATGTTTGATACAAGCTCAAAAAAATTAAAAAAAAAAAAACAAATACACAAAAACCAATAGCTTTTGCACATTTGAATCTTCTTTAAATTTGATCCTTTTTTAGTTTACGGTTCGTCTTTTCTTCATATTAACTTCTCCTTAGCTGGTGGTGCAAACGAAAAAACAAAAAAAAATACGGAGAAGAAACAACAAAGATATACACATTGAACTCACAGTACAGTTACTGTCAACCTTCAAGAAGACCAGACCTCCCGGAGGAGCTCGTACCTTGCATTTGAGCCAGTATAATATGTATGATTCTTGTGTTTACCGTTTCCATTTACGCTTGCTATGATAGATGGTGATGGAGGCAATTTATCGATAATAGATGAAAGAGGAGAATCCAGTTCCTCGAGTTCTTCATCACTGGTATATCCTTTCCTCTGGACCGAAGACACATTCCTTAACAACTGAGTTTTGCCTCCTGCCTCTGCAACTTTTTCTGCCACTACAGAAGTGGATGGAGGGTTGTACTCGACTGGGGCTGCAGTATATGGGAAGCTTCTAGCTGAATCTCCTGATAATCTCCGCTCAACAATGCTCTAAATACATAAAAAAATAATCAGATTACAAACTTAATCACTTTATGTTCTCCATTTTCAATTATATCTCTGTTTTTCAGTGAGATAAGATCTCTAAGGGCCACATAAAGAAAAGTTATGTGCATTTTGCATTTGTTGGGCTAAGATCGATATTTTTATCTGCTATAGTCATCTGAAACCCGGAAAACTATATATCGTACAAACTTTCACTAGATACCATAGGCAAATTTTGAATAAATCAACATGAAAGCCAAAGAATGATGGTTTCAAGTGTCGGATGAATATTAATTGATTATACTGTTCATTTTGCTCAACAAAAATGAAATATCATGATATTTAAGCATAATATTTTCAGCTATAAGTGAAGAGACACAAAAATAAGGGTCAATTCCATGGACATAGACTGAAACATGAACTATGATGCAAAGCTCATACCTCAGCATTCAATGCCTCCAATACAGCTCCTGGGACTGCATCTGGACAGAATTCATCTGGAGTGAAGTTGCAAAGTATCCGTTTAACCAATGGAAGACTAATCGATGGGCACACCTAAAAGTATGACAATAGAAATTTTAATCTAGCTAGTCTTTCAACTCAACAGAAAACGCAAGCATTATAAATTCTAAGTACAAATTTGTTTTAATTGCAAAATTAACCTCTTGTCTTATCGAACGGTTCATTAGCATGTCTTTTGGGAGCATCAGAAGATCACTAAGAGAATTAAGAAGAATAAAGGATTTAGGTTCACCGACTCCATCCTGCCTATCATCATCTTGTGTGCCGACTTGATCTTCTTTAGGAGAATCATCAGTGTCCATGCCAAACATATCAGTAAGCCTTCTAGACCAATTGCCAACCTGCATGGACAGTGCTTCAGTTTCATCACAACTTAAAAAAGAGAAAAAATAGTCAGAGACCTATGAGGATATTAATCAGTGAAAAAACCACTGCAATGCAAACTAAACCTAAACAAAAGCAATATTGCAATTAATATCTACAAGAAAAGTCCATGAAGAAATCATTCAAATAATGTTGTATGCAAGCAACAATGAGTATTCATGCAGTACTTGCAACAGAATTTCAATTTAGATCAGGATGAAACATGAATGTGCTTCTCTTCATTCTGGGTAAATGTTGCAAAAATATATGATATTATAAGATTGATAATTCTTTTTGATTAATCAAAACAAAGAACTTGAGAAACAGATCGCATATGGACATGCTTAAATAAACCACAAGAACTGTGTAAAAGTGAATTGAAAATAATACTAACAGAATTTTTCAGTTGTGCACCAGATCCAAAGCTCAAATCACCAGCTGGAATAGGCAAAACTTTGGAATCTAATATAGGATCTGACACAGGATCAGTTGGAATCTCATTGGCTGACTCACGCAGAATTGCATTAAACATTGCAACATCTAGTCGGGCAACACACTGTTCCATAACCTAGTGATACAAAATATATACAATTAAAGACTATAATGAAAGCAAAGAAACTGAAGCAGAAATAGGTCATATTCTGACAATCTGCTAAAAAGTTACAGAGGATTAATTTCTTCTTACATTAAAATGTATCAAAGGCAGGAAAATAGCAAGTGAAACAACAATGGAAACGCAGAAAACTACATACCATTCTCCCCAAAACAGGCAAGCAACCACATTCATGCCCTCCTGCTCGAACAGGACAAAGCTTTTGAAGAGCATCCTGAAAAGCATTTTTCCACAGGTTGATAGAAAAACTGCCTTGCTGCTGGTCACCTAAGGCTGGTCCTAACAACTTTCCAACTTGTTCAGTGGTTGAACCAACGGGAGATTGCATATGAGGAGTCAAAGCCTGAAATGTTAAAAGGGTGCATCAGAGACATTTTAGATGTATTGGTACACAAGAAATCACTATTAGTAAATATCCTTATAAAAACAACAAAAAGGAAGGGAAAGAGTATTTGTATTCATGTTGAAAATTATTCATTGTAGCTTCAGCATATCACTTAATCGTCAGTCCACAAACATCTAGTTACGGGTTCAATACTTTTTAAAGAGTGAAAAAATAGTAATGTTAAATGCCTACTATGATTAGATTATTATTATGAACCAGCTACAACAAATTAACAATGTGAGAAGTCTTACCTGCCACCATACGGACTCAACTATCCGAGAGAAAATCCACGATTCAGCTTTTTCTAATGCAGCTATGAAAGTTCCCATCTCTAGCCAGTCTTCATCAAATCGCAGATGACCATTTAGTTGTTTATTGCCAGAACCAGCCTTCCATTTCAGTGATTGAGATTTTCCTTCACTTCTTTTGCTAAACCCATTTGACTCAGAAATCCTTGTAACTGGGGTCGAGTTATGTGAATTGCCAAATGCCTGACAAATGATCTCCCTCAGCACAATGGTGTTTGACAACCAGAAGGTTAACCTTAACATAAAAAGAATAAAATATCGTTAACCTACCAAAATTGACTACATATTGAACTCTGATACCAAGTAATACAGTTCACATACCTTGAAACATCATTACCGCAGGCCTTGGCAACCAAAACAAGCCCAGAAACAGAGTTTTTAGCAATTGTGGCTCGCTTGTTTTGCGTCCAGTGTTTGCAAGCATGAACGTAGAGTCTAGAAAGGCGTCGAGCAGGCGAGTGCACCTTGTGTGCTGAACTCCCATGCTCTGGCACTACAGAATACAGTGAAATCTCCAGAGCGGCAACATCTCTCAGCTCCTCTTCAAGTTTCTCAATTCTCAGTTCCATTTCTTCAATCTTTTGATTTAAATTTGCCTCAACTACTTGTTCACCACTCTCTTCAGTATCAACTGTTTCATTGTCACTTGCAACACTTTGAGCACCATTCGAGGTCTCATCTAAAAGATCTTTTTCGTTCATCTCTTCAATAGGCTTATCGTCAACTCCTTCAGACGTTTCAGATGAAGGTTTGGTAGGAGCTTTCATTTTATTACAACTTTTACCCGAAGAACTTTTGGTATTGACACTCAAAGAACCTCTATCGGGTTTTGTGGGTTTCTTCGGAGTATTAGGTAATCCCTTCATTTCTTGACCAGATCTCACTCTTGATCCTAGGGAATCATTCATTGAAGAATTTTTACTCTTGGTAACTCCAGAAGCTTTTTCTACTTTCTCACCCTCAACTGACAATGAATCCTCTTGAGAGGATACAGAATCTTTTACTGTATCGGAGTCTGATACCTCTTCCTTCTCCTGCTTCTGCTTCCCTTGTTTCTCATTATCAGATACCTCTTCCATTCCACTGGATTTAAGATCTAGAGGCACCTCCTCAAAGCTGTTGACATCGTCCACATATTGTGCAACCCCATTTTCATAAACTTCAGGCGAATCACTTACTACATTCCCTGAGTCTCGTCTAGTAATTGAAGCTTTCGATTCAGTTTCTTTAGCATTCATATTTTTGCCTCCATTCTCTTGACGCTGTTTATGCTCAGTCCTATCAGTTTTAGCAGACCGCCTTTGTTGTTTATTATTTGTCTTCCTCTTATCAACCTCTTTCATACTTGAGTTATTTCACCTTCACCAACTACAAACAAATATACAAGTTCTAATACTGAAGAATGAATAAAAACCAAATAACAGCCCTTACAGATTGACGTGAGTTTCTCCACTGAAAGAAAACACACAGCCGATTCTTCAATTAACCGCAAACCTTGTATAATCTGCAATAAGATATCAGATTTGATGAGCACACGAGCACACCAGATGCATTGAGCATGACAATTTACGTCGGAATCAAACGAAAATTTTCCTATCAAATATCACAACTTTACCGACGCTACATGCTGCTAGAAGGAAAGTAAAACGACAGCGTTTCTGATCCAAATTTGCAAACGTGATCAACAGAAGTATTAACACTTGAGCATCAAAAACTAAAACTTGAAAAGTTCTTGATCTGATCATAATTTACGATAATTAAAGTACAAATCATGCTTAAACGCTAATGACAAGCGGGATTATCAACGAATCAAAGCCAAACAAAACAAACCTTAAACTCGAGCTGAACTGAAACACAGAGCTAAAAACAGCATAAAATATTTACACTAAAAACTCACTACAAAGTCAAAACCACGGTCCACAGAAAGCGAAAATTCAGCAGAACGCGACAAGATCTAGGCATCAAAAAACGCTCAGTATGGCGTTACTTTTTTTTTTTTTTTTTGGCCTTTCTTCCATAACAATACAAAACAAGGCATATGCGCTTCGTTTCATTTCCCTCACTACGTACGTGGTGTCAATTTCCGCGGGTCGTTTCACAAAACGACAATTAACCAAAACTAAAAACGCAGTCAAAAAGTAAATGAAAATAAAAAGCCGAGTAATAAATGCAAGCATCGAACCTACCAGCAAAAGGCAATGCTCTTCGGGATAGCCATGTCACTTTTTCTCTTCTGTACGTTGAATTGCGTGCAGTGAAGAGTGAAGTTTTTTTTTTTCTCCTGAGAATTGGATGAGTACGGCAGTTGGCAGAGTGGATTGAGAGTTATAGTGAGTGCGGGAAGAGTGGCATTTTAAAAACGCTGATGATAACTGTGAGGAAATAGTACGGACGGACGTGGGGTGACCGGGAGATGGGGTGTCGGTGGACGGGAGGGTGACCGGTTGTAGCCGGTTATCACATTACGCGTTACTCGTAAGGATTACTGGTATACCTAAACTGCCATCACTCTCCGATGTTGAATTTACCAAACTGTAATTTTCCGTTAACGATCGAGTTTTTTTTAACTGTCCTAGTGTGAGAGGGAGTGATTGTGATTGGCCATCTACTTAAAATATAAATTATATCAGCATTTAAGTTAAATATAAAAAAAAATATAGGTTATTATCAAATCAACAGAAGATAATGTTACCCTAATATGCTGTAATTTGAACCAAGAATAGGCCAACAAATGGGCAGCTATTATCATTAAAAAACTCTCCCAAACTATATTTATTAATAAGTACTTATCCTCTATTTATATGATTTATCTAATAATTATAATTTTTAAATATTTTTATTATTATTTAATTATTTTTAGTAGAATTTTTAAAAATTAAATAAGATATTAAACTTATATAAGTAGAGGTTGAAATTTTTTTAAGATTTTTAAAAAAATTAAAATATTTATTTTATTTTATTTATTTGATGATATAATTTTTAAAAAATTAATAAAAATTATTATTAATAATCATACAACTAAATTTTTTTTAATAAAAATTATACTCAGTAACAACCGTATGACTATGAATTGAAATTGTGATCCTTTTTTAAAAAATTCGTTGTAAAATTATCTTTTATAAATTAAATTAAATTAATAGTTCCGTGCCTCGGTCTTTGACTCTTTTGGACCCAAATCACATAATATAATAGATATTTAAATTTAGGCAATAATAAAGGGAAGCAATTATTTATGGAGCCAGCTGGCTACCAGCAACTGATTTTCGTCTACCAGGAGAATCCTACAAAAAGATAAATTGCATTCAATTTTTCAAAGGCCTACCGAATTATTATCCATCTATGTATTCAATTCAAGTTTCTGTGACGAATTGATTTTGTACGATTTGTTCTGAGAATCAAAGCTCCGTATTTGTAATAAATGGATACAGGGGGTCCGCAAACTTACTTCACAGTGATAAATTATTTAAGCAAGTAGCAAGAGTTGAAATTTCGAGCTTTGATGTTGGATTTTAGTAGAAAGTGCAACTTCTCAAGTGCCTTCTTGTGCACGTGACGAGATGCTTATGGTAGTAATGGGTTTATTATTTCCTTAATTAGGACATATTTCATAAAAACAAATTAAATCTCCAAGCCTAAATATATTTTTTTTTTTCTTAAGGGAATTTTTAAATTTTACAAAAGCCTCACTTTAATTAAACATATCTTTGATGCTAAAGGTGGTTGTGTATCTTGTCGCATGACTTGTGATCGCCGGTCGACGTCGGTGAAATCTTTCTCGTGATAAAAGAACGAGGGTATTATCGTAATTGAACGCTCTTCAGTCTGCATCACCGACATTGACGCTCAATTTCAATCAGAGGATATGTGATTGACCGAAAAATTGTCTCCAGGCTAAAAGGCAAGCTAGTCCATACCCCTCCACTAGCAATTATTATATTAATAATTATTTTTATTTAACTAAAAAATTATAAATTAACGAAATGCAGACGCAATAAAAGAAAAAAAAAAATTGGCATACTCTCACCATACCGAGCCTTTCCTGTTGTATAATCCTTCAATAATAATTATTACTGTATATTCTCTTATATAAAATAAACGGTGGAGTTGGTGCAATAATTTGTAGCAATATTTTTAACAAATTTAAGAAATTATTTAATTTAATTAAAAATTCATATCAAGACAAAAAAAATTATGATAATTTTATTTTAACTTATTGTAAAATAAAATTCACCTATTAGTTAATCTGATTTTACAATTTTCTTCATTATTTTTACATTAAAAAAATCTTATCATCAGTAAATTTCCCTATAATAAATGTAATTTAGGAAACCCGTTACAACATGTAGCGACTTAATTTTGGAAAATTTACATCAATAACCTAAAATATTTTATTTTTTTCACAAATAACCTTTGAAGATTTTACCTATCATAATTAGTCAAACATAAAGTTTTAGGACAAAATTACTCCTGTCATCTTCACTCGTTCCTGACTAAAATTCTCTCAAAATTTTTCAAGTTTCTCACAGTTCTTCGAGTCTCTCACAATTCTTCGAGTGATTTACGATCTCAGTCTCTCATCGATTAACGGAAAGCATAATCTTGTAAGTCAGACATTTAAAATTCTTTTTTCGAAATGGGTGCTTTGCCAGTATGGTCTGCATGATTCTGGAAGTTTTGTGCAACGGACTGCATGTCGCATTTGGGTTACAATTTCTAGAATTTGGTGCGACGGTGTGCCTGTCGCACCTGTTGTATTTTCTAAAATTTAGTGCGATGGGTGCCTGTCGCATATGTTTTGTGCGACGGGTTGCTTGTCACACCAAATTGTTTGTTTGTTACATGATGTTATAATAATTTTTTTAATTTATGATAGATTTGTTTAATTTTTAAATTATATAATTATAATTTAATAATGTTATATTTGTAATAGAAATATGATAGATTTTAAGCTTAATGAGACAGGCTGACAAAGCTTGTCTCACCAACTGTCTGTTACATAAAAAATATAAACCCTAATACTCGACTAGACATAAACAATGAAACGATACACCATGTAAATTCATAACACTTATATAAATATTTAATACTAATTATATTACCATACACACGGCTGGATAAACAAACGGTTGGGTATAAATGTATCTTGTGCTGGCTCTGATCTTTAGTTGCAAGGAACGGTGTTTGCAGGACGGACGATGAAAATTTATATGTAAGGGAATAAAAATTAAATATGGAGGGTAATTAAGGATATGTGAATTTTGATTAGCTATATTTGATAGAATATAAAGTGAAAGATTAATTTTGAAATTCAGAAATTGAGTCTAACTATTTATGTAAATTTCCCCTTAATTTTAATAGTCTATTTACCAAACCATAATTTTATGACACAAGTGACCTCATAATTCTTTCTAAATTCGTGGTTATCTAGCGTGGGGTGACGCCCATGGTTGGGGGCCATGCCCAACTTCTGAGTAGTTGGTGATGTTTGCAAGTTGGTCCCTTTTAGTATTATTTTAAATAATAAATAACACTGTACAACAAGAAAAAAATTTTGTATTTAAATAGCTAAATACAAGAGAACACTCAATTTTTATATTCTTTAATTACCATGGAGGTTGGAGAACCAACTCTTGGCTGGGAGGTTCTCAATTTTCTTGAAAAATTTATTTGAAGCGAATTCTTTTAATTTAGGTATCAATTTTTAACTTTTGAATTGCACTTATCGTTGTTGTAATATTAAAATTATATTTAAAATTAAAATATTATAATTTAAAAGATACAACTGATGAAAATCTTTAACTTTAAATTACAATCATCGTTGGAATCTAATATATTGATCAAAGCCCATTTCGATAAAATTTTAACTGTGAATTATAACAGGAGAAAGGATAACAGCATAGTGTGATTTGGCGAAATGGTTATGGAAATTAGATTACAGTGACTTAATTGAATTCATCCAGATATAATTACCCAAGAAAAAAGCTCATGTGACCAAATTTCTAAAAGTTAATGGGTCTACATAATCATTTTGCGGAATTATTGGGTGTCACCATCCTTTTAATTTTAAAAGATATATATATATATATATATATATATATATGCACACACACACACCCCATAGCCCTGCCTTTCATGACTAAATATCTCTTCAGCAGGCGGTTGGTTGGATTGAATCGCCTTCCCGACCTCCGGTCCGCTATGCTCTTTGTCACTGTACCCTCTTCCCCAAGTTTTCCTTTCTTTCCCACCAGTGGCGGCCATCCGCTGATAAGTTGTAGATATTAAAATTTAATAAAAAATAAAAAAATAAAATTTTTATTCTTTAAACTCATATTTATTTTCAACATAATTTTATTAATATATAATTATATTTTTTATTAAATACTAACCAATTAAGAGGTATGATTCTCATAATATATTTTATTAAATAAGTGCATGTAATTCAATTTAGAATAACAAAGTTATAGTTGTGTTTGTATATGAGAATTGACAGTGACAAGTCTTAATTCGGATGGAGGAAACAAAGAATATTAATAATTGTTTGAACCATTGGGAGCAGGTATGAATATTGACAACTGTTTTGAATACTGATAATTACTTTTTTATTTTTTTTTTCTCTTTTTCTTTTTGAAATCCATAAGTAAATTCTGTAAGCATATGAGAAAAAATTACAATATTTATAGTCACCAAACTAACTTTTCTTTTCTTGGCGCAGATGAAGGCATCAGTGCCCTTTCCTTCTTCTTGTCTCTCGGCCTTGCCCATTAAGCAAAAAAACAATTTACATGAAATTGAAAAATCATGAGTGATAATTTGTGAAGAAAATAAATTTAATGGGTTTAATGAGTAAAATTATTATTACAATAAAAATTGAATTTAATAAGGGTATATTAAGTATTTAAATAAGTTTATTGAGTAAAATTTAAAGATAGATTTGTTTAGTAAATAGGTTTAATTAGTAATTTAACGGGTTCAAATAACTCCACTTAAAATAAAATTAATTAGTAAAATAAGAATATAAAAACTACTCATTCTCTGTTTTTAAAATCAACTTCATGAAGAGTTGATTTTGATCAAAATATTTTTTTATCAAAAATAAAATTAACTTTTAGATTATTAAAATTATTTTTTAAGTCTCCTAAAAATAATCTCAAACAAATCCTTACCATAAAATTAGAAGCGCATTTGACACCAACTTAATTAAAGCAAACGTAAAATTAAGCATGTGAAAGGAAGTAGATCAAACGCAAATGAAGCACTTTCTTTTTTATTATTCATAAAATAAATAAATAAATAAAAGCTCCCGAAATATTAAATAACAGTAATTTAAAAAAAATGATTTACCAGTATAAAATAACACATGACACGTGTTGAAATGATAAAAGCGAAGATGCGTTTGGTTCACCTTTAGACGTGCACAGTTGCCAAGTTAGATTATGACTTGATTCTTGTGATCTGAATTTGTTACATAAAATAATTTTGATAAAAAGTAGAAATATGGGCGGTACCCATTGCTTTAGAGCTCGTGATGATATGATAAATTAATTAGCATCTGTCTGCAAACTGTTTCTTTTTTTTTTTTCTTCTTTTATCTTCCATGTAATAAAGAGTTATGTGGAGTCACAAAAATGTTTTAGTAAATTAACCCAATTCCGGCTAGAGGTTCTAGTAATGTTGGTCAGAGTTAAATTTAAAATATTACGTTGAGATCTCATTTCAATGGGAACTTAATGAGTCGATCCGCCTACAAATTTTGTTTTTACTAGTTATATCGAGAGTTATTCCACGTATTACTTAACGTAAAATAGATAGTAGATTTTTTTCTGTCTTTTGTTGAATCTTTTTCAAAACTTGATAGATATGTCAATTTTTTTTTCAAACTTGATCGCATCCAAAAAAATCTTCGATTGCACGTGGATCGGTTAATTCAATAAGAAATGAGAGTTCGCGCTTGATGTCGTTGTTATCGTCCAACCGAATGCAATTCAATAGTTTCCTTATGCTTATGCATTTATGCAATTTCAATGAGAAAATTTTCAAGTTCAACTAACCGATTTTCAAAATATCAAGTGGGTGAATAAAAATAAAATTTTGAGAAAGTCGTTCATTATATCTATTATTATAGATAATACTCGTTATATTATCTATAGAGTTCAAATCTAAACTTTCTTTTTCGATTCATTATTTCTATTTTATTGAACCTTATTTCTTATATCGGATAGATTTCTTATTTATTTAGAGTGATTTTTCTTTTTCAAATTAAAATGTCCGCAGATGAGCGAATGTATATGTATATATATAATTATTTTTAAATACATACATCTTTATTTTTTTAATATAAATATATTGTTGACTTACGTAATTTAATAAAATTAATTTTTAATATATTATACAATCGACGGCTTAATACTATTAAAATGAAAAAGGGAGAAAAAATCACACCCAACTATCAACATCATACAGGGATTCCAAAATGGAAATTTTTTTCTAACTCCTGGAAAGGTGGGTATCTTTTAGTGATATCAAAACTTGGGTGTATGACTACTCTATGGTTAATTAAAGAAAGAACTCAGCAAACCTTGGCTTCCTGATTACATCCATCCCTTCGCGAATCAAATCAAACGTCACTGGCAAGCCCTTCATGTCGACTACATCATTAAACTCTAAAGAACCGGTGAATTATGTCCAAAAAAAAAAAATGATAAAATAAAACAATCTCCATCTATATGATAAGATGATGGTTTTTGCAACATCTTTGATTGTTAAGCGAGACAAATTTTTTACCAAAATTCCATCTTGTAAACCACTAATACCATCTTCTTCTTTCTGTAATTCCTTTGAAGGTTTTTTTTTTTTTGTTTCTAGTTCAATTTTTGGGGTTTATAGACTTCTATATTTGTAGAGAGAAAAATTATTTTAGCTAAGTGTTGATCTCAATTAGGCCTGTTGGATTTATTTAAATCCAACTGTACATTATCTTTTTTTTTTTTATTTTAAAGTTGTTTTAGTTTGAGCCCTTTGCAATTTGCTTCCTACATGACTAGGAACCGCTTGTTATTATTTCCCTTTAATTGCAAAATAGAATCCCTAAAAAAAGTTATCCTCAATTTTCTTAAAAAGAAAAAAAGGCAATAAAATAAATTGGATGATTTTTTTTCCTTTTCAATTTTTTATTCTCATAATGAATCTTAGGTTAGGTAATCTTAAATTCTTGAATTAATTCTTTTATATGGTATACATGATGAGCAATGTTAGGTATTTTAATATTTAAGTATTAATTTAAATATTTATTAATATGACATTTATCTATTGAATAGTGATTAAATAAATTTATAAATTATAAAATTTATTATTTAATATATTATTAACACATAGTATTATAATTTAAGTTGAAATTTAAATATTAAAATTTATAATATTATTCGTATAAGATTTTCACGTGATAGGGACTGGGTAAAATAACTAGGGACATGAGTGGAGTCATATGCATTACCATACCGATTTTCTACCTAGGCAAATAGATTATCCCAAATTAGCTAAATTGAATTGTAAATTAAATATATAAGGTTTTGGGCAACCACCAAATATTGAACTAGCTTTTGAATATAAATGCCCTTGTTCGTTATTGGTGAGATTTGGAAAGCCAATGGAATAATTCTTTGAGCTTCTATCTCTCTATTTGCAGGGCATGATTCAAATTGTAAACTCATATGCTATGTCTCGTAATAAATAATACTGGGGTATCTACTTCCGGTGGGGCTTCTATAATAACGAGGGGATCTGCTTGGTTGCTTTGCCTGTCCTCTTAGATGTTCAGACAGCTGTTTATGTTGAACTCATGGCTGTTATTAATTTTTGGTCATTGAATTAGCTTACGCCCACCAATGGTTCCAGATTTTTTAGTGTGTTAAATGCTTACAATTCAGCATATTTCGTACTGCCACGTCTTATTGATAAAGAGCTTTTAAAATAAAATTTGATATGCGTACTTGTCTACCTTGTTTCCCATAAAATTTAATAGTTAAAACTTTAGATGATGATATTTTCAATTTGTTTATTATTATTTTTTTACATGAAAGCGTCCTTTTCAAATATTTAACCAAGAATAATAGATAGGCTATAATGTTATCAATCCCAAATAAAATTTTGATTGCTCCAAAATTATCACTATTATTTTTATATTGATATTACAATTCATATTATGAGATAATTATTAATATTTATAATTAAATTATTATTATTAGAATTAATTTATAATATTAATCTTATGAAATATTGCCCAAATTTTGATTTTTTGATTGTGAAGCTACTGCGTTGCTGGCTCTTGGAGTAATTTGAATTGAGATTTGTGGCTGCAGCCTTCTAATACAAGATTGAACATCACATATGACACAAAAAAGTTCGGTTCTCGCTTGTTCAAAACCAGTTCTACAACCTCTGAACATCAGTTTACCAGCTGATAATTGGGAGTAAGAAGAGCAACTATCAGCTCAATATCAGACTTGCTCCTTTTGCTTTGCCATCTCTTGAACAAACCTAAGCACATCTTTACACTCCAAGAGCCTGACATGCTTTCCAAAATGGGGTCAATCTCCAAACCTTCTGAGAAGCTTTGCAGCTACTAAGTGCATGGCAAATGGGCTCCTCTGATCTTCTACATCTCTGATACCAAGGGCTTTGAAGGACTTGCTTCTTCCAAAGCTTTAGAACAGTAGGCAACAGGCCAATGCTTCTGTTTAACCCAAACAGAACATTGGAAGTTTTATTCTTGGATCATCCAGTTCTTGGGCTCATTTGATAGCAAGGCTTACTCGTGATTGCCGCTGAACATCGTCATCTCAAATTCTCAATGTATGACTGCCTTTAACATTAAAAACAGCCACTAAAATAAAAAAGTATTTGAGTTAAAAATGAATGGCAATTTTTTGCAATAATAATTTCATAAACTACATTGCTAGACATTTTAATAAACTAAATTTCACCATTAAGAAAAAGTTTAACCCATACTTTCCTATCCTCGTCAGAAAGACTATAAAAGACATTCAGTGCAGCAGTATCACGAGCAATTAGAGTGGTGGCTTTAAGTCGTTCTACTGTTGTGAGGCTAGTAATCTTCTTCAATTCGTCACTTAACCCTATTTGTTTGTCATTGATTTCTTGTCCAATAGCTCGACTCAAGCGACAAGAAGATTCTTTCATTTCTCTAACAATAAGAGTTGTTAACTCTTTAAGTGACTCTACAAAACCCTCTGAATCTTCATTTCTTCCCCTTTTTCTTGATGAGCTATTTGAAGTTGTTGGACGCATTTGTCGAGTATGTGAAAAAGCCGTACTATCACCCACATCATCCCTCACATCCTCACCGTTCAAGTTGAAATTCTTGCCTTCAGTTCCATTGTTCACTCTCGTCTTCTCGATTTTCTCCACGACATCTGCAGGGGCCACTACATTTCTTCCAGTTGCATGGTCTTTAACATAAATTGTACACAAATCCTCATAATATGGGAATGCTTTATTCTTGAAATTTGCTGCCTGTCTATGACTCTGAAATTATTTAAATGATCAATCTAAATGACTCTGCCTCTTTATGCCTCTTTGCTAAAATGGGATTGAAGATGCAAACTTAGATAATTAAGAAATAGAAGAAATTAACACCTAATTAGTCAAAAGAAAGAAGCATATTCAATCACAGAATGACCAGACTTTTTCTGACATATAATACACCAAAAAAAAAAAAAATGCAGACTCCAAAAACAAACACTACCCAATTCAGTATCGCAATCAGTTCTCAAAAGCATATCGTATAATCCAAAAATAACAATTACATAGAAAATTAGAGAAACAACAAAACTATAACAAATGCATGGATCACCAAAAGACGCACAGAACCAGCCAATTAAATTGATAATGACTAATAAGCTAATGTTTTAGTATGATCAAGTGCCTTAGGTGCTTTGCTTTTTCAATTATATTATACATAAACAAACTGTTTGTGTAAAGAAAGAGAGAGGGGAGATAGTATATAAAAATGAGGCAGAGACGTCAGAGCAAAAATAAAAATGAAATACCTGAATATAAGCATCCCACACTGCCTTCTCTGCAGTCACAATCTTCCTTTTTGGATCCCATGTAAAGCCACTACAATTTGGCCCAGTTAACATAATGTGTAAAGTTCGAAATTGCATCTTTAAAGTCTTTATGCGAGATTCAATATGTGGCTTAGCTTTTATACCACATCCCGGCAATTTTGTTTCCAAAGCAGTCTCAAGAACCTTCAAGTAGCCACTTTTGAAGTTATTATCGACACAAAATCTCCCTTCATGATACAAATCTAAAAGCGACTCCACAAGCTTCATATCTTCATCCGGGCTCCAAAATCTTGATTTTGGAGCTTGTGATTCCATTTAACTATTAAACAAAAGACAAAAATTAGACATAAAACTTTGTACTAGAGACATATCTAGTGGATCTTCTATCCATCTAATTCAGTCTCTTTACTAACATTCTTTACGGTTGCAAGTATCTTTCACAAAGCTAATCAAAACAGTTATTACCACTTAATTATAATCTCAACTCATTATGAGATCATATATTACTCAAATTTTTAATCGTAATCCCACATATATAGAAACTTACTGCAATCTCAGTCCCCGGTGCCCAGGTTTCTTCTGAGGTTGCTTCAACAATTCCACCTTACAACTGCAAGTAGTAAATAAAATCAATGGCAAAATCATTTTCATGTGAGCAACCTCAGGCAATGGCATGAGAACCCACAGCATTGATTACATGTACTTCCCCAGTTCCCAGACCATGAAGTCTATCAGGTCATATAGTAACTTCTGCAAGCTCCTGCAGTAAAGCTTCTACAAAATCAGCTCTGGTTTTGTTGTGACTATATATATCCTTGAAATTGCAAACTTAAGAGCATCAGATACACCTGGATAGAGTCTGCAGAAGGATCAAGCATATTCCAGTCATATTTATAAAACACTGCAACAACCTTCAGTCAAATGGACCTTATGCAAAACAAACCACTCTAGAATTTACCAATCTTTGGTAAATAGACCAATATGAGCTTCAATGAACTTTGATACAAACTAATTACTGTGCTGATTGCTAAAGCAAATGATGAAAGAAAAAAAAATACCTATTGTCACCAATCCAAGTTGTCAAGTTGGTGTCCATCCATTTGTCTCTGACCTTTCCGAAAAGTTCTATTAAAGGATCTCTGCTTTCACTCCATTCTTCCATAATCACAGATTTATCTTAAAACAATTCTTCATTATCCCTTGCCCCACCCCATCTAAACCTTGTAATAGTGTTTGCTCAAAAACCTCCACATTTAAGAAACTCCATCTTGTAGACATAAAAATTCCTCATGCCATATCAAAATCATAACATAATCCCAAATGCCATTGGACCTAACACTGCTAGCCTTCCTCAAATTAAAATCCGTCGGCCTCTTGGTTAACAAAATTAATAAAATGAAACAACCAATTCAACTTTTCGTAAAAAGTAACAGATTTCACTCCCAATAGATTCTGACACTCGCTCCATATAAAGTATCTATCACTAAAAATTTCCAACATTAATCTCCCAAACCATTTAAATCCACGTTCAATAAAATTTCTAGATTAATGCCCTGAAACCATATTTGCCATAGAAAAATTTAGCCACTAAAGTCCCTAAAATTAGGCCAAATCCTAATACTAATAAAATTATGAATGGTAGAAACCTTCCCCATCAGCATTTATCACCCGACATTTCCGGAAAAAATGTGACAAAACAATATTTCAGATCATAAAAGCAGCGTCACAGAAAGGGCCATTATCCATTGCCAACAAAAGTGAAATCAATAACATGAAAATGGGCAACTTAGCAGTACCTAAAATTTTAAACAAAACACAAAACAATACATAGATTCTTTTGTTCGCAACCCAAATGCTAAAAATCCCAACACTGTCCATTTTTCTACGTTCAAGAATGTATTATTATTACAAAAACCCAGATGAAATTAAGCCAATTCCCAAAGGATGCACACACTAAACACACGTAAACATAACCACGGCCAGCAGTGAATAAACGAAGAGATTAACAGTGACTTTTTCACGTACAGAATCAACATTACAAAATCAGCAAGACCAACAAAACAAACTAAATTACAAAAAAAAAAAAAAAAAGAACAGATTAAGGAGATTAGAAAACGTGCCTAAGGTGAGAAGCCGTGAAGCAAAAGCGTTGAAAATCGCTATGATAGCAGTGAAGCTCCGCCGCCGTCGCCGGAAAGCTGCCGGATTGTCAGAAGGGATCAAACGCTGATGCGATTTTTAGAGAGTGAAAGAACTGGGATTTTTAAATTTAGAAAATAACAGAGGGTGATAATAGAAAATTAATATTTATTTAAGGGTAAAATAGAGAAATCAGGTCTTTTACATGAGTTTGGTTCCCCTTTCACATTGGCATGTATTTTTAATTTTGGTCAAATTCTAGAATATATACGAATTATCATTATATTCATACAATAAATAAAAGATATTATAATATATATATATATATATTTAAAAATTATTATATAAATAATGATAATATTAAATTTAATTATATATAACATACATATATTAATTTGTTGCATTACCTCTAATATATTTTAATTTTTCTTTTATTTTAGTAATGTTTTCTTAGTGTTCAAATTATTATTAATTGATTCTCGTGATATAAATCTGACTTTATTTTTTAAAATAATAATTTTTTTCTTTCAATTATTCAACTATAAAACACGAAATATTATATTTGAACATTACGAAGATACCGTTAAAATATAAATGATAGCTAGTAGTGAACTACGAACAATATTATCTTTCTGTGTTCAATAGTCCTATAGAATGAATAACCACTCTGTTTTCTTCTTAGTATTCAAATTCAGTGCTCATAAAATAAAATAAAATAAAATAATAATGTTCGTTGAAACTCGAACCCAAAATATCAGTCATAGGAAGGCTGCTACTGCCCAACGATGTTAGAACTTAGCTTCAATGAATAAAGCGAAGGCCATGGACAAATGACTTTGTTAAAAGAAAAATACTGAAGAAACCAAAGATTAATAGAACTCTTAACAAAAATAACTATATTTTACTGTGTTAATTGATATTTTTCAGAAGGTGTGATTGAGATGATAAAGTGAATGGTGTGTGGATAAGTGGATAAGACAATCTTTGATGTGAGGTAAAAATAATAATAATAATAATAATAAACAGTTGTATTAGTTTCCTAGGGTTAAGGTTCTTTGTTTTTGAGGTTTCAAATGGTTTTATCAAGAATAGCAGATTGGTGGTGCACAACCTTACATATGTTGAGACATTTCTCCATCTATTAAAACTATAATAACTTAAAAAATATGCTCCATGAGTATAAAAAAATTCAAATTTTTAATATTAAGAATGAGACGAGAAGTTATCCATCATTTAATTAAGAACAAAATTTATAGTTGTTAACATTATAAAATAAGATGTTCATAAGTGTTGCCATCATAAAATAAGAAGATTTCAATAGTTTTTAAAACATTAGGGTGGAAATGTGAATTTTTACAAAAATATAAAAGGGATTTTATTTTTTATTTTTTTGCATTTCTTTATTTAGAGATTTGAATAAAGAATGCCTTCTGGATTGGTCAGCTAAATTATAAAGAACGACTGTAAATTTTCCTCTATAAAAGAGCAAAAACGATTTTCTTCCTTGAAAAAAAAAAAAAAAAACTTTTTTCCTTAATTTCATTGGAAGAGCCAATTAAAGAAAATAGTTTGGCGAAAAGTTTAGGCGACGTTTTCAAGGGGATTGATAGTGAAAATGGAAGGATTTTTTGCAAACTCAAGAGTAAGTGACTGAACTTTGCTAACAATTTACTAAAATTACCCACTTGACGTGAGAGGATATGAAGAATTGAAGAAACTTCGTCAAGTTTTAATATTTTTAATATTTTTAATATCTATTACTTGTATACCTTAAGTTGATAAAAAATATTTATCGTCTACCCTACCGTTTGCTACCATTAAAAAGTTAACGAAATTTTAATAAAATAATAATTTTATTCTTAAAATAAGTAAATAAAAAATTATGATAAAAAAACGACATATTATTCTCTTTCAGTAAAATGTGTTGTTTTTCGAATAACATGTCATTTTATTGAATCTAAATGTATGACACAATATTTTACTAGAATATAAACGTATGACATGTTATTTTACTGAAATATAACCGTATGACATGTCGTATTATTTGAGTAAAATGACAATGTTTTACAAAAGACATGTCGGTTCACTGAATGAAAGATAATATGTTATTTATTTAGACGACATGTCATTTGATCACCCAAAAACAAAGAAAATAAAAAGAAGATAATAATATAATACCAGATTCTTATTCTCTTTATTTTCTTTCTTTTCTTCACACACACGTATAAAATAAAAAAAACGGAAGTGGAAAACCTGTAACATACCCATACTAGGTGACAAAATATACCCTCCCGGACCGGAATCCCTGTGATGTAGACCGGATAATACCTTGCCTGCACTAACTTCCAAGCCAGATATAAGTATCACTTGAGAAATTCAGAACCCGAATTTTATAAAAAAATATTTTATTTTAAATAATTATATTTTTTCAATATATTTAAAAATTTAAATATTTAAAATTCATATTTCATGTTTAATTTTATTAAAATAAATTTAAAAATTATAAAATAAATAAAAATATATTCATAAAGATAAAAATTTAAATTTTATATATATAAAATTTAAACTTAAAAAGTCTAAAAACTCGCCGGGAACAATCCTCGGCAAAGGTCTCGACATAACACCCCTCGACCTGTACCAAGATTTTACCAACCATAACTCACACTTACAGTAATTTTTCTTAAAGAGATTCGTGGTCATATAAGTTAAGAGACTACCTCTACATCCGTGCTACCGATCGTAGTGTTGTCACATGACGCGTGCTATCGACTTTCCCTTTCCTTTTGTGTAGTGTATTTGTTAAAAAGAGAAGAGATCCAATCGTGTGTGCTACGAGTTTTTCCATTTGTTACAATAATTTTTTTTAGTAATAAAATTACACGTCATCCAATAACTTTCAAGTTAAACGACATGTTATCGATTAATGTTCAATATAAATGACATGTCGTTTTATATAAGATGACATGTCATATAATAATATTTCAATAAAATGACACGTTATCTGTAAAGTAATATATTTCACTTAAAAAAAGATATGTCGTTTTTTATCAACATATCATTTTTATCACAACTTCTCTTATATTAAAAGACCATGCTACCCCTACGACATCAACATATTCTAACGGTTGGTAACGAATTAATGGACGACAGAAGCGTTTTACCAATTTAAGGTATACAAATGATATATATTAAAAATATTATAGTATAAATGATATTTGTAATATTTAAGAGTATATGACTAATAATTTTCTTAAAAAATTTGAAACATTAAAAACAGTGTATACATGAAATTTCAGCATGAATTTTAGCCAGCCAAGGGCACGAAGAATTCATAGAATTTGATTAAATATACTATTTGTTTCACAATGGCTCTGTTCTAGGCAGGAATCAAGGAAAACAAGATTTAGATAGCCTCTGACAAAATTTGATTAGTAGTTTCCGCGATTCCTACAAATAACTTAGTAATTGCTAAACAAAAACAATTACTATTCCGTTGGTTCACTTGTTGGATATCAAGCTGTTTCAATGTTATATTACCAAAGGAGTTTTGAAACATAAGGCAATACTCTTGCTTCAGAGGATCCAAAAAAAGTGGAAACAACTAAACAGTTTTGAAACATTCGCAGCTTTGAGTACAAAATTCTATGCAATATTTGCATTTAAGAAAACAAACATACAATCTAAGTATAAAAAGAACTACTGCATAAAAAAGATAAGATGAATTCCGTGAAAGAAGCTGGTGGTGTCTCATGGTGAATGGTTAATGGAGGACTTAAAATTCTGAGTTGCACTGTATTGCCTAAGTCATTAAGACCTCAACAGAGGGGCATCGACAGTAGTTGAATTCATTAATGGCTATGTAATTCTCCACATAGTCTCTCGCACACAAGAAAATGAGACATATAAAGTTTAAGCAGATAACTATATACCTTTTTAAAAGAAAAGACTATGATTCTGTGGAAAAAGATAATAATTATTCTTGTCCTTCAAAACAAATATGTATTGCTGTAATATCAGGTATATCAATATGGCTTGTTCAAGACAATAGGGTTGGCCAGGTGACTCAGGTCAGATGATAAAGACAGCAATAAATTTATGTGATCAATTCAAATCATAACCCTACACTATCATCACAACCACAACCATCAAACTTGAATACAACAACATAAGAAGTTAAAAGCTGTCTCCAATATCTTCACTCTATGACATGACTTTATTTGATAATGGATGTATTAACATAAAAATTATAAGTGAATCTCCCAGTTGACAAGCATAAACACACAAGTACAGAAACTCCTGCATTTTCGACGAAGAATTAATTTCAATAGTCAACTCTACATACTTCAAGACATACTAGCAACATCATAAACATGTGGCACTATATCCATGCACCAACTGCATGTTCTTCTGCACATTCGGGCAGGTGAAAATTAACTGAGAGAGACACAAAAACAAGTATCCGAACTATCAAAAAGCTCAATCAGTGCTTTGCACAAGTCTAGCAACTCTGTTATTGAAAGTAAAAGGGGCCTTCTGAGTTCTACTTTATCATACTCCTAGCAAAAGAAAACTAATTCACAAACTTGTAGCACACATGACAGTCAACAACATTATCATTCAAAAATATTTATTGACGATGATGTAAAAGAATATTAATACATCCAAGTCTCTTGGTCTTTTGAAACTGTTGGGAAACTAATATACAACCAAAAGCTAACACAGCTCCGCACAGCAATCTTAAAAACTTATCAACGGGCTAATCCGCCCAATTGTTTATTGTGATACAAATCAGATTCCACATATACTGTTAAAAAGAAAAGGTAAACTTCTTAACAATAAGAAGAGGAAATAAACATAAACTCATCAGAAATATTCCGATTTTCACTCACATTGATACCTCCAATGACATTAGCTCCGTCCATAATAAGCATCACGTAGCTAATAATTGCAGATTAACACTATACTAATAGAAAAAAAAATTGAAAATTCATGTAAATTCCACATGTTAAGAACATTGATTATGTAAATAAACTTGTAGAAATTTATAATGTTAAAAACATTGAAATTAGAAACTAAATAAAAGAGCAATTAAGGTTTCACAAAAAGCCCTTATTTCAAACTACACATCAAACTTATCAACATCCACAAAAGGTAAAAAACGTAACCCACCGCGTAAGATCGTGAATCACACTCACTCAGATTCCTCCATCTGGAGGCGTTCCAGGGCTTTCTGGTGGGCCCAGGTCTCGATGGTGAGATCAGGCTTTGCATTCAGCCCCACTCCCAGAATCACGACGGTCAAAAAGCTGGTGATGTAGCACGGAAGCTCCCAGTCTTCCCATTTGCGAGACTGGCCCGGCGGTGGAGGGGTCCGGTTGAAGAGGTACCCGTTCGGCTTCTCCTGATGGCCCGGGGTCGCCCATCGGCTCGGTCCGGCGTGAGTTGAGCCGAAGCGAGCGAAGAGCCGCTGGCGGAGCATGCTGTTGAACGACATCGTGTTTTGGTCGAATGCTTGATAAATTCGGAGAGAGAGAGAGAAGGGAATTTACTAGCGAAGGTAGCGAAGGTTTTGTTTCGCGTCTTGGCCCGAGACGAGATACGCCGTCGTTTTGTTTTAAGTTTATGCTTTATGGAACTAATTGAATGCAAGTTCAATATTTGAATCCAATTTAATTTTATCTATGTAAATTACATGATATAATAATAATTTTAATCATTATAATATTTACATAACTAGATAAAAATTAAAATCTAACTGTTTAGAGTAAGATTCTCGATTGTATTTAAAAAAATGTGATAATATCTATATTTTCAAATTTTCTTTTTGGAATTTAACTAACAAAGTCCACTAGTATGAAAAAGTACGTATAGAACTTAAAAAATTTACATCCCAGTAATGAGTAATTGAGTAAAAGGCTTAAAGCATATCCTATAAATAGAAGCCAAATACTAAAAGAAAAATTGACATAAATAGTCACTTTTAATTTTTAAATTTCAAAATTAATCATTCATTTTATATTCTATTAAATATAACCAAATAAAATTCATATATCTTAAATTACCTTCGATATTTAATTTTTATTTCCTTTAACATTCATCATTCTTGTAAACTTCATCATCTTGCAAATTTCATTTTCCTTGCAACAAAAAACTAGACCCACGAGACACGATTAACTAGCAGCCAGCACACCAAACACTCACACCCAATCATATTTTTACCCAGATGCAAAACTACAAAAATTTATGTATTAAATATTAAATATTTAATATAAATGTTATATTTAATATAAATGTTATATTAAATATTTGTATAACTGTTATAAATTTCTGTGGTGTATTCTGCATAATAAAATGTTAAAAATATGTGAAGAAACGTTTTCTATTCATGTGCCGCCGAGCATTTTAAGGTTATGTTTTTTGTGTGTTTTTGGCGTGAAACATGGTGAGACAGGCTGCCTGTCTCACTTAATGTCTTTGCGACAGGCAGCCTATCCCACCTAATGTCATTGCGATAGGCACACCGTCGCACCAAATTCTAGAAATTGCAACCCAAGAATTTGGTGTGACAGGATGCCTATCGCACAAGTTTGTGTGCGATAGGCACCTCGTCGCACCAAATTTCAAAAGCGTCAACTTAGGATTTTGGTGCAACGAGGTATTTGTCGCACAAAATTTCAGAATATGGAATTTGCAGTGACGGTGCCCGTCGTAGGAAGCACCAGTCGCACTAAACTGGTGCGATGGGTACCATTGCGTCGATCTGGCGTGATGGGCACCCCATCCCTCCAATGGATGCTGCCGCAACATCGATTTCATAAAAAAAAATTGTTAAAAAATTATAATATTTCACTTATAATTTTTCCGTCTGAATTACACTTTCCATCTCGATTAAGCGCGATGGGAGAAGCGATGAAGAGAGATCGTAAATCACTCACGACAAACTGTGAGAAAGAATTTTTGCCAGAAAGATTTGGATGAGAGAAGATAAGAGGGACAGTTTTGTCTTAAAACTTTATGTTTGGCTAATAATGATAACTAAAATTTCTGAAGGCTGTTTATGAAAAGGAAAAATTATTTGAGGTTATTTATGTCAATTTCCCATACTAAAATGTGGTTCAATCAATCTTCATTACATCTAGCCCCCAAGGGCGTGGTTGGATTAGTCACCATGTTCGCCATACAGCCGTGGTGGCCTGGGTTCAATTCTTGGGGGTGAGAAGGGGGTTAAAAAAATTTGTATTTGGGCTTGCCCACCCCCTTTCCTTTTAAAAGAAAAAAAAAAAAAAATCTTCATTATATCTATGCAATAACAAAAGGTTCAGCTATCTCACTGAGCTGCTGCTTTGGACGCCACCCAAATGATGAAGCTTAATGGATATGCTATATGTATTATAACTGAATCGGCTGCATTGTTTAAACAAATTTCGGATCATCTTTCTGCATCTCCTCCACAAAAGTACATATAGCTCTGTAGTAAACACGAAACTATGAAGCCTCTTCGAAATCCAACACCACCACAGGACACAGTTTTGTCTTCCCCATCATTGGTTGCATGCATCTTCTATCAGCCTCCCTCTCCCCTCAGAGTATCAAATGGGGTTTGTAATCATTCAATCAGAACCGGCTAGTTTATCATGAACTTCTCTATAGAACCACATCTGAGGTCAATAGCTGTCATTGAATGTCTGCATCTAGTGTTTACACAGTCCTCCAGATTTATACTAAAGCAGAGCCTCGAATTTTTGCCTGTAACTCTCATCAACAGATGGAGATCTATATTTCTGTTTTCAACCCAAAATCTGCCATATCATATACTACCTTGCATTCTAAACAAGGCAAAACAATATTTCCCAACAAGAATCTTCAGCAGTCACCAGTAATCTCCACAAGAACAGGTTCCCTCAACAATATGATGGAATCTATTTTTATCCCTCAGAGACACTTTCCTTCCATAAACCTTTGATAGAAACTTGGCAAAATTGTGGCAGTCCACACAAATCCGGAGGTTCTTTATCACGCGGATGGGCGCTCCTTCAGGTGTACCAATCAGTCCGAAAGTCAAAGCCAGTTTTTCACTGTGGCCTAGCAGAACCTTCTCCTTCTGCTCCTCATCCACATCATATAACACACAACTCATGTCTGGGACATAGCCAGCTTCCTTGAACTTGACAGATAATTGTTTCACCTTTGCACTTAATTCTTCCCTCATGGGGTGGGAACGGTCACTCGCATGAAATGTATGAAGGGTTTGGTCAAGTTCAATCCAGCTTCTTCCTGGATCCTTTGTTACAGCCTTCTCCTTCATCAGTTCCCTCACTCTTGTTACATCTTCCCATCGCCCTGCAGAAGCATATAAATTAGAAAGAATAACATAATTCCCAGCATTTTCAGGCTCAATTTCCATCAGGCTTTGACCTACAAATTCACCAACGTCAACATTTGAGTGAACCCTACAAGCACCTAAAAGTGAACCCAAAATAGCTGCAGTCGGTTCAAAAGGCATCTTTTTAATAAACTCTAATGCCTCTCCTACCCGGCCAGCACGCCCAAGCATGTCAACCACACAGCCATAATGCTCAACCTCCGGTTCAAACCCATCTTTACAATCTACTATCTCATAAAAAACTTCCAGTCCTCTATCTTCCATTCCTCCATGGCTGCAACCTGATAAAACAGCCAAATATGTCACACTGTCAGGTTTAACTTTATTTTCTTCTCTCATTAAGTTGAAGAGCTCAACCACCTCTCTTCCCATACCATGTTTACTGTATCCCACAAGCATTGCATTCCATGAGATAACAGTTCGCTCAGACATGTTATCAAACACTCTTCGTGAGTAAGTTAGGCTTCCACATTTTGAGTACATATCTATCAGGGAGTTCTGAAGCACCACATATGAAGGTATTTCAAACCGAAGAACATGGCTGTGAACTTGTTTACCATGATCCAGTGCAGCCAAACCAGATAATGCTGTCAAAACACTGGCATAAGTAACGTAATTTGAACTCATCCCTTCCACCTGCAACTTCCTAAATACCTCTATTGCCTCTTCGTCAAGACCTAATTGGGCATAACCAGAAATTATAGCAGTACAAGAAACAACATCCCTCTCGGGCAAGCATTCAAATACTCCTTGAGCTTCATGGATTCTACCAGTTTTCGCATACATGTCAAGGAGTGAGCTCCCAACATACATATGTGATTCAAAACTGCTCTTAATTATGAGAGAGTGGATTTGCTTTCCCAGCTCAAATCCAGAAGCACCCGCACAAGAAGTAAGTACAGTTGCAAAAGTGAACTCGTTCGGCTCTGTATCTGTAGAGATGTACACTATATTATATAAATAACAGGAATACAAGTTTGAAAATTTGACGTCAATTAACTCTGGAATCAACTGGTCTCAATAATAGAAATAAAAATTAGCCTCCCCTCATCTAATGCCATCCATGTACAGACTTGCAGACATGATTACTTAATATCTTAAAATTTATGAGTGGTTTCAGAAACTACATGGAAATTTATGTATTACAGTTTTTTGTCTCGTAGCATTTGAGAGGATCTGCCTCTTTATCAACAGAAGAATGTTCCATATAAGACACCTAGGATATTATCATTCTGATAAATAATGTCTTGAAAGTTTTCAAACAACTAAAACAAAAATCTCAGCCCCGACAAATTCCAAACACCATCTTTATGGTTCTACAGAATTGCCAAATTAACATTGTCACATACATCATATAAATATGTACTGCAATTCATCGACAAACATGCACTTGGCAAACTCTTGGAATGACATGTTTGTAGGTTGTAACTGCTATGCTTCTGATAAATTAGCAGCACGACTAGAATATTTGAAAAATGCACACTTATACTTCACAACTAGTGGTTCCATTCCATTGCATTTGTAAATTAAAAGCCAAAGTGCCTCAATCCCAAACGTACCCTAAGCTGAGTTCCATATTCTGTTTCTAGAAGCTATGTGGTATGTGGTGTGTAATTTTGCAATTGGGCTGATTGAGAAATTGCATGCATAAGCCCACAGAATTGTAACTTGAAGGTAAAGAAGCCTAAAAGAAATAGCAAGAATCCAGGCTTACCTGATCTTAACATCCGAATAAAAAGATTCAAAGCTTCAAATGAATGAGCTTTTTGAGAATAAGCCGAAATCATAGCAGTCCAAGTAACCACATTCCGCTCATGCATTTCATCGAACACATTCCTTGCATCACTCAAGCACTCGCATTTGTGATAAAACACAATCAACCTAGTTCTAAGATACACCGGTGGGTGATAACAAGTTCTGATCATGTGAGCATGGACCCTTTGGCCTCCTCTGAGAGTTCTTTGGTTCAGACAAGCGTTCAACAGAGTGTCGTATTCTTCAAATCTCATTTCAAGGCCTAAAGCGGCCATTTCTGTCAGGGCCTTCGTTAGTTGGCCGTTGTAGCATAGAGTTTTTAAATTTTGAGGATTTGGCGGGAAGGAGGGGGCAGTTAGTTGTTGCTGGGCAAATGTAAGAGAAGAGAAGGCACGTAATTGCTTTTTGGGACGACCCAAATGGCGTTTGATTTTTTGAAGCCATTTCATGTTCTTAGCTCTCTGTAAATCTTTGGAGTCTGGCCTTAAACGACTTTTTGCTTGCACACCGCAGCTGGGCTGAAAATGTTCAAACTGGCTGTGTTTGTATTGTTTTTGAAAATAAGAAAGATATTTACAAAAGTAATTTTCAAAAACCACCCCAGGCTTGCCTTTGATAAACCTAGAGGCTAGGGAGAATGTATGCATATGTTGACAATATCGTCCGGGCAGTGTATAAGAGTTAGGCACCTGTTAATTAATTGATTGGGTGTTCAAAAATATCCTTCACAACACGATTCAAGAAATGACAAGATTATTTGATAATGTAGATGATCTTGACATTTGGCGCCAAATGAGTTGACAGTACTGAGAAAGCTATTATACTCTTATGATTTTTGACATTACATAATCATATAATAAAACAAAACTTAATTGTTTTAAAAAGACTAAAATACCCTTTAAAAATAAATATTTTGACAGTAACAATCACATAATAATTAGACAAATAGATTAAAATAATTTAAATTAATTAATATAAAAATAGCACTGATATTACCCTTGGTAACCAACGGTAATATCTATGCTACCCAATTCTATCCTTTGTTTGCATAGCATCTCGACTCTCATACTTGTCATGACTTCAACAACTTCAACAAGTTCACATCAATCAATTGGATAAAGCAGCCAAAAATACAGAGGATGGAGGGATGAGATTAATGGCAACCTTAGACGATTTTCAAACAAGATATGCAGATGCTATAAAGGGTTGTTGTGAAGGTGTCCGAATTAGACGACAACTCAAATAAGCTATATTATTGTTGTATGGATAGCAAACATAACTGTTGCTATTTCAAATTCCAGATTCCATCCCAAAATGATTTCAACAGAGGTGTTATATTTAATGGTTTAGGAACATGTCAAGCAAATTATGAGTTACTGATGAGCATACAAAAGGATATGAAGGAATTGAAGTCAATGATGCAAAATGCACAACAAAATAGGGTAAAATGAAAATGTCTAGAGACAATCTTGTTCCTGAACATGTTTTTTTTTTTTTCATTTGTGCTTTTGTAGTTTCAATAATGAGTGTAGTTATAACTACTAAGTAACTGTCTAGTAAACAAATGCATGTAATAGTACTTAAAGTAGCTAAATGAACATGCACTAGCAAAAAAATGCATCAATGCTTTTCACTTTTGTAACTTTTTGTGCATGAATGTAATAACTGCCCAACCAAGCCTCTATTATACTCAAAATTAACTGAACTTAATCTCACCATCATCAATCAATACACTTCAAACTAACTTTTATGAGTAATCGGTATGTCGTTTACAGGTAACTGATTTGTCGTTTAACAGTATCTGGTTTGCCGATAAATTCTAGAAAGCATATTTCATATGATTGATTTGCCATTTATATTAAATGGGATATCAGTTAACTCTAGTAAGCACATTTCGTTTAACTAGTTCATCGTTTGTCTTAAGTAGAATGCCGGTTAACTCCAGTAAGTACATTTCATTTAACTAGTTTGTCGTTTGTCTTAAGAAAGATGCCAGTTAACTCCAGTAAGCACATTTTTTAAATTCGGTTTGTCGGTTGTCTTAAGCAAAATGCTCTTTATAAAAAAAATACAACTTTTTACGTAAAATTCGCTTTTACTAAGAACATGAAGTCGTATCCTTTTTAGAAAATGTAAAGAAAATGTTTTAAAAAATTTAATAAATCATCATTCATTTTCTTATTTTAAAGACATGGTCAATATTATTAATTCATTGTTTGTTATCATCAAAATCAAAATGTTGTATAACTATATATGCTAATAAAGACTTGTTAAACTATATGGATAAATTATAGACAAGCTTCCATTCTATTCCAAATCAACTTAAATTAATCTCAACATCATCGTAGGATTGAAACAACATGCAATCACGACTAAATTATCATATTTTTAAAAGAATTAAACTTTGAGCATAATATTCTAAAAACTGTTAGATGCATTAAGCTTCAACACTATCTCATTACCAGCAAAATTGAACTCAAAGCCACCTGTATTTTCTTCATATCTAATGCAAGCTTGCTATGCAACATCATCATCTGAATCATCTACACTGTCATCCCCAAATTCATAATTATTAAGATATCTGTCACTGCCACTTCCATTTCCAAAAAGATTACCTTGATCAAAATCATCTAGATCTGAACAATCCAGAGCAGCCTCATACTCATATTCATATTCAAACTTATCAAGTTCATCTACAAATACCTTTTGACTATTATATAGCTCTTCATTTCCATTCTTAGCCTCATTATTCAATTATTGTATGCACTTATCTGCTGAGATTTTATCTTCATTCAAATCTAGGAGCACTTCTATTGCTGGATCATTAGTTTTATCATTATCTCTTTCTAACAGTACTTTCATTAGTGCTTCTTTTAGATCTTTATCAACAAAAGAGAGAGTAGTTGTAGCCTATGCAAAGTCAATCCAATCAAACTCAATATTTTCATTGAAATAAACTGGGAACTAATCTTCAAGTGTGATGCCCTTATCAACAAAAGAGAGAGTATTTGTAGCCTCTGCAAAGTCAATCCAATTAAACTCTATGTTTTCATTGAAGTAAACTTTGAACTAATCTTTAAGTCTGATGTACTTTTATTAGTGCTTCTCTTAGATCTTTATCAACAAAAGAAAGAGTATTTGTAGCCTCTGCAAAGTCAATCCAATCAAACTCTATGTTTTCATTGAAGTAAACTGGGAACTAATCTTCAAGTGTGATGTGCTTATCAACATTCGTAGTCTTATTGTGTAGTTGGATAGCTGATGAGAAAGATGATACATAATCTTCATCAGCAGCAACTGTAAATCTAGCTCAGCTATACCATTTTACTCTTAATTGTTTAAATGCATCTAACAACTCTTTGTCAGACAGTATTAGTTGCTGCTCAGTCTGCTAAAAAAACATGACTTAAACCTTAATTCCATTTGCATCCCTAATAAGGTGACCTCAACAAGCATTCCTAATGTCAATTCATAATTTGTGCAAGATATATTGCTCTGGAATAGCTAAATGAACCACAAACACTTCACCGTCTATCACTATCTCAATGTCAAAGTACACTAACCTGCATAAACATTAATAAAAATAATTAGTCTAACTAGTTCAATAAATGCCATCATCTACACTAATAATAATAAATGTAGCCATACAAAATTAGATAATCAATGACATGAGTTTTGTCATTGCAAATTATGCATCAAGAAAGATAACCATTGAATCTGGAAATATATGTTTTCTATGGAAAGTTAATGCATGATTGAAATCAAGAGTGGTATATAGACGAGGTAAGTTTTGATTTTTAATCACATGCACCACTTACCCTGCATGCCAAGTATTTTCTTAACCTCTTTTGCATTCATTATACAAAAACATCACAAGTAATATTTTGAAATCAAAGCATATTTATTTTTTGCTACAAATATTCAAGAAAGTATGGATTGTATTCATGTAACTTAATTTTGCTTCTATAATCAAATATGTCTAGATTTAACATATGCTCATGATATATTTTATATCAGGAGCCTTTGCAAGAGCGATGTTTAAGAACAAACTTACCGCTTACGAGCTCTACAACTAATTGTCACTAAATTTTAGCTAATAATATTTCCCTAAATTCTCAACTCAATAAAATTCATTACTATAACTAATTGTTACTAACTCTCAACCCACTGCCTACAAGCTCAGTAACCAATTGTTCTCTTATATCTTAATGACAACTTCAAAAAACAATAGCCAAGCACATGAATTTTACCATGAAGTACAAAATATTTACACAAAGAAAAGAAAAAATTAGTTCTTGGAATTAGTCAATACAAATATTAAAAAAACTACAAGCAAGCAGCTGTTATTTTACATGAACTGCATAATTATAAAACAAAAATTAAAAAAACCAAACCATAAGCTTTTTTCTCAACAAGAATTATGCATTCTCAAAAAAATAAATTTGAAGAACATATCAAGTAAATTCAGCAAACATTCACAAATCACAATCCAAAATCATAAAAAATTAATCGTTTTCATAGTTTGCATAACACATCCAATGATTATCAACTCAAAAATCAATTCATTTTCAATCACTGCTTCAATTTGTGAAAATCCTAAATATTTTTCTTAATTAGTTATATCAAAAAATAAGTATCTAACTAATTAAGTTATGCTAAAAAATAAAAAAATAAAAATAAATGAAGCTAAGCATTGTCATTGTATATGAAAATAGGTTACAACCTCCTTGGGTTTCACTACCTTCAACGCACCGTATGCATTTTCTTAGCACTTGTTTAATCAGCTACTGAATATCAGCTTTTGTAAGATTTAAAAATAAAAAAATGGAACATTTACCTTATTGCCCTTAACTACCTAATGGGTGCCTAACTCTTATACACGGCCGGGGGGATATTGTCAGTATATGCATATATTCTCTCTAAGTGTATCAAAGGCAAACCTTAACGGTGGTTTTAAAATATTTTTCGTTTACAAAATTAACTTATTAATGGTTGTTTAGCACACTTTTTCACAAGTTATTTTATGTTTTAAATAAATGAAAAAAAAATAAAAACTGTTTGGTAGGTCTTTTTTTAGTTTAATTTATTCAACACTTGTTAACATTTATGACTTTATACTTATCTTAATCTTTTTTTATCCTTCAGTGAATTGAAGGAAGGCTCTACCGGTCTTCATATTCTCAACTCATATCGTATTTTTCTTCAAGTTTCTCTTTTTTCTCTTGTATTCTTTGTCAATTATTATTATTGGTATTATTGTTATTATATATATATATATATATTATTTTACTAGCTTCGCTTGAGTATGATTTCTCTAACATTATTAACATTTCTTTTTAGGTAATGACCATTGACTCTTAACAACGTTAGTGCTCATATCATGTGGCCACATTTGGAGTTTTGGATTTGTTCTAAATGAAAATCATTATCGGATTTTACGCTTTGGTTGTAATGTTTTGTTTTGTAACTTATAATTATGAAAATGAACTAGTTTAATAATTAATACGCTTAATGAATTGTTGTAGTTTGAACTTTAATTAGTGCTTTTAAAAAGAAAATTTATTTGACTTTAACTTATATTTTAAAGATTTTTTACTAGTTTATTTGCTTTTAAGCTTTAATTAAATTTGTATTAATAAAAGAAAAAATAAAAATTTATTACTATCTAATTAATAACTTAAAATCAATTTTCAGATATGAGATAACTAATCACAGGCATTTTCATTGTTTTTATTTTCAAATAATAATTTTAAATTCACACTACTAATAATTCCTATATTATAAAAAAAAATACAAAAACTATATAGATTTCTATGTTATAAAACAAATACAAAAACTATGTAGATTTGTTTACTAAAAATTTACATTTATATATGATTATTAAACAAAATGATATACTAATGATAATAGGCTTAAATGGTTGAAGGACACTTGGATTTTTTTTATTTTTGTTAATTTTAATTTTATGGGGATCATATCTATTTAGGTAATTGTAGATACTGGAATAGTAGTGTTCCTCAGTTCTATTTTATGATAATTGTGGATTTGGACTTACATGGTCTAAATGTATCATACATCTATGTTATAATATAACTGGTTCCACTTAAGTCATAAATTTTAAAGAATAGCCACAAATTCAATTCAATTTCTTAATAATATTATAAATAAAAAATAGCATAACTAATAACACAAAATTAGTTTAGTTTGAATGCGACAACAAAATGTTATTTGATTTAGCTTAATCAAATTTAGTCAATCTTTTTCTTAAAAAAAAAAAAAAGAGGTTATAACATTAGTCAAGCACATTTAACATTATGATAGATTGGATTGTAATCACTAAGTACACTATCATGTCGTCGTTTGATAACAGAGGTTTTTATTGTTTAAATTCGTTCTCTCTCTTCATTTTCTCTCATAATCAACAGTAATTAATTTACAACTTCGTCTTCGGCACTACCTAGCCATGTCTGATTATAGAGATTTCTATTGTTTAAATTTTTTTTGTATTTTTTTCGAATTTGTTCTCTCTTTTTCTTATGTATTAAAATTTGTAACTCAACACACTGACTGCAGCGCCTATAATAACCCCGACACCACCATAACAACCTCTCCGACAATTAGGTTTACATTATTTTGATTATTTTGTTTATTTTTATAACTTTCACTCAAATTCTATCATAAACTAATTTGCATTTAAAATTCTTCTTTTGTGTTTCAATTGTACTATCGGCATATTATATATATTGTTTATTTTTAAAATTTTTCATTGAAATTTTAATTGTATTGTAAGTTATTTCTAATTTTGGTTTTATATAAAAATATGCAATCTTTAAAATTCAATTTCAGAATTTTTATCTATTAGTGCTGATTAGCTGTACTTCTAACTTTTCTGAACTGTATGATATTTTTTAGAAAATGATGAAACTATCAATTATTGTACCTAACTTGTTGGGAATATAACACTAACCAAATTTACATTTGATGGTTACACATTTGGCGTATACTAAAATTGATAGGAATATATGTAAAATGTTGGCGAAGGTTTGCTTTCCTAGACTTTCTATATGTATATGTAAAATGGTTACACATTTTACATATATGTAAAATGTTGGTGAAGGGTTTGCTTTCCTAGACTTGCTACCTGACTATTAATAGAGATGATAACATGTGCTTTATATTTGATAGGAATATAATGTATGTGAGTACAGGCCTGCTTGCCGAGGTAAAGTTCTTCCCTTATTGAGAATCTATTTGGCTTTGTTCACCTCTATTATTTTCTTTGTCAATAGCCAAAAACTTGAGTTTCAAGTCTGCGAGAGGTCAATGTACTAGAGCTCATGCCTAAAGGGCTTTCTTTTCTCTTGTATGTGCCTTTGCTCCTCATTCATTCAAATCAAAGAAAGCTTCGGGATAAGGATAGCACATTGGCTTGGTTGGCGACTGGCGCAAGCTTAGCTAATTAGAGAAAATGTTACTTCTAGTTCATTTCGAGTCAAGCTCAATTCAACTCGTCATATATTTGAATAATATAGGAACGGAAAGACAACAATTGAGTATGCCCCTAATAGAGTAAGTAAAGTAGGGAATGAACCATTTATGAAGAAGTACAGCTAATAGTACGGTAAAGAAGAGCAAGATGGCATGCAAATGCAATCAATTAAAAGAAAGAATATAGTCAACTACATCGATCGAACTACTATCTGTCCGTTGCTTCTTCATTCTTGGCTGGCAAGCTCAGTTTTATTCTGCATCGTTATAGGATCATATTACAAGAATTTATCTAACATAGGCTTTCCTGCTCTAACTGTATAAATTCCTGCTCTAACAAAGCTTTGTTGATATTTGCTATCAATTCATTATTGTGGATTCCTAATATTATTTTCGATTCGTTGGAGATTCTCTTACCTTATATTTCTTAGAGGGTGGATGATACTGTTAATCTATAACAACCCACTATTATTGATCTCCTAAATCACTCCTTTATAATTATCTTAGAATACCAAGGTGAGTAGCAGTGTGCAAAGTTAGTAAGAGGATTGCAGTTGATCTATATATGTCAAACCACTATCGGCTCGGCGGTCTAGAATAAAAAGATCCAAAGTTGAATTTTGTGCAGTGGAGCTCATGGAGAGGTTCGACTTTAGTTCACTTATGAACAAGGAAGAGTTTATCAAGAATCCATCAGGTGCTCTTACTATATAAAGGTGGCCATTCTAGATTAGCAGATAAGGTTTTTTTTTCTTTTTTATTGTTGTTGTTGTTTTACAACAACTGTCTCACTTTATTGATATTTGTTATCAATTCATTATTGTGGATTCCTAATATTATGTTTGATCTATTAGAGATCATTTCTTAGAAGGTGGATGGTATTGTTAATCCAAAACAATCCAAGGTGAGTAGCAGTGTGCAAAGCTAGAAAGAGGACTGCAGCTAATCTCTAAGTGGCAAACCATTGCCAGCAGTATGGAATGAAAAGTTCTAAGTCAAATTTAGTGCAATGGAGCTCATGAAGGGGTTTGGCTTTAATTCATCTAGGAAATAGGAAGAGTTGATGGAGAATTCATTAACTGCTCTTACTACACAAAGGTGGCCATTCTCGCTTAGAAGATACAGGTTTTTTTTTTCTTATATAGCAATTATAATTGGACAGTGAGATAAAAAATTGTATGTGACTACTTTTTCAGGTGAATATTTGTAACCTTATATGTCATATATTAATAATCTCTAGAATGACCTTATTGCATTAAAAATCATAATCTTGTGCATTACTTAAATTAGGTTAATAAGTATAGTATATATGTGGTTGTATGTAGAGATGGCCAACTGTTTGGGTGGCACGTGGCACCCATATAGTGCAATGCGACACGAGCACATTTCTGTGGACCTGACTAAGCTTAGGAATTTAGGCACGTGGGCTTTAAAAATATGATACGATTAGAGATTGGTTAAAACACGGCACGTAAAAATGTCTCTAATAAGCATGTTTTAGTTTTGAATGAAAATAAATTTAAAATTTTATAATTTTATAGACAACTTGAAATTAAATCTTTTAATATATTTATTAGCATAATTTTTTTAAAATTCATTTAATTCTTAGTTTAAAAAAAATACTCTAATTATTTTATGTTTATAATTTATTAAATGCATAGATGATATTATGATTTTAATAAAATAAAATTATAAATATCTTGATTTTATAAAATGTATGTATTAATATTATTATGAATTATAATTTATGACTCTATGTAAGTCCAAGTTAATAATTAAGTTAATCATTAAGAAAAAATTATTATTGCTGTTATTGTCATTGTTGTTGTTAGGCATTAAAAAAGAATTATAATACCGTAAAGTCTAACTTTATAGTTATTATTACATTCTTTTATTATTATTAGTTTATTATAAATTGAATATAGACTTGAGTTATGAACTTTTAATTTTGCTGAATTTTATTAAAGGCACATGAACTAAAAAAAATATACATATAATTTTAAAAAAATACACCTAACAATTTGACATGAACTCTTAAAGAAAAAAAAAATGCTGATTGTGATTTTTTTTCTTGGCACAAAATGGCCCACAGCACGAAATACTTGAGCATGACACACCTGGGGCACATGTGCCAAGCCAGCCTAGGCAAAAAAATAAACAATAGACACGACATGAGCACAAACACACCTAGGCCTTCCTTTAATGGCCGGCCTGGGCTGTTAGCCATCTCTACTCGTATGAAACTGGAGCTACAATTTGTAACGGGACGTCATGAGTGATGGATGCATATTTCTTGGCAATGGATATAAAGACACGTGTTATTCACTGGATCCTCTTTGCTTTTTTTGTATAACTAGTGTGTCGTATACATAAACTTGCATTGTGACGTAGAAATATAAATACATGAATAAGTGCATTATGAATATGGAAAACCAATCATTGTTATATTTATAAAAAAAAAAACATCATTTAAAAAATAATACCAAATGCACCCTTATACTCCAACGAAAACATTTTTCAAAACTTGTAAACGAAACTAAACAGCTACTTTGTGTTATTTCTGTTTACATTGGCCATAAATACAATTACTACAAGTGGCATGAGATATTTGATTGCTCATGACAATGGTTTAAATATCTTTTTTTTACTGATTTTTGAACTAAAATGCTCAATAATAATGGTACCTTGTACTGATGTCAATCCATAACTGAACCCCCATTATTTGTTCAAAGAATAACATTAAGAATAGCTTTTTCCTGCTATGATGCTATATTCCAAGTGTTGTCAAAACCTGAATGGAAATTAAGCAAAGATATGTCATTTACAGTCCAAGGCCTGAAGTCCAGGGGATTACTCCAGCTACACGATTGATCACCAGACCATATCATGTTCACATTCTTAACCTCCAAACCTTCAATGTGTTCCATGATGATCCCAGCAGAGCTGTGATTAACGAGCCCTTGGCATCCCGGTCTATAGTCCACCAGTCCACCCATATAATTTGTCCACCTTTTGTATGTGATATTCATGTTTATGAAACTTAAATTTTTCAGTAGTCCATGTTTAGAACCTGATAAGAATATCCCATTTTCTGATTTTACAGTAATGTTCACAAATAGTAGATTGGAGATTGTACCCTCCTTCGCCATAGAGTCTCTTGGACACGTTGTCACGTATATAGGCTCCGCTCTTCCCCACCAAGATGGATCATAGTACCTTGTACTGATCTTAATGTTAGAGAAGGTAACATCACTTACATTTCCTGCACAATATACATATATATGTTTAGTAGTCAGGTCCCCGATGAGCAGTTAATTATGATTAGTGAATACATATATATAATTGATGTTACCTCCATCGCGTATTTGAAATCCTAGCCCTCTGTGAGATTCAACAATGGTTATATTATCAAACACCAAGTCTTTGAAATCAAACCAACTGGCACTACCAAGTTTGATAGCTGAAGATTTTGTTCTGATCCAAGAATCCGTAGCAGTCAAGTTATAAAGGGGGCCTGTGTACGTCTTTGGACAGATTGCGTCATCCCCTGTATCAATTTTGACTCTTGTAATGACTGTATTATTTGAATCTTCAATGTCTATACCATCATTGTTGGGCGTGTTGAAGTCTCCATAGATTGACATATCGCGAATGAATGTGTTATCGCAACGCACTATGTGCAAGCTGCAAGAAAGTAATCAATTTATCAAATGCCATAGCATAAATAGAGAAAATTAAAAGGGGTCAAAACATAAAATTTATGTAACATGAGTGACGTTTGAATTAGCACCCTTATAATTTCTAGATTTTTTTTTTCACCTCAACATAAATTTTGCCCTCCCATAATCGGATTAGTATCCAATACTAAGCTGAGTTTTTGCAGAATATTGAATGAATAGTTAGAATTATTTTAATTTTTCTTTAATTTATTTTATCTAACAATTATTAGTAAAAACTTAACTCAATACTAAATTCTTATCCCTCATAATCTCATATAGTAACTAAAGAAATTAGGGATGACAATGGGGCGAAGGTGGGGAGGCCTCCTCCGCTCCCCGTCCCATATATAATTTGGCCACAATTCTCCATCTCATTTCTTAATAAATTTCTTAATAAATTTAGTAGGGTGCAGATCTCTACTTAGAGACTAGATTACCCATCATCCACATTCCATTTCATATTTACTTATTTTATAATAAATTTTTTTACATAATTTTGGTGAAATAAAACTTGAAATGACTCAAATAAAACCATCACTTACGGTTTGTAAAATTTAAAATTATTGAAAATAGAAAATCATCTCCGTTATTGAAATAATATCTTGAATCAAATAAAAAAGTAAGACATTTGAATAAATAATAACTAAAAAAAATTAATATTTATATATATAGAGTTTAGGATGGGAGTGGGATGAAAAGTACAAGATCAAACCCCAAATATTAAATAATTGTGTTAAAATTAAACAGTCATGCATTAAAATATTGAAGTGAATTTTATAATTAAAGCGACGACTAGAACAAAGACATTCATAAGATTCGCCCATTCCTTCCAGCCAGTTGACGTCTTGACGGTGCAATTTGCCACCTTAAAACAAGTGGGCTTCCTTAAGGTGGGCCTACAAACCTTTTAGGGCCCACTTAATATTTATCCGATTTTAACGCATATTTACAGTAAAACCCTTCAACTTCTACTTTTTCTTTTATATACATTGAGGTTCAGGTCCTCACTATCTCACATTATTGAAAATTTGCCCCGACAGTAAACTGTAATAGCGTAACGCAAAGCTTTAACTTTTTCTTTTTTTAAGAAATAAAAAAAAAAAAAGGCAAAAAAGAACACGCACCACCAGTAAGCGGGGTCTCGCAGCCTAACATTCCAGACATTGACATTTCGGCAACCGACAAACCCCACAAGGCGGGGCCTGCACTCATCCCCGGAACACGCCCCGGTCTGGTTCCAGCTGACCATCATATTCTTGATCTCATTTTTCCTGACCACAAACTTCATCGCCTGCCCATCGACGACTCCTCCGCCCGTGATCCCTACGTCGGTCGCGTTCTCCGCCAGCACCACGTACCACCTCGAGAACTCCTCCGGGTAGTCCTCGATCCCCGGGCCCCCCAACAGGGTGGCGTTTTCGTGGATGTTGAGAGTCACGTAGGATTTCAGCCGGATGGTGGCGGTCAGGTAGTTCCCCGGCGGGAAGTTTACCTGGCATGGTTTTTCGCCGGAGGGACACGCATCGATGGCTGATTGGATGGCTGCTGTGTCGTAGTGGGTGCCGTCTCCTTTAGCCCCGAAGTCGATGACCGAGTGAATATGAATACGGGTGGTGGACAGGAGGAGTTGGACGTTTTTGTTGGGTGATGACGTGGAGGGGGCTGATTGGATGATGAGGAGACTGATTATTGTTACTGTAAATTGAGAGAAAAAAGTCGCCATTTTTGTTGCTTCTGGTTATTCCTCCCTCTCCTCTCATCCATCCCGGTGCATTATCTATGAGTACGTTTTTTGTGAAGGAATATCATATTTAATTAATGGGTAATGACAATCTAGTCAAAGATTTATCCAAAAATTTATCTTATATGATAATTGATGAATGAAGTACTGTATTATATAGTGGGTATTTTATTCCAACAAAACTTTATGATGTGGAAATGAAAATTACGACAATAATATTGTGATACCCTTAAATATTATAAATTATACATCAAATTAATAAATATAAAATAAAATTATATATAAACTTATTTATTTTACTTTTATTTTATAATTTTTATGTTTAATTTTTAAAATTTATATTTTATTTTATAGTTAATGTTGATGTTTAATGTTATATTTGTAAGTTTTTATTTTGTTTACTAATAATATGTTAATTTATTAATTTTATATTAATTTACTTATTTTATCTTCTATTTACAAATTTTATGTTTAAGTTTTAAAATTTTTATTTTATTTTTTACTTAATGTTGATTTAAGAAATTTATATTATATTTATAAATTTTTATTTTATTTATTAATAATACATTAATTTGTTATTTTTATATTAATTTACTCATTTTACCTTTTATTTATAAGTCTTTTGTTGCATTTCCAAAATTTACATTTTATTTTATAGTTAATATTGATTTACAAGTTTTTTTTTTGTTTATCAGTAATACATCAATCTATTAGGATTATATTAATTTACTTATTTTATTTTCTATTTACAAATCTTATGTTTAATTTTTAAAATTTATATTTTATTTTGTACTTAATGTTGATTTAGGAGTTTTATGTTATATTTATAAGTTTTTATTTTATTTATTAATAATATATTAATTTACTAGTTTTATATTAATTTATAATTTTTATGTTTAATTTTTTAAATTTATATTTTATTTTATAATTAATATTGATTTACAAATTTTATGTTAAATTTATAAATTTTATATTTTATTTATATAATTTATATTTAATTATGATATTAATACTATAATTTTAATTACAACTTCATAGAATTAACCTTTCTATCAATACCCTCTTTGAAATTGAATGCTTACCCAACAAAAATTTTGGTTTAATTACATGGGCTTTGCTAAGTTACATTATATGTAACTTATAACCTATGTAAAATTGTGGGAAAAGTTGTAACAATTTAGTGGAGTCTACATAATTTTATATGGATTGTAAGTTATATATAATGTAACTTAGCATGACTCTAATTATATAGATAGTGATAGTAAAGATAAAAGGGCAAAAGCTGCTCTAAGGGTGTGGTCGGGTTGGTTACCATACTCATTGTAGAGCATACTCGTTGTAGAGCTGTAGAAGTTTGGGTTCGATTCTTAGGAGTGTGAAGAGAGTTAAAAAATTGTATTTGGGCTTGCCCGCCCCTTAGTAAAAGCTGCACATTTTAATGTTCTACCAAAAATAATTATTAATCAAATCATGACTTCTTCGTATTAAAAATTCAAAATGGTGGTTCGTGGCTTATAAAAAAAAAAAAAATTTAAGTTACGTTCATATATTATCACTTATAAATATATAGTATAAAAGCTGCACATTTTAATGTTATACCAAAAATAATTATTAATCAAATCATGACTTCTTCGTATTAAAAATTCAAAATAGTGGTTCGTGGCTTATAAAAAAAAAAAATTTAAGTTACGTTCATATATTATCACTTATAAATATATAGTATAAAAGCTGCACATTTTAATGTTCTATTAAAAATAATTATTAATCAAATCATGACTTCTTCATATTAAAAATTCAAAATGGTGGTCCGTGGCTTATAAAAAAAAAAAAAAACTAAGTTACATTCATATATTATCACTTATAAATATATAGTATAAAATTTTTAAAAATTGAAGAGAACTTAAATTAGAAGAGGATCTAAAGATTTTTTTTTTTTCAGTTGTTTTCATATATTTAAACTTACAGATATATAATAATCGGCTAATATGAAATATTTTCTGTTAAAATATTTCTAAAGAGCTTCATGGAATTAACATACTCTGTTAATTAATTGTTTATGTATTTACCTCTATATTATTTATACTAAAAATAACTAAATTAAAATAATAGTTTTTGAACCAAACCTTTACTAATAAAATTAGTTGATCCAACAATATGACTATAATATAAGGAGTTGTTACTGTATTTAGTTCCAAAAGTCATAAAAAGCTCTAGTGTAAGAGAAAATATATTATCAATTGAACCAGCTTGCATTCATATCATTACAGATATGATAAAGGTTGAAATATTGGCATCCTACAACTGCAATCTGGCATCATGTGTCTGCAACCTAACAAATCGGGATTTTGCAAATTATAAAAAAATATATATCTTATTAAGAGATAGAGAAATGTCTAAACAGGGCTACAACAATTACTTTTACAAGACAATAAAGCTGCAGATCATATTATATAGAGAAGAAAGGAAGACTTGCATAATAATAACGCACGATAATCCATTCTATGTTTTTACAATATGAACCAATCAATCATCTCAGGACTTAAGAACTAGATTGAATGACTCTCCTGGGAAAGCTAGTATTTTAGTTAAGTAAGAGATACTTATAACAAATATATTTATTTTTATAAATATATGAATGACAAACTGAAAGTGATCGTCTCCAGTAGAAACAAATCTGGGTTTCCAAATGACTCCTGGTAAATTGAAGACAAATGGTAGCCCAGGATAAATGCTGAGGACTTCCCTCTACTACTCTGCTAACTGCTAACATTATCATCGATATATACAGTACTAGGTGCTAGCTACTGCTGGAACTTCATTGCATCTTCATAGCTCCATCTTCAATTGATTTGTGTGCAGAGTTGCGGTTACACAAGAGAGAATGTGAAGTTAGTTACGTAGTTTCAACATGTTTTCACATTTCTTAGCAGATGAAATGATGGTTTGTTTTCCCCTTCTTCTAATAGGGAATTAGTTCTTCTCTACCTGAATTTGCTGAAGAGTCGTAACTCACAAGTGATTTCTCGGGAGTAACAAAGTTATGGCTGTCTTCTTCTCCTCCCAAAAGAGGCTGGTGATGCCCATCAAAATGATGCCATTGCTGTTGATACTGTTGTCGGTTTCCGTGGGATTGGAGTTCAGGCCACATTACAGGCATAACCATGCTGGGGAAGCTACTGTCGATTAGCAATCCACTCTAAAGGTATCAAAGAACAATAGAAAATGTTAGTAACATTAATAAGGAAGGACCAACCATTCATGAGTCTTACAGATATAACTACAAGAGCCAAGTGCATTTAGCTCAGGCCATGGCAATCATTTTGATTGTTGGAAGTGTAAATTTAAGCAGGTAGAATAGGGTGGTCCAAGTCTGACCGACCCACTCCCCTGTACAGGTTTTTAAAGGCAAACAGTCACACTCGGTTTAAGAATAATCCAATTAGCTAGATTAGAATTTCAAAGATTTCTGACATCCTGTTCCATGAAAATAATAAAACTAGCCCTATTTAAATTAAAATTACAATAACTACACAACAAATAAATGATGCAGCTGCTAATAGCTATTCAGGAAGGTTAAACCAAGGAGCAGCTCTTTATGGGAAAAAATGTACTAGGCTGTAGGTAAAACCAAGCCACAACTTAACAAGTCTACTACCCCTTGAGAGAGCTACTTGCCTCATGAATGGAAAAAGGAAATAAATAACAAAACTTACTTCTGCAACCACTAAGCTGTCGAGATTAAAATCAATCCTTGGATTGACTGCTGCAAGTCTCATTGACAAGAACTGAAACAAAAGGTACAAACAGAATAAGATCACAGTAATAAAATCCATTTAAGATTTTGAAATCACAACAAATTATTTAATGCTAGTAGCTTCCTAACTATATTTGAAAGCTTTCTATATTTCACAAGTTTTTGAAATTTTTGTAATGAGAGAATGTGTAAATGCTTGAATCTCCTAAATATATCTGAAGATTAGCTACGTTTCAGTGGCTAATTTTTCACTTTCTTCTGTTAACTATTGATTGACAAGCCAAAAATACGTGTCATTTAACAATGAAGGAAGGTACATAATTAATGGAGATACAAATTAATTCAGCACAATGAAGAAAGCTAGAATTAGAAAGATGGTGTTGAGTTGTATCCCACATTAGCTAGTAAAAGGAAGATACTTGGGTCTATAAGTAAGATAAGTCACTCTATACAATAAGCAAGTCTTTTGATTTGGATACCTAGAACTATAGGCCAAGACCCCCAACAATTTGATATCAGAGCTAGACCCTGGCAGTCAGAATGTGATGTGGTGGTGGAACAGCTCAGGTGTGTCGAACGAAAGGACCTGAGTTCGGCGGTGGTTTCATCCGAGGGGGGAATTGTTGAGTTGTATCCCACATTAGCTAGTAAATGAAAGATACTTGACTTTATAAGTAGGATAGGTCACTCTACCCAATAGGCTAATCGTTTGGATACCTAGAACTATAGGCCACAACCCCCACCCCCAATAGATGGTTTTATGACCATCTCAGTTTCTATGTTCGTTAAAAGCTTTGGAACAGGAAAAAGATAAAGTCAGATGAAAATTTTGACAAATCAGACTGTCAAACTTGTTTTCAAATGACAATTTTGGGGAGCAATGGCAGGAGAAGCCATCAACAATAGAACCCTTCCTCCTCTGCCATGCTCCACCAGTCCACTTAAGATGCTGCAAGGTCACACTTCTGTCAACAAAACCTAAAGATAAGTCCCATACCAAATTTCTAACAAGCTCCCTACCACCTCATTGCATTATCCCCGAAGAAAGATGTAAAAAGAAGAAGAAGAAGAAGAGAGAGAGATTGGTTATTGAAATGAGCAAATCGGACCTCCACTTGACGCTGTAACGACTGCACATGGTTGATGATCTCATCTAAAACTAATGCTGTGCCAGAAATCTGCAAAACATAACTTTTCATGTTAGACAGCATTGAAGTATCAGCTGCTGCACAAAGAACACTGAAATAGCTTCTTGACTCATTGTCTCCAGTGATATTTAAATATAGGTGTGGTTACAGAGGAATCTGTTATGATGCAGATCCTTTACAGTGAAAAAATAAATTCAGTGCTTGATTCATAAGGCATTTTCCTATCAAAAGATTCTGAAAAATAACAGGGACCTAATTTATAATCTTCAGGAATGCTTCTACTTGAAATTTGTATGCAATACCTCTTTAAGCCCACAAATCAAATTAACTTGTCAAGACCTCTTTTTTAATTATTAACTCAGGCACCCATTGAAGCTCGAACCAGGACTTGAATCCTAAGAAGATTGCTCCTTACCACTAAAGCTAGACCTCGGCTTCTCAAAAAAATTCAACTTGTTTTAGCTAATCATTCATTAAAAGAAGAAAGAAAAATATTAATTTCAAAAGCCAAGTATAAAAATCACTTCCAACATGTCATCAAGTATCAAAATCAAGTCCTTTTTCCAGTTAGGTAAGTGTGTTTGTCCATGGAATGGTTCTTTCATCACAACCTTTCATCCTCCCATCAAGGATGGATACCAAACTTGTAACAGAAGTTTGGACCACGAACCTTCCCATTAGGCATCAAAATTTTTATGTCAACGGAATGGGACCCAACAGCAATTTGATCCCCAACACAAACCCACTATACTGGTCTCCCAAGCACCTCAAACCAGCTTGCACTCCCACGTAACAAGATTTTCTTGTCTAGCCCCATGGAAGGGCAAATTTGTCATGTCATTCATGTAAAGTTGACGTTTTCAAGTTCCGAAAATTTGATTTTCAAAATGACAAAATTGACCTTAAAAAGGCTCATAACAACTCTCCCCCAACTATCAAATATAAAAGTAATTGAATTGCCAAAATTGCCCCTTTGACAAGACCATCCCAACAAAGCATTCCCACTTATGCAAAATGAAAAAAGTATGACAAGGACAATACCGTTATTAAAAGCACATAATCTGAAGATGTAATTTTCACCTTTCCGGCAGAATATTCTCTAATTTAATCCCCAAAAAATCTTAATCAAAACAAATGATTACTAATTAATCCAAATTTACACACGTACCTTATTGCAGCCTGGGACCAGCTCCTGTAACAGCTTCATTCGTGCATTAATCTTCTCTCTCCTCGCCTATTATAGTATTAATAAAATAATTAAACAATTAGTAGTTAAAAAAAAAGTGATTAAATTAATAATATATTAATTAAGGTTTGATTTAGAGAGATTATTATAATTATTACTCTCTCAGCCAAGCTGTGGCTATCCGTCGCTTGACCACGACGAGCTCGGACGTGAACGTAAGGAAGTTTCTCCGCATCTTCGCTGCTATCGTTAGCGCCACTTTTGCTCTTCTTTGTTGCCGCTTTACCCTGTAATTATTGCACAAATTAAGCCGACAATTTACAATTCAGCCACTGAGAGAAACCGCAAAGAATCTACGAAACCCTAACTTTCATTTCCTTTACCTTCTTCTCTCGCTCTTTTCTCTTCGCCGACTTCTGATTCTGATTCTCGGTCTTGATATCCAACGGCTGTGGTGAATTCGGATTGTTGTTGTTGTTCGAGTCTGATTCTGCCGGTTCGTTCTTCACTTTCCCGAGATTCCCGCATGAATTCGACGGCACCGACCCCGTCGTTTCCGGCGAGCAATTATTATTATTGTTATTATCAATTTTACTACTAATCTTATTATTGTTATGGTTGTTGTTGCTATCACTGTTATTGATTCCGGCAAAGACCGAGAATCTCGCTGCGCGTTCAATCAAGGAGGTATTAGAGGGAAAAGTCAAGTTTGCCCCTGGGTTGAAATGATGAGCCGCCTCGTGTGGGTGGTGACGTACATGTCCATCGGCCTTTGCTGCGAGTAGTTTCGCAGTAGATTCGTTGGATTCGGGTGAGTGGTGCTGCTGGTGGTGGTGGAGGAGTTCAACGGCTTGTGGGGCCGGCAGCTCGAGGAGTGCTGTGAAGGAGCTGGCGTTCTCTAGCGGCACGGTCATCAAATGCTGAATTTCTTCATTGAATTGGAGGGAGTCAAGGGCATTTTGGTCAAGTGAAGGCCCAATTGCACTGGATCTGTGTTCCGTTGGTTCCATTTGTACAAAAAAGAAAACAACTTGAATTTCAATCAAATTTGAGAAGGAAAATGAGAGAGAAAGATAAGGAGAGAGTGTGTTTTTTTTATATTTTTGGTGAGTGCTTGTAGAATTGGGTATCGCCTTTTATGAGTGTAAGAGAAGAGATTGCTTGTTAGCCATTTGAAGTAGGGAGAAAGCAACGTTGCTGGGGTTTGGACTTGCTTGTAATTATATGGGAATATTGTGAGAAGCTTTTAGTGAGAGAGGGAGATAGAGTCAAGAGACTGGCGCAAATGGTGTACGGTTACAACTGTACAGTTCGTTGAGGTTAGGGGGAAAGTGGTAATGTGGAAAAAATGAGAGAGGGTTGAAATTGGGTCCCATTAATATATATATAAATCATATCCAATTATATATATATTAATAAATCATATCAAAGGAATTGTATACGATGCATCTAATCCAACCGCTTGATTTATTGGCCAAAAAATGACCGTTTGATTTGGTTGTTCTCTTATGATACATGTTAGAATATTTCCGTAAAAGACGGGATTCAAATAATTTAAAAATATATAAATAAATCAAAATTGAGGAAAAAAATTTGAATGCACTTCGTATGTACAAAGATTTTATCACGTGTGTATTTATTTTTACTTAATTAATTAAAAAATATATTTTTTAAGAGTTTAATAAAAAATAATATCAACGATGAAAATGAACAAAATTTAGATGGTACATCATTAATAGGACCGTTCAATAAACTCTTTTCTAACAACTTTAATATTTTTTTCTCCATCATGATTTGTCGTCATAATATATATATATATATATATATGTCAAAATATAAAAATGCGAATGAACGGCATATAAATAATATGATGTGTCAATGTCATGTAAATTTATATTTTTTTATGGAGTAAACTAATCACCCATGTGCACGTAAATTTTCCGCATGAGAATAATTGTATGTACACCATAAATACTTAAAACGTTTTCCACCGAAACAAAAAAAAAAAAAAAAAAGTCAAGGCGATTCTTATTATTGGGGCTTCAAAAGGAGTGCATGATTGATTTTTCTAAATGTAATAATTACCCAAACTAATAAAAATAATCTATCATTAATATGGAAGTATAATTTTTAAATTATTTTTCATAAATTATTCTTTTAATTTGCAATCACTATAGGAACCATTCAATAGCTTATAAGTAAATTATAGGACTTAATTTTTTTCTAAATACTATTTTTAAATAATTCTATTTCAATTTGGATTTCAACTCAAAACTATCATTAAATTATAGAATGCAAAAACCAAAAAACATACAATTATATATATATATATATAATCTAATCCAAAATTGTTGTCCAACATAAAGGAGATAGAAAAAGTAGGTTGAAAATAGATAAATCTTTAATACGTTTAAATTCATTTGATAAACCAAATTAATTGAATTTAACTAATTAATAACCAACATGTAGTAAATTCGACAGCTAAAATAGAACGAACCAAACAAAATATTAAATTCTAATCATGATCTTTTTAATTATCTTCAATGGCATGTACACAGAACCATGCATAGCCTGACCTTAAATCTCACTCAATCTAATTGGACAATCATTGAACCGTAATGTAAAAATCGAACCAGTGTGTTGTGCAAAGGACCGAACCGTAGGGCGCAAGTTTCTGTTCCGGTCCCATGGAGCGGGGACCGGACACGAACCAAAGTCCGACACTGTTATAAATTGTAGAAGATGACCCGTCATTTTCTTGCATTTAATTATAACCCCAAAATAAAATAATTATAAATAAAGTATTATTATTATTGCGGTTTTTTTGTTAACAGTTTGCCCTACACGATAGGAAAATAACAGGGGTAGCAACGTAGCCTTGGGTTAATAAAAATAAAAAGTAATTTGAAATTTGAAATTTTAACCTCTAAGTTTGGTGGAGTTGACTGTCTCAATTTGGCGTAGCAGTTAATGATTATATATATATATTACAATTAGAGGTTTATTGATACTAAAATAAAAAATAAAATAAAATTATTTCTCTAATATTAAGTGAGGACCGAATTTTAAGTTGTACACAATAATATAAATATTTTAAAACTTCGATAATTTTACCAACACTTGTATTTTTAGGACTAAATTATGAAGTGTAAAACGACCTCTAAATTTTTAGTCAATTCTGTCCATCTAGTTTAGAACTCTTATTCTTTTGAGGTGAATTGTATTGGGTAGGCCATTTAATTAAGGCCTTCAATTTGAGAGTGAATTGGCAAGCTCTTTCTTTTGAGGTCAATATTAATGGGTTGGCATTTATTAAGGCCTTCAATTGATGGTGAGAATTGGCAAGTAATTTTGCCTTTTTCGGTATGAATATTACTATACATAAAATTTTGTGGCATGAATATTATTAGTAGGATGATTAAATGTTATGGATGCCAACGGGCCAAGTCAGGCCAGGATTATCAATTTGTCATTCTTAAGAATAATGAATTAAGAAAAATTGAAAGCTTAATATCGGTTGATTTTCAAGTATATAAAAACATGGTTGATCTCGTCTTCAATAGACTCCTACGAGAATTCTTAGAGTGGGCACAAGAAAACTGTATAATTTTCAGAAAAAGCTTATTATTCTCTTTCTTCTTCAAATTATATTTGTTTATTCTATTGTTTTCATACACAATAAAGGAATAAGTCTGTAAGAGAAAGATAAAACTTTATACATTACATTAATAAAATATTTTCTCACCTTTTCCGAATAAAATTGGAACCCCAAATTTCTTTGACCACCTAAAAAAATTTTACCGATTAAACCAATCAACATTCACCCTTAATTATTTTCATGAAGTAATCTCAGTGCCACATTCTTTGATATGCATGCCAACACTTTTCTTTTTTTCTTCTATAATGCGGGCGCTTTATTTTTTTCATACGAACATGTTTTTAAGCTGTGTATATTAAGAGAGTTAGATTTTAATGTTATTAAATTGCTTAACTTTATAATATATTAAAAATAATTCTATTAAATCTTACAACTTAAAGGCATGTCCACATTAAAAAAATGAGGACGTCCATATATATATATATATATATATATATATATAATTGAATTCTAACTTCAATCCATTAATATGTGTGGTGTGATCATATATATTTTAGTACACTACAAATAATTAGTTATACACACAAATGAAACGATGAAAGTGCAAATCCATATTCCATTGTAAGTATTGAATATCTCATATATAAATTTTTTATGAGTATAGATTTTATATACGTCGAAAGTTTCTTCTGAATACTCTCTTTTCTTTTCATCGTTTAATTTTGATCATTTCATGTTCTTTAATATCACATGTCACTAATCAAATTAATTTGAGGCACTAGAGCTAAGTAGCCTTTAATACGTGTTTTCACCCTTGAGACCTATGAGAATGTTCCAAAAATGATATACACAAAATGGAAGCAATGGTTAAAAAAAAAAAAAAAACCCAAAATATGTAGTGAACAAGAGTGGCATGGATGACTACGCATAATTAATTCCGGTCCAGGCTCAAGCTGGCTAGCAAGATAATAAGCTTATTGTACTATACTTTTGAAGCCTACATTTTTGTAGAGTACACACCACTTAATAATTGCATATAAATTGCATTAAAAGGGGTGCCTTAATATCTCCGGATAAATATTTGGAACAATGGGGACCCTTCTGATCTATTGTATGCCTTTTAAATTAACCTAAGACCTCCACTCAGGGACACTGTACACATGAGAATTTGTTGTGATTATAAAAAGAAATAATATCAAGAAAACATCAAGAGTAGATAGACCATGGAACATATATATATATATATATATATATATGAGGCTACAAATTAAATCTTGAAATGGTGAAGCCTATCTATTGGCTCAATTGGACCAAATCTCTCAACGTTCATAGGATGTGAAATGTGGGAAAATTTTGAAGCAAATCCTATCTTTCAAAGTGTTTTCATAATGGCTATTGTTTCGCCTTATTGGTAATAAAGTCTTTTCTCAAGATATAAAGTTCAAATACTACCTGATAAAGATAGTAGATTATTTATTTTATTTTTTAATTTTGGCTGAATCAAACTTTGTTTTTCAAACAATAATAGTATAATAGAATGTTAAATTTGTGAGATTTTCAAATTGACACCAACCAAAATAGCTCTTTTTAATTAGAATAATAATAATAAAAAACTCATGAAATTTTGCCACCAAAAATCAATTTCAAGGCAACATTAAAATTTTACGAAGGCACAGTAGTTATGGTGTAGTTATTTTAACGTAAAATACTGCTTAATAATTATATAATAAAAATAAATAAATTATTAATATGACGTATGATGATCATTAAGTAAATACTTTATGGTAGAAGAGTAAAATCGAACTTTCTCGCGAAACTTGATTACTTGACAAGAAAAATTAAATTCAATTGAAGTCACCCAATTAATGTGACGATGTGAAATATTGGTGGCTTTTTTGGTCGCTCCAAATAAGATGCGCTTTAGTTTTGGCCCGTACACTACGAATCCAGAAGAGAAGCTATGCCTAAGGGGTTAGCCACCAGTGAGAGTGGTCCAAGCCTCAATCAGCATTATGTGGTCAAAAAGCTAACCAATTGCTTGGTAGGGATTGATTGCTCTACTACCTCTCTTGAGTCTTGACTTGACTTTGATCTAAGCTGAAATGGGCTCAACTCAGCTACCATTTAATTTGGAGTTTAATTTGCAATTAAATTGGATCCTGTGAAAATCTCAGAGCCTACCAAGTACCTAATCATAATATCATTTTCCAAATACCACGTTACGCTTCGGGATCGTTGAAGAAACACATTCGTGTTTTCACGTTTTGCGAAGAAAAATTGAGGACAGCTTAATAGCATTCTTAGTTGGAATTTTACACCTGTCCCTTATTTCATTTCAAAAGATTTTGGTTTGGGTTTGGTACGATTATTATGTATTTGTATCCGTATTTATTTTAAATTTGACGTGACATAACAATACGTACATATAGTCTAAAGCCACGAGTTGACGACACCCCCAGATCCGCCCTAGCTTTTAGGCTATTTGGTATCCTTTTCGTTTCCAAGCTCTTATTATTGTTTGATTGTCATTATTTATATGTGGAATATAATTAGAGGTATTTTAAATTCTTAATTGCATGCCAATTGCCAAACACTCAACAATGAGAAAATCTCTGGTATGCATTCAAAGACTGTTCACAAGTCCTATTAAATATTCATTTGTCTGTAGATTTTATTTACTCCTTACCATTAATAAATCTTTTACGTGGATGAGTGTTTAAGATTCAATCCAATCTAATTTTTGTCGGATTAATATTTTGATTGGATTGAATTGTAAACTTTTATTAAATTGAGATATCTAATATTATTGGAATGATTTATGGATTTATGTAATCTATTTTTCATTTATTTTTAAAAAAGCTATTTGTCACATTTATATTTAACTTGTAAAAAAAATAACACATATTTTTTTTAAAAAAAAAATAAAATCTGATTTTGTATTAATATAACTATAGAATAATAATACAGACCGGAAGGTCCAATCAATGTTTTATTTAATTTTCAATTTTTAATTTTTTTTTCAACCGTATGATAATAAAGCAATAAAACTTCAATAAATTAATATTCTAGGGATAGTGAAAAAACTACTAATTTAGTGAATATCAACATATTGATGAGTAACAATATCGTGTTCGTAATATAAATTTCTATGGAATATAGAGGTAGTATAATTAGATAATGTAGTGATTTTGTTAAGCTATATGATACAATTCTCATTTGATTGAATGAATCAGTCACTTGATAATTTTATGATTGAAAAACCATTACATGATAACTCGTTAGAAAATTTTTTTTAGACAATATATTAAGTTGATCTATCTTTTATTTCTTTTAATATAGTATATAGAATATAATAATATCTTCTCATCTCAAAAGTGTAAAGAAAGTAATGATGACCGATGAAATGGATAAAACATTATGTCATTACAGCAAAGAAAATAATAGACATATAATATGTACTTAGTTTTAAATTATTGAATTATTAATTTATATATTAATTAGGTCTTATATAAAAATATGATTTTTTATAATTTATTATATTTAAAATTTATTAGATTATTAATTTATTACGTTGGCCCCAAGTTGAAGTAGACAAAAACTATTATTAATTCGAAGTTATCAATTTATTGAGTATCAATATAACGAGATTCTATTATATATGAATCATGAAATATTAAAGGAGTTGATATTTTTTTTTCAATTGTTAATAATTAGAACTCTGTAGAAAAAATGATGATTTTTATTTGTAAATTTTTATTTTAATTAGATTGATTGGATTGAATTAAATTAGATTTTACTTTTTGTTAGTTTGAATTATACTGAATTTTAATCATTGATTGAATCTGACTGTATCCAAAGTATAAAATCCCATAAATGATGAATTGGACTTAGATTTAACAAAATTCAATGGATTATCCTTGTCCCTAATGAAAGAAAAAGGGAAAAATAATTTCATGTTCTTCCTTTCGAGAAGGGAAGATTACGAAAATCGTATTGACTGCAGCTTGAACCATTGAACACTCCCTAATTAAATGGTACAAATTTAAAGTTCAAACCTAGCTCTCACGACAAAAAAAAAAGTTTGCATTGATGCAAGGAAATAAGAGATTAGAAAAAAAATCTATTATTTTTTGGTTTCAACATGATAAACTGCTTTTACTCTTTGAAAAATTTAATTATATACATATAACACGAACGGATGTTGAAATTGACTACAATAAACAAAAGTTTCAGTTAAGTCTTGGAAAACAAATTATAATAATTCTGTCAAAATAGTTATCCTCTCCATTGAGCTCTTAATTACAAATCAAGCCTAAAGCCCTCATCTTTTTCGGCTGGGCCTTTTTAGCCCATCAGATTAATACACACTTGCGTTTAAGTTTTTTTAACTCAAGTAAATTACAATTCACACCGAACTCAACAAATATCTTTGTGAAGCCTCGTTGTCTTTGGTCACTGACACGACAATTTGAAGAGTGGCATCACTTTTTAGACCGACCAATTTGGTATGTTGCTGAAGCTGGTTTCAGGAATTGCCCCATTTTGGAAGATGATTGTGAACCGTTGGTCTGATGCCAATAATGAATTGATTGTCAACCGAGCTAGCACATCATAACAATGACCAGCTCAAAGTAAAAAGTTGAAAACATTAAAAAAGAATTTAGTATGTTTTGATCATGAACACATTAGATGGTGGAAATCGAAAAGAATTTTCTTTCAATTATTACATTTTATTTAGTGCATTCTCTTTTTAAGATAGTTGTTTCTCTTCGACTAAATTATCGTTACCTAAGTTCAAATCATTATCTATAAAATAATAATAGACTCACAATTATTATGTACAAATAAGTGTGTATAAATTAACGTGGTATGAAAAAATTTACTCATATAATTTTAAAAAATTATTATTATCATTTTTTAACTAATTTATTCATACCATATTAATTTATACACATTAATTAGTACAAAATAGTTTATAGCTCTATTATTATTGTTATGTATATTGTGGGAGCAAAATTTCTCACTACTTAGAAGAAAATACCTTTTATATTAGAGCGTATTTTCATATTGAACTTAAAATGAACTAAATTAAAGTAGTGTTTATTTTTTTATCTGAAATCTGAATAGGTCTGAATATTTATGAAATCTGAATGGGTCTGAATGCATATATCTGAAAAATATATTTATTTTTTATTCTTTGACGTCTGAATATAAGTGGTAAGTTGTTTGTTTTTATAAGCTTAAAACATCTTAATTCTAATATTTTTACACTTATGATCTTGAAAATATTATATATATTTTAAGTTTAAATAAGTATATATTTACAATGTTTTCTAGTACAATAGTTTTTATATGTTATAAATATTTATAAGGTAAGCATTTGATATACAATTTATGAAAAATAATTTTGATTACATTATTTTTTTTATAATTTAACATAATATTTATACATAAAAATTTGTTAATTAATAATAAAAGAATTTATTTAAAATTCAAATTTAATGTGTATTAAATATTTAATACTAAATATAATTTAAGATTAAGTGAAATTCTAATATAACATCTAATAATTAATTAGAAAATAAATACTTTTAATAAGGTTATTTGTGAGAAAAATAATAATTTTTTATTCAGACATTTTATCATTTAGATAAAAATTAAAAAATTTTATTTTTTCATTTAGATAAAAATAACTTACAATAAGATTTCAATAAATTAAGACTTAAAAGACAAAAAAAATAAAAAGACAGATTCCGTAAACTCGGGTTGAGTTGAGTGTTAAATAGACTGGTAAGGTAATAACAATAATAATAATAATAATAATAAAGAAACTCTCTCTCTCATGAAATGACTGTTAGATTCTTAGATATCGGATTACATAAACATGATACACAAAACAGTCAAGCAGTCAGTATACTGCAAAGAAATGAAACGGATTTGTTAAAGGGTACCTCTCAAAGCTCTAAATTGGGAAAAGGTGCTTTGTCAAATCAACATTTCTACAGCTTTCGCTAGTTCAAGCCAAATTTGACAGAGAGTGGGGGGTGTCACTTTCCAGAGCTCGTGAACACAATCGAGTGCAAGTATTTGTAAAAGAATCTTTCACCCCTGGGGCCTGGAAACTTGCAAAAGCATACGGGCAATTCCTGTGAAAGGATCCAGGCACCAGGCACCTTTTACCATTCCAGGTTACAGGATGAGATGAGATCATTCCTGTGAAAGGATCCAGGCACCAGGCACCTTTTACCATTCCAGGTTACACGATGAGATGAGATCATTTCGATTTTGAATTACCCCAGAAATAGGAAGAGAAATTTGAGCAAGGGAAAAATGACATCTCATCATCATGGTCACGAGTACTTTTTCAGAGCCGATATTTTATTTTCTCAGTTTTAATTAGACAACAAGTTTTTACACTGTCCGCATCAACACTTGGGTGCTCCTGATTTAACGCCCGTTCCCTCTCTGTTAAATTTTTGTTACATGTACTTCCCAGCCGTGTCAATAATCCATTGGTTATTTAATCAATGATCTGCCAGATGCATGAGTGAGTACACATTGAGAGAACGCCCACGATTTTTACTTTTCCTTTCGATTTTTTTTTTTTATTCCTTGAAAGAATAGTGTAAAAAATTCAACTTGATCTTTAATCTCCCCTTTTTTAGGATTTAAATTTGAATAAATTATGAGTCATAACTGAAATAAATATCTCAAACAATAAGTGCTTGGGTGAAATTTTCACTCATCGTCTGTAAATTGACTGTGCATGCTCTTCTCAATTAGTATTAGACTAAGCAGGATCTTATTGGACTTAGACTTGAGTTTAGCATGCTCTTATCAATCGCTCCAGAGTGAGATCTGGAGCGTTTTGTCATGGGATGAGTATGCCAAAAAATCATCATGTGTAGCAACTTTGACTTGATTTGATTGTGAGTTTTATGGTTTTTTTGAAATTGAAATTTTATAGAAAAAAAATTATGATTATAAAATAAAAATTTAGATATTAAATAATAATTTTGATAAAATTATTAAATATATAATATATTTTTTATTATATAAGTAAAAAATTATATTAATATAACTTTTAAATTAAAGCCGTTAGTGTTTATTAAATACTTTAGTGTTATAACTTTTAAGATACAATTGTTCAACCTTAATTATAAATGAATCAATAGTCTAGTGACAATTTTTAGTTAGCATCAATGTTGATAGTTGGAGCACAAATTTAAAAAAGCATAAACAACCAAATAGACAATTGCACGGCTTTATCTAGTCCAGCTGCATGAAAATGATGTAAAATTGAAAGCACCATTTTCACATCCAACATTTGGTATCGGTTTGCTACATGTTTACTAACATTTTCAGACATATTTATTAACATAATAGCTACAATCCAACTACTACTAACATATATATATATATATTATTTATTTGTATTTCAAATATTGAGTATAACACTAGGTTTTGGAAGATGGATTTTAATGTATTATAATTTTTGAATGATCATATAAATTTATAAACTAAGGGGCAGAAGTAAAAAAAAAAAAAAAAAAAAGGAGAGTGAAGAATGTTAAAATTACACAAGCAATTCACCAAAGTATATCAAAAAACTGAAGATCAAGTATTATCATAGTAGCATATTAATGAAAACAACATTACAACAATTTCAATTACAAAGTGCTGACTATAATAATTTGTTTTGGACATCAATTATATCCTCCTTAATATTGGTATTAAGGCCCAAAATCAATCAAATATAAAAATGAAAGCTTTCCAAACTAATTACTATTCATAATTTGATTGATTGATTTTTTTGACTCATAATTGTTCATTATAGGAGGATTTCTATCCCCGGTGACTGGTGCTGTGCCACGTTACCATTCAATTTGCAAATACTAATGTTTAATTATTAACATGAAAAATGGTAGGTGGCTAAAGAAAGAATACACGAATAAACAAATAGACTAAATTGTTTAAGGTTCTTTAATTAACTCAAAATATTATGACTTTTTTTTTTTTGAAATCTTGTTGGAACTTGGAATTGTATGTGAAGTGAATTAAATTTCATAATATAAATAACATTTGAATTTTTTTAAACAAATGTAATATTAAAAAAAACCTGTGGGGAGTTTTTTTTTTTTTAATTATTTTGAGCTCAGGCATATGAATTGCATCATAACAAAAATTAACGGATGTAGCACATAATATTAGAAAATATAGTCAAATAAAAAAAAAAATCTAAGTTACCAAAAAACAAAGATTATCCCAAATTTATAAATTGGTAACATTGTTTTGTTCCCCTTTATAAAACTATATCTATAATTTTGCAATTTGGATATGGAACATAAATTCAATATTAAATATGGAAATTTTCAAAATGACATAATCCAATTAATAATAACTGTCTTTGAATTTAATAAAAAATTGGCAAAAAAATTGACACAATTGATGAATGGATTCAAGATTTGCATAAAATTGTTGCATCCCCGCTTAGATTTGATTGAAAGAACACAAAAGGGCCATAATAGATATTTTCAGCAAAATCCTCTCACAAGTCACAAATATTAAATATAATTAAAAAAAATCACAAATATTAAATAAATCCTACATGACCATCAATTTTTTTAATAAAAAAAATATGATCACCAAATGTTGAATGAATAAGAGAATGTCCGTTAAGTGGGCCCGAACCAGTACGATTCACGTGATCATAACCCATCCGGCCCACAATCTATATCCATTTTAGATTGTTTACTCTAAAAATCTAAAAAATACTTTTTAAAATATTTTATTTAAGAAATAATTTTATTTAAATAAGTAATTAAGATTAAAATTTTAATTTTAATATTAACAGATAAGTTAATATTTTTTTACTTTATTTATAAGTAAATCAATTTTTTTTTCTTAAATTTAACCGACTATAAGAGATAAAAAGGAGAAAAATTTACGGGTGGGGATCCTAATTAGATAAGATTTTTCTGCATCATAGACATAAGGACAGACGCAAATTTTACCGACTGGCTGTGACAGGTGTCAAAATCCAGTTGGGTCCCACTTATTCAGTAGTTGCGGGACCACCATAATGGTCATTTTCTTTCGCCTCTCTCCAAGTTGTATAAGCGCGTCAAGGCTTGTATAACATATACAACACAATCGAAAAGTCGTGTTTGGCTGCAAGTGATTTTTTTCCAAATGTCTTTTAGGTTGTTTTAAAATGGGCCTATATGTAGATAGATATATTTGGGGGGACCAGAGCTTAGTTTTACTAAGGTTTTATTTTTTTCATTACGATTGATTGATAGTTATTATATAGATAATTAATGTATTAAATATATATGTGGTAAAAGATTATTATAAAATAATTATAAGAAAATTGGCGTTAGATTCAATAAAAGATGTTGATGCAGTTTTTTCCGCGTGTATTCAAACAGTATCTCGAACTTTCTGCTCGTTGATAGTTACAGTATCCAGAACCCTCAACTCGCGATTAGCTCGAGCTCGAGTAAGACTGACCTTCTTCTTCCTATTCCGTCGTCTTTTCGTAACCAGTAACCTCACGGCACTGCACTCACGTAAAACAGGGTCATGGGTCGCCGGACGTGTTCCGCGAAAACCTCCGACGCCAAGTCGAGAATCGGGTTGTTCTTTTGATATCTCCTTAGTGAAGGAGACCGGAAAGATGAAAGAGATATTTTTTCACCCTCCCTTTTTGAATAAATATGGTGTTTCAGAGAGTCCGGATAAGAGAAATCGGAATAAAAAGAACATGTGTCTCTTTTCGTAACCCTTGTGAATCAATTTGTTCAACCCTCTTTGTGAATCGAATTTCCACCCTTGTAACGCATCTGCTCATTTCCTTTTATACTCCATTTTTCCCGCTCTTTCCATTTCCAGGCTGTCCACTCCCACGTTAGTGGTATTTGGGTCCCTCTGACAGCTGAGATTGGCGTAATATTCCATGGGATGCGCTACTGTCTCCTTAACCTCGGCTCACGTGGCTGGATCACCATGTCGGGCATGCTGCGCTAGGAATGATGACACCGTGGGGCATGTGCCGGCCATCGGCAATAGTACCGCCACCATACCACGTGGGGCCCTGGTCAGACATTAAAAGGTGTGACAGGATTCTGAGAAAACGGGTCGGGATGCCCTGGGCCGGGTCTTACATTCCATTCGTCCCATGACTGAATAATAATTAATTACATTCTGCAAGCAGGAAAGGAGTGCTCGGTTCTCGACCTTGACCAGCTTTGACCGGTGTGGACGACCTCGAGCAGGCTGGAGAGCTTGGAGCTCGGATGGCTCTAACTTTCTCGACCTTGACCAGCTTTAATCGGGGTGGACGACCTCGAGCATGCAGGAGAGCTCGGAGCTCGGATAGCTCTGACTTCCTCGACCTTGACTAGCTTTGACGTCTAATGAGGTCGTTTTTGTACCCGTGGTCGGTCCTCTACTCGAGCTAGGCTGTCCTCGGGGTATTTTATTCGAGCTGGAATGGCCTCGAGAAGACCTGTCCGATATTACCCAAACAAAATAAATGCTTGAAATGTGTCATTCTTTTTAAATTAACTGAGCAAGTTCAAAATTATGTTTCGGTAGGACATATATTTTTATTACTATGAAATTTATAAACGAAGTAATTAATCATTTTGTCAAATTTTCGGAGGCTTAAAGGGGTTTGGAAAGACATAAGAACTCTTGAGTGGAAATGAAAAAGCGATGTAACTCCAGTTCCTTCGGAAATGGTAAGATCTTTGGTGCAAGAATGAGGAGTTAATCCGTATTATCTTGACTTAGTTCTGTCTGAAATATGTCATTTTTTTAAATCAACTGAATAATAATTAATTACATTAGAATGGAAAAAAATGAAATATTTTTAAGATGAATTTATTTTTAAGATAAATTTATGCCTTTAACATTACTAAAAATATTATATATTATGTATTTATTTGAAGTATTGTATTTAACAAACTATCCGAGTTGATAGTGTTTGATAACACGAATAAAGTTTTTATATTTTAGGTTTATTTAGTTTTCTTCTTGGTTCATTTTACTTGAGATTCCTAGAAAACCTAATTGGTTAAAAAGAAAGGAAAAAGGTAATAAATAGATAAAGCATCGTAGGCAAATAGATATTATTAACAGGGTCTTACTAAGTTATAATTTACAACAAATTGTTGATACACAATGTACCCTATTACCCAAACAAACACGCTTGTTTAAAATGTAGTTTCAGTATGAAAACTTGAAAGAAGCAGAACTGCAGAAGCCCATACCGTAACATGGGAGTTGTCAGTTGTATGTGAGCAAACTTTCATGTTCAGGACTCTACAACAACTTTCCCGAACAGCATAAGACAGCAGAAAAAGTGGGCCCCAAAATCTGTTTTTCAAATTTCCCAAACAGCCCTTGAAATTAATAATCAAGAGGATAAGGGCCCGGCTGGTACATCCAACGGTCAGATATTGTCCCAAGGGCCCACTTCACATCCACCCATACAAATATAAGCAGGCCTTTGATGATAGTAGGGCCCACATGGGGGAAGGCAGTAAGACAACTGACAATGAAATCCAGGACACCGAAATCGACCCAACAGGTCACGGAAAACCATTGAGGTTTGGTAGGGTCCGCAAATCGAGTGGTTAAAAAGCTCCAATCACAGAATGGGAGCCCACTGAGCTGAGGGTCCATTGGCTTCATGATTTTGAAATGGGCCCAAGTATCAATTATTGGTAGCTTTTGGTTCTACAGGGAAAGGCAAAGCTGTTAGCTGTCGTATGTCGGGTCTGGCTAGCTGTCGGGTATAGAGAAGATAAGTGGGCCCAGAAAATTTCAGGCCTTAGTCATTTTCGGGCCCAAAGATATTGAAGAAGTTTCCACAAAGTAAATTGTTGGGTAATTTACCTGCTGGATCAAACTGTACCAACCTCTTTAGAATCCCCAAGCATTTATGTCTTATGAGATTAATGTCTTTAAAAACGATCCATGGGCTGGACCAAATTTTTAGTCAAAATTGAAAGGAATCAAGGCCCAAAACATTCCATTTCAGTGAAATGTGCTTCAGAGACTTTGATGAACAAAGTTATTTGCACAAGATATTTCAACATAAGGCAGAGGCGAATGACCAGAAAGCTACATAACGAGTGGAAAGAAAACATAAAATTCCATGAAATGGCAAATGAAACACGTCATTTCATTAACCAGTCTACAAATCTGTGCATCAATGTGAACGTTTTGGGAACCAGGAATAGCCAAGGGACATCCAATCCGAGAAACAGTGCAGCAAAACTCATTTTAATTTCCTGACTAGTAACAAATCTATTTGCGTGGAGAAGGTTCTTTGTTTACATGGTTTAGAAGTATGGAAGACGCAGTTTAGAAGCCTGGATACCATACTGTTCAAAGCAGCGGGGATCAGAATGAAAGTGGGTTTTCATCCTTGCTAGCTAAAGCTTCAAAAGCTGCCATTGCAAGTCTGCACATAACAACTTATCATCAGCATATAAGAGACTGGAGAGAGAATCAATGCTTACTGTTCTCCTTGAGAGAGGAATTACTCTTGAAAAGAAAAATAACAGTAATAAGAAATTCAAATAGAGTGACAAAACTAAATGGGGAAGTTAAAAAGGAGCCTAAAGATTCAAAGTCCTAACACTTTGTACGGACTTCTAAAACAATGATGGTATATTTCAACTCGGTTCTGCAAGAATAAAATGAAAAAAATCCAAATACTACATTCAAAATATTGTAATGAAAATTTAATCCTTAATGAATAAGGCTATCATCAAATTTTGAAAATTCACAGAGATAAAATATGATTAAGAAAGAGGCAGCTGGATTATAATAAGAATAAAATAAATAGGAAAGTAACTTGTCCATATCAAAATAACAGGAATGTATACTGTAAGTGCCTTGTGGATCAAATGCTACCCTACTTCAAGAGCAATCAGTTACATACATGGAGTCACTTGTAAGGCTACCCCTAGTGTTCTAAAATAGAGAAGCGTATGTCTAAATCTCCAAAGTCCGAATGGTAGACCCAAAATTTGCCAACAGCAATAATTCTACACCCAAATGACACGCATAAACTTAATTAGAAATAATAATAATAATAAAATAAGGCTAGTCAAATACACAGACAAGAGAATAAAAAATATAAGCCACAATGATAGTTGTGTACTCAGTGCAGAACATACTTGAATACGACCAGAACGAAGAAAATCACATAGAAACCCAGCTTGGCAAGTCGAAACTTCTTCTCAACATTGAGATTTCTGAAAACTTCAGTTACATCAATAAGATGCTTCCGCTTCATATACCTGAAACATTCAAATAGTAAGGTTATGGAACAACATCAATGCCTTAAGTTCAACCCACAAAAATATAATAAATGGAGACAAGCCAGGCCAGAAACTATTCAACCAAACATAACCATGTCCAAAGGGGGTTGGGAAACTCGCAAATGTTTTATGCAAGTTAAAACTCATAACACCATAATTTTCATTCCTAGAAAAGTTGATTAATCACAAATGTTTTGTAAGAGTACAAAGTTCCTTTTCCATGATATCGTTCATGTATCCACTGCTGACACTATAATCCTTTTAAATCTTAATGTCTTCAACCCAACTAATTCTACATCTTTAACTCCAAGGCAATCAGTGCAATATTATTCACAGCGATTAAACTTGAGAGTTTGTTCAGGCATTTCCCCTCTCATTTGACACACTCATTTGCTTTCAAGATGTCAGATATCTGAAATATTTAATTAATAGGTTTGTCTATGAGTTTACAAATACTATTTTCTGCAGATCTTAGTTTGTCATGATAGGTAATGCTTACCTAGAGTTCAAGGCCATTGACTATAATAACTTCTAATATGGTGTGACGAAAGAATAAAAAGTAGTTGAACAGAAAGTTTACAAGAAATGAGCCATTTGGAAATGTAATGATTACTGAAAAGCAAGAGACGATGTGTTCCCCATATTTATCAAGTTGTTTTAGGAAAATCACTTTGTTCAAAACCCAACATCCAGGCTGGACCGAGTTATGAGAAAAAGGAGAGCGGGAATTTGATTCATGCACCAGAAGTTTCATTTTTCTGGATGTCACTACCAGTAGATATATCATCTGCATTAAAAATTAACTGAGACACTTACAGGGAGAGAATAAAGTCCTTAATTTACAGTTGATACACTCATCCCAGTTAAACTTTTGAAAATTCCATAATGATGCAGTCATACAGAAAGCCTAAAGATTACTCCAAAATCAGTTTCAGTTTATAAAACATAAATAAATTTACTGTTCAAGAGTATTACAAATGCTCATAATAATCTACTTAAATCAATGGTGTCATACTAAAAACCAATAAAATCTGGTCAATCATGCTCCTTAAATGAAGCCTTGCCAATTCAGCAATATAAAATTAGAGCAATCTTTTCTCAGTCAGTTCAAGCAACATAATGTATACCTCACTATTTCGAACTTTCCCATCTCTGATATTGACAACTATCATATCTTAACAAATACAAGAAATTTGGTTCAACCTGAGAAAACACTTACAGATTCACATGGTAGCACACAAGGGGTACAGCAAGAAGAAACATGATCCAGTGGCCTGTCACAAGAAGCAGAATGCAGAACAATCCTTGCAGAAGAAACTCAGGCTCAACCCAAAAATTGATGCGAGATGACGCATCAAAAGGATTTATATCATCAGACTCCAAGTCCAACAAGCATAAAAGCTGCAAAAATCATACAGAAGTTTTGGATACATTAGACTAGAGAACTGAAGCTTAAAACTTCTCATAATCACGCATAACGAACCATGATGACACTGCATGCCTCCCTTCCTTTCTCCTTCATATTTTAAAGTTTGTCTATGTATATGTTTGGGAGAGTTTATGATTCTAGCATTTATAATGTCCAAAACTAGACATTTAGGTTTTGGAGAGTAGAAAGAAAAAAGTCATGTGTCATTGAAATCAATGACAGCAGGAAAGGCTACTTCCTTAGTATGGGTACTGCCAAACAAATATTAAGCATTATACAGTCACATAAAATATAATAAAATATTAACATTCTAATAATACTAGTTTCCTAACAAAAATGTTTTACTGGTTTCCCATATCTACAATGCATATTTCAAAGTATAAACTAAATCAGGTTATTAAAGCAATAGAGTGACTAAACTCTTGATTGATAAACTTTTCAAGCAACAAATTAGGGGATTGAATACAACTTTCCTTGAGGCAGCATAGACATTTTTACTATATTTAACACCTACTGCAAATCTTGACACAGCTATGGAGGTACTCATGAAATGAAGATAAAATCAAACATATAGCACAATTATTGAGTTAAGCTGAGTCCTTTATCAAAGAGAAAAATCCACAAAATTGTGGCATTAAAGATTTCAAATCTCTACTTTCATACTTTTCCTCAGTTTTCTAAGCAATCAAACAGCTACAACAAATTTAATATGTGGCAAACACAGTAAGTAATGATTTGAGTCTCTTATCTCTTTATCTATCTTAACTTCTAAACATTAGTCTTTCGAATTCTTGTTTTCTTTCATTTTCTCAGTATTCTCAGCAGACAAACAGTTAGCATCAATTAAGAAAAAGTCAAACCACACAGGTCCAGACTTAAATAATTTCCATTCTCTTTTATTTTCCTCCATTTTCTCAGCATGAAAACATGCCATGAGCAATTAGGATTTTGATTATCCAAATAGGCAGTAATAAGGATACAACATACATCTATTTGAGAGCTTATTTCTGATACAACATTTAAACTTGAGGTCTCTGTTTTCCTTCATTTTCTTTTGACTTTCTCAGGAAACAAACAGCAGCACTACTACGCTTTACATTAACCAAAACAGTACAAACAAACATGTAATATTAGTATTTCCAGTTCTTATTGCTAAGAAAACGGAAAGAAGAAGTACGGTGTTGTAATTTCAAACTTCATTTTACTCTATCACTTTCCATTTTCCTTCATTCGTATAATTTTCTCGGCAACCAAACAAAACCTTAGGGTTTAGATATTTCAAACAATCTAAAACTAAAGCATCAGAACGAGATTTACAGAGATCATCACTGAGCAAACGAAAACAGATACAACTACACATCTAAATATCTAAGCTAGTAAACCTCAGTTTTCCTTCATTTTCTTTAGTTTTCTCGGCAGCCGAACAGTACAAAATCGGCATCCAAAAGTTACTATATCAACAATGAGAGAAATAAAAACAGAATTGATGATTATACCTGATAAAAGCTTGAAGCAATGAGAGCCATGTTAATCGCGGACATGAGAAACCAGAAAAGAAAAATCAAGGCCATGTTTGGCGCTGCAACCAAAAAAGAAAAAAAGAAAAAAAAAAAAAGAGCAATGTGTTATGTGTGTGAATTAGTTAGTAAAGTTTTTCTAAAGCTAAGCGAGAGAGTAGAGTGATATTATACTTGAATATAGAGAGCGAAATTCGAAAAGCCCCGCGATTGTAAAATGAAACAAATTTTCAAGTGTGTTGAGTATATATAGTAGAGTGCGTCGCGTCGATTCGTCGAGGAATTGGGAATGATTTCGTGTGGCTGCGTCCTCATCGTCCTTGATTGATTGTCACCTCTGTGACTGTGATTGCAATCATGACCGTCTGCGACTGATGATTAGAATCTGTGATCTAGCTTTTGGAATGCCGTTGAGGTGGAAATACGAAGAGTTGTCTGTAAAATTAGTTATGCTTAATTACGGTTGAATGATGGATGTGGTGTTTGTTGTTAGCAACAAATGCCATTAACGAAGCGTGACAAAAGAAAGACAGAAATTTGTAATTAGTTACAGAGAACGTCTTTAGGAAACTAACATGCGCCCACCTCCCCGAGTGGGTTACTTTATAGTTACATTAGACCAAATATTTGGCTATTCATCAAATTTGCTCAATATAAATTTTTGATACTATCGCTGTATCAAGTTTAGATGTTTACCAATGTCAACTTTTTGTTTACTAGCATCAACATCTGTTTTATTGTTCAAAATGCCATTCGTGTCGTCTTTGACTACGAAGGTAAAGTAAATTTTAAGTTAGGGCTTTTTTGTAAATGTATCCTATCTTTAGGTCATTTTCGTAAAATTACGTTGCTATCACTTGAAAGCGGAAATGGCCCATGTGATGGGAAGCCCATAAGGCCCACGATTACGGGACAGGGCAGGGGCCATGATCATCGAGCTTCGTCTTCACAATGCACGCATGCGATGGCATTAGAAATTAGAAACTTGTTCAGCTACGCGGTGCATTAACTTACAAGCGACACATCATGAAGCTGCATACTCGTAACTATTTCAAACCGGAAACCGTAACTCTGAAACCTATTCACTCAGCCAAGAATAGAAATCCCAGAACCATCAAATCTTGTAGTCTCAAACAGGACCTTCAAGGCCAATCGGTTGCTGTAATTGGTTTGGGGAAATCCGGCAGAGCAGCGGCGAGGCTTGCTCTTGCAAGGGGTGCTTCAGTTCTTGCCATTGACCAGAATCAGAATCTGGGCCATTTAGAGGTAATACGCACTTACACTCTTCCCATTTACTGGGTACTTGTTATTCAGTTAGTGCTGTTGTAATATCTAATCAAATAACTCAACCGCTCATTGGGTTGCATTGCATTGCAGAAAGATTCTCTTTTTAAGAATCACAATGATGGTTTAAGTTTAAGAACAATTCTTGGAGAATTTGATGGAGAGCTACTAAAGGAGGTGGACGTTGTGGTTGTTTCTCCTGGAGTTTCAATTGAAAGCTATGGTCTTGCTTGTTTGTTGCAGTCTGTAAGTATATGTATTTGCTTTATGAGGCTTTGTTTCTCCTGAGAGATGCAACAGGCAGGGCAACATTTTTATTGGTTTGTTATGTTGATTATAGAAAGTGCCGAATCAGTTGCCATAACTTAGGACAAAAAGTGAGATTTAACTTGGGAATAGTATAATTAAATCATGAACACTCACGATTCATGCATTTAAAAATTTGATTGCAAGTGCACATAATTTAGGATAATGAGCAGTTGGACTGTTACTTTTGGGTTTGTCGGACTTCAGCCAGTTTACTTGCAGACTCCTCTTAGGGGCTAGTTGCTAGCTTCCCGTCCTGCTTCTGTTGATTTCCTTATTGAAATAAGTTTTATTATTTTTCCTTTGTCATGAAAATTCAGGGGAAACAGGTGATGTCTGAGTTGGATTTTGCTGCTCAAGTCATTCCAAGATGCATCAAGATCTTAGCAGTTACTGGAACTAATGGAAAATCAACTGTTGTTACATTTGTTGGGCAGGTCTCTCCAGTTTTATTTTATAAAACGTACTACTGTTAATATGTCTTGCAGTTTTACTAATAGTGACAGAAAGTGAAGTCTGTGGACAAAGGATTTTCCTTTCTCCTATCGAAAAAAAGTTGCAGGAGATGACCAATGATTAAGATGCTAAACATTTTGTCTGAAAAATTAAATAAAATGAAGAGGCTTGGGAAAAGGAATAAACTCATTTCTTGTATGAAGCTATCATGCAAATTGTTACTAATGTAAGAGGCATCTCAGCTGGTATATATTTCTTGGTTGAAAGAAGATAACAATCTCCGTGTAAAAGCTATCACAATTATGAGTCATTAATTATAATTGCAATGATCACTGCAGTATGCTTTTATATTCTTCACTTTTTTAAGTTACTTCGGCAGCATTCTTTGTAATAATTTTGTTTCTGGAATTGTTTGGACATAGATGCTTAATTATCTTGGAATTGAGGTGTTTGTGGGAGGGAACCTTGGAAATCCTCTATCAGAGGCTGCTTTCCAGTGCATTGCATTGCCTTCCACAAAACCAAAGTTTCAGGCAAGAAGTATTTTCTGGTTGATGATCTGTTTCCATTCAACATATTTGTTCCTTTTGTCCTTTTAACAAATCAAGAAACTCATTTCAAAGTGTTTTTCAGGTTGCAGTGGTGGAAGTTAGTAGTTATCAAATGGAAATTCCCAATAAATACTTCTGCCCTACGGTAGGTCGGCATGAAAAGCTCGATCTAGAACTGCTGTGTGTATGTGTATGCATACAGTCTCTGTCTGGTAAACTCGTTGGAATCTTTGCAGGTTTCAGTGGTATTGAACCTTACCCCCGATCATTTGGAACGGCACAAGACAATGAGGAATTATGCACTCACTAAGTGCCGTTTATTTTCGCACATGACGAACACCAGGCTGGGACTTCTTCCTTTCGGTAAGTAAGTGATTTTTCTTCTGAATGATGATTCACATCATTGATATCCATTGCAATGATTCATGTGTTTTATTTAATATATCATTGTCAGTGTTGACTACCTTCATGATTGTTGACTTCCTTCATAATTGATATCAACAAAAAGAGCTTTGGTGTGGTAATCTGCGACAAGTGTAATCAGATAACTGTTAAACTTTGAATTGACAGAGCTATGTAAGTCCGTATTCTCTAATCCAGAAGAAACACACAGGCTGATCGATTGAATGAAAACTTATGTAATTGATGAGATGCTTATTGCAAAATGCTAAAAAAAATTAGGAAAAAAGGGTCTTAATGACTATGTTAATAAAACATTAGAAATGTAGTTAAAAATAGTCGATGAGTTTATTCTTGGTTATATTTTGGAGGTTTTCATAACAGATCTCTATTAGAGGCTTGAAACAAAACATGCTTGGCATGTCATGTTAACATTATGATGGAGTGATTAACTTATGCTATTGTGGCTCAGAAGTTGTTCAAAATTTACTTAGTTACTTTTTATGTGCTTAGTTCTATATGGTCCACAGAAAGTATGAACCTTATCTGCTTCTGCAGAGAAATAAATTTCCGAGTAAGGGTGCAATCTATAACATGAATTGAAGCTTTTTGTAAGAGCAGTGAGTAGACCTTTGTGAACAGATTGCACTTTTTTTTTTCTCATATTTTGTAGTTTATTCTTGATTGGGCTTAGTTGTTGCAGCTTGAGGTTGTTATGTCTTTTTAACATCTTATTCTATATTTTCTACTAGGAAACCAATATTTAATTGAAGCAATTAAAGGACATCGGTTTAATCTTGCTTGGATAGGAGCCTTTCCTGGTGTGAAAGTAAGAAGCAGTTTTTCAATATGTTTGTTGAGAACAGTTAAAACATTTAGTACCAAATCCTCTACTAGTGCCCTTGGTCTAGGGACAGCTGGTTCCACTATATCAGGGGATGAAATTCATGTTAGCTCTACTTAGGAGTGGGATTAGGAATATCAATTAATCTCTAGCTGTCTGGAGCTACTAAGGCTAGCTACCATGTATACACACCCCACCCCCTTTATTCATGTTGGCATTTTAGGGGAAAAAAAAAATTTGGAAGTCTCCAGGAAGAGCCTAAGAATCAGTTGACACGAAATAATTGGTGAAGAAACATTTAGCAATAGTTTATAGAGTGCTGTATCATTTTTTTGGGATTTTAATTATAATGCCTGTAAAGATATGTTTTAATGTTTTAATCTTCATACTTTTTTTCTCCTTTTTCCTTTCATTGAATATCACATATGATATTGATATTAGTTTTATATTTGTAAAAGATTGATATGGAGGCAAAGATAGCCAGCTTTGAAGTTCCTGCTGTTGGAGTTGTTTCTCAACTACAGTTGCATAACATGAAGGTTATGGGAAGACACAATTACGATAATGCTGCAGTGGCTGCATTATCTGTTCTTGGACTGGATATTGGAGTTGATGTGGAAGCCCTCAATTCAACAATTGAAATATTAAGGACACCACCTCATCGTATGCAAATTGGTAAGTTGACATAGATTCCCTCTCAAAAGCTTAAGATCATATCCTGTTCACTATTTTCTTCTGATAAAAAGGTGTTACTTAAAGTCCCCAAGGGCAGCCCAGTTGGTTGGGGGCTTGGGATCTGGTGCTTAACTGAACTGTATTGAGGTCCAAGGTTTGATCCATCTGGTGAGTTTAAAAATTCCAGCCATTGTTGTTTCGACTGACCGCTCAGGGTCCGGATCAGTGTGGGAGTCTGGGTTGTTGAAAAAAAAAAAAAAGTGTTACTTCAAACATTATTCTTATGTAAGAAAGGAATACCTGTTATGTTCAATTGTTATCAAGTGCCAGGCTTGATTTCTTGATTGTATAAATTAACAGTTTAAACCTATTTCCGTAAACCAAGTAACTTCCATTTTTATGTAATTTGGTTTTGGAGGATGCCCTGTGGGAAAATGGTTATCATATCCCTCAAGTTGTTAAGAGTAACTGCTAATGGGAATATTCCATGGATACCAATGATTTGGTTCTTCACTCTTCAGAGTCCAAAGACTGGATGCTGATGATCTATGGAATGCTAAGTGCTGATGGGGCTCCTAGCTCTTTAAGCAACTAATATCATTGTATAAACATTCAGACAAGTAGATTATGTTCTGATTTTTTCAGTAGCAGTCTGATATTTTTGAAATTTTAAATCTTGACGAGATAGCATAAGAATGTATTATAAATATCTAACAACTTGAATCATTTACATGTTCTGACAGTAGTAAGTAATATCCTTGCAGTGGATGAAGATTTCTACCATTTATTTTGTGAGCTTGATTTTTCCAGCTGGTTATTGAAACTGAGTGGACTTTGTTTTGTGAGCTTTTCTGGTTGGTTATTGTAACCGAGCAGATCTATTGTTTTCTTAACACATATTTCCACATTTTCTGGCTGTAGACATTAGCTTTACTTTTGACTGGCTAAGCATTGTTATGCAGTGCACAGGGATATCCAAGGGGTGACATGGGTGGATGACAGCAAGGCAACAAATATTGAAGCGACGTATACAGGCCTAATGGGTCTGAAGGGACACACGTGTGTCATTCTACTTGGTGGCCAGGCAAAGGTTACATAATACATTACAATCTTGATTTCTTGATCCTTCCCATTTTCGTCATGGCTTGGTTACCTTTGGATTGCACTTGTCGCAAAAATCATAAAGACACTATCATAAAAAATTTGTAAAACTACGTTTAGATAAGTTAAATGATGGCCAAACTGTCACATCTTGACTATAATGTTGGACAGAGTGATGCTGTATATGTTAATGTCTATGCAATTTGTCTCACAATTGAAATATATCTACACGTGGGTTTCATGAATTATTGTTTATTGTTTTTAGTCAAAGTGTTGCATGCCAGGTGCCTGCTGATTACACAGAGATAAACTTAGTTCAGGGAGGCATTATACTGTGAATTTGCTTTTTGTGCAAATTCTGTAGCATGTTCGATCCTATTTTCTTTGATTTTAGCTATCAGAAGAAAAGAAGCATGCAATGTGAAAGTCTATAACACCACTGAGCCTGTGTGATTTAGCTTTCCAATTTTTTAATTATGGTATGACTTATCCTTTGTTGCTTCCGATTTGATTTCTATTCCATGTGTTTCTTCAAGGCTTCTGCTAAAGATGATGGTAAGTATTGGATTGCTTCTAGTTGATCAATTTCATTTTTTGCAGGTTTTAAATGGACAAGAATCCAACGGTTTTGAAAAATTGATTGAACCACTGAATTATCATAGATGTGTAATCACTGTATGTTCTCTGTTATTTCTCAAAATTGTGAGTCAATTTCCTAAGAAAGAGTTCTCACTGCCTTTGTACTTTTTTTTTTTTTTGTTTCTTTGGTGGACCATTATTACTAATTACACGAAAAAGACTAATATCTGTGTAATGAATTTCCCTAAGTTTGGATATTCAGGAATGCTGATTCAGAAGACATTGGTTGATAATGGCCTTAGCATTCCCTGCTTTGCAGTCTCCAATATGAAGGATGCCGTTTACCAAGCAAAGAGGATGGCAACAAATGGTTTGTTGCTTCTGATACCGGTGTATACAACTGCAAATAGGTTGGTCATCCGAGTTTGCTGATGCCTGCTAATATGAATCTTATCATCTTTTGCAGGTGATGCTATTGTTCTGAGTCCAGGTTGCGCGAGCTATGATGAATTCAGGAATTTTGAGCACAGGGGATAGTTTTTCAGGAGCTGGCCTTCTCAGCATAGTTTTTTCAAAGCATGATCAAATATCAAGTCCTTCCCTAATCTTCTCCTGTCCTGTCAAACCTCATCTTCTTGGATATTTATGCTGTAAGAATGTGAATCATTATAGTATTATATACAAAATTTTGTATATAATATTACCATTAGCCTAACATGTGACTGACTTAGTACGTACAATTTCGGCTGCGCTGGAATAATACATCCTTTTTTTTCTTTTTTTTTTTTTTTGGTTGCAACTCCAAGCGTAATCAAATCATTTGCAATTCTCACCTTCAAGGATATATAACGTTACTCTTGGATATTATTAGGTCGTGCATTGGAATAAACCTTTTCTTTTTCTTGAAAAGCAATAACGTGCCGAAAAGATAAAATTGAAAATTAGAATTTGTTTTTGAACTAGTGAATTATGGGAATAAATTAATTTGTACGTACAAAATAAAAAACTTGTATCTTTTAAAATATTCTATTAAAAGAATTATTTTTCATGAGTACAACAACAATAAGATGAGCGGCATCGCAGTCTCAAAATAAACTTAAAGCCACTTGGATCCCTTCTGACGAGGGCACAGAAATCATCAACTCCCAAACAGGAAAACCACTGTATATAAATTTTAGGAAAATAAATAAATATACACATTTCCATGCACTACCAGGAAACTTAAACCCATTTTATCAAATGCCTAAAATAGAGGTATTCAATTAGGCAAATAAAGCAGCCTAACAAATGCATTATTTATATTATTTATACGACACTCATTTTAAGTAACGTTTCTATTTGGCTAGAAGCCACATCTAGTACGTGGAAGTGGCTTTACTAAATTTCAAGCAAAATATATATATATATATATATATATATATATATATATATATATATTTTTTTTTTTTTATCAAACTGATCAGGTACACAAAGAGAGGGATCAATTTCTATTTAGATTCGTCAAATATCGAAAATATAATTATTCTCAATTGAGAAGGAGAATGTGTATAGTATTAAGATAAATAAAAGTTATATTAAATTTTCTCGATTAATTTTCTAAACCAATAAAATTGTTTTTTTTTTTAAAAAAATTTTCTGCCTTCGCCGAAAACAGTAAGTGCGGCAAAGAGCGAGATTTTAGGTGGTACTGGCAGAAGCCTCCAGCTCCTTAACATGTTGACGAATGTTATTTGTGTTATTACTTTTAGTTTGTTCACTATTGTTGTGTTTAGAAAAATAAAATTTTATACTAAGTTTTCCCAATTAGTTTTTCACAACAGTAGAAATTGTTTGAAAAAAAAAATTGCCATTATTAAAATTCTTTCATGCATTGGGTGTTTTCTTTATTATTGATGAACTCAATAAAAAAAAAAATTTGCCATTATTAAGCCGTGAATCTGCTGCTCGGGAACCAACTCGTCCGAGTGGGGCCCATTATTCTCCAAGACGTATATTGCTTCGGCTGCGATGCTCCCCTTGGCTGGTGCATAATTTCAGCTGAGTTCCAACTGAACCCGCTCGGAATTGGTTTCTGCAATTTCTGCATGTAGGCATCACCATATATATATTTTAATTCAATTAGCTTCCATCTTTAGTAATAATTGCATTTGACTCTTTTTTTTTTTTTTTAATTCTGATTCAGGGAGGGACTTCGATTTTATAATGGTCAACTCATCGTTGATCTCAATCTTTACGCGCCAGGCCAATTCTAATGATGCGGGCAAAAATTGTACAATCGATGAAGACGGGAGTAGAACCAAATCTAACAAAAAGATTAGAAATTTGAGTCGATAACAATTTGTTGCTATCTTTAATGTAGTTCTTTCTAGTAAAATATTTATTGTCATATGTATATAGCGTATGTTTAGAATTGAGATGTTGTAATTTAAAAATTACAGTTGTTATGAAAAAAAAATTATAAATATAAAATAAAAATTAATAATGCATATAAAATATAATTTTTAAATAATAATTTTAATAAAATTATTAAAAATATAATAAATTTTTAATCATATAAATAAAAAAATCATATTAACATAATTTTTAAGTTACAACAACTAGTATTTACTAAATATTTTAATATTATAACTTCAAAACTATAACATACCCATGATCAAGTTAGATTACTTATGAAAAATCTTTGATAATTAATTAAATTCTTAATGCACATATGAATGTCGTTTTGAAGCTTCTTAAATTGTTTCCCAGTTATACAACAGATGAGCTAAATGGTTTTCTCTGACAAAATCCAAATCTGGCCCATTAGTAATGGATTGACCCATTAAATCAGGCTAAATGGTTTTCATCGTGCGGTTTTGTGGGTAATGAGTTATTTGAACATATATCCAAACTTAAATTATTTAATTATTATACTTATACAACTTTAAAGAGTTAACATCTTATAATAGTCTACAAATATCTCTATATCATTAACTTTTGGAGTAATTAACATAGCATATTAAAGTTCTTGTTAAGATATCTCTCTTTTAATTTACCCTCTAATATAATAGTAGATTTACTATAATAAATCTTTTAAATAAATTGATAGATAAGAACTGATACTAAAATTATATTTGATTCATTAGTAAATGAGTTTTATGAATTAGCTCATTATTAGCACAATGTTACAAAATTAAACACAGGCACAACAACCATCTACAACGTATTAATTATTTGTGTAAAGGTTGGTACAAAAAAACCTCACTTAATCAACTAAGAAGACAAAGGAGAAAGACCTTTTGCTTAAAATAAAAATCTAATTGGAGGTCTATTAAAGCCTAAAAAAGATATTTGGCTTTATTAATTATTAAAATTGAAAGATAAAATTCTTTTGTTAAATCTGCATGCTAAACTGTCCTCAATCCTATAATTTGAATTGAATATAGATTTGATACGTTAATATGATTTGCATAAAATACACAGCATTTAAATAATTGATTTATTACTTTTGGAATTTTATATATATATATAAATGATAATAATAAATCTTCAACGACGCCGTTCTCTTCTGAAGACCCAACTAACGGAACAAATAGAAGCAAAACAAAATGCAGCTCAGAAAAAGGAAGCCTCGGTGAAATAATACATTGCTTGTTCATATTAAAGTCATTTTATCTCTGGTGGGGTTCAATCGCGAAGGATTCAAAGCTTTGGCAGGTATTCATTCTTTACTTCACCAATTTTCTTTCCTCTTCTAGAAACAACCTGAAGAATGCATTAGCCTTTCTGGGTTATTTTATTATTATTATTTTGACACAACATCTTTCATTTCTTTTATTTTGTTTTTTACTGCTCTTTTTAGCTGTGATTACTGCAGATAGTGATGGTTACTTATTCACTTATTCTGGATTATATTTTAATTCTTTTGTTCCTGGTAATGAGAATTTGACAGTAAATGATTCATTTTCTTTTTGGTTTGTGGATAGACATGTATCTTGATTGCTTGTTTTAGTAATGGCTTAATCTTGATAAGTGTTGTAAGCTGAGAAAATTCAAATATCAAGTCGGTCTAGGTGGAAAGAAGAGATTGAATTTGGAATCAGGTTGTGTTGAGAATTATTGGAGTCCATCAACATTCTGTTTATGGCCATACTTGGCAAATGGACCAAACAGACCCTTAATTTAATCAAAATTTGGGATTTTATTTGAGATAACTATGCTTATCAGACTCTTAATTTAATCAAATTTTGGGATTTTATTTGAGATAGCTGTGCTTGATATCTAATTAAATGTTTAATGTCTTGAATTTAATCTAATTAGTCTTGTTTATTTGTTTCTTTAGTGGTTTCTACTCAATGATTGTTCCATGGAAGGATGTCCTTTAACCTTTATCTAATGCCTTTAAGGTGAATGTTGATCTAGCATAATGTTAAGTCACTTCAGAATTGATACTTCTGTTGTGTTGGTTCACATTTAACCTAAAATTGCTTCGAGGGTAGAGCATTCATTCTATAGTTGGACCATAATTTACTTCAGATCTTGTCGAGCTTTCCTGGTTGACATAAAACTCCGTCAAACTCTAAAGCCTAGGAGTGTGAAATGCAAAACAGGTTTTGTAACTTAACCTCTATGTGACAGATATATGATGATGAAATTATTTCTTTAGGTATGAGGGTAAATGTATGTTGGTTGTTTTACATGCTATGCATTGGTTGATTTTTGGTGGAAATGAAATAGCTGAGACGGTAGGTTTGCTGATTTGAGCCAATTGACATTCATGCATTAGAGTTTAGAGACATAGTTTTGACAGACACTCTTACTTATGTATCCTTCTAAATTGTTGTCGATGTACTATTTCCACAGGCTATGCCAACATGATTTTTTCTACCTCAATCAGTGCTTGTGCAAAGAATGTTGTCAAACTGAGTGGACAATTTCAAGGACAAAAGGGTGGCAATATATGTAGAGTGACATCTCGAGGGCCTTCCAGTTCATGTTGTTTCCATTTGTGCAGTGGGCTGTCTAAGAAAAACTATGCCGGCGTCTCACGAACAATCTCTTGTTCATCTCTTAATGGCTTGCAATCATTCCAGGCAACTTGTTTTGGTCCTGGTCTCACCAAATCAAGGTGTAGTTTGCGGTCATTAACAATTAGGAGTTTCGTTGGTTCTAGAGGATCTGAAAAGAGACATCTTGAAATTTCACTGGCTTGCCAAAGTATGAAGATGAGACTCTTGGTGCCAAATCAGGGGGTGCTTCCCAAACTGAAGCTTAATGCTGGACCTATAGATTGGCCAAAAGGATGTTTATCTATTGGCTTAATTTGTGGATTATTCGTTTGTTATTCAAGTTCTAAACCAGTGCATGCTGAAGCAGCCAATGAGAAAGAGGATGAAGAAGAGGATTGTGATTTGTCAAATGTAAAATATTCACATGGGAAGAAAGTATATGCTGACTATTCTGTTATTGGTGAGCAGTGAGGGCCATGATTGTCCCTAAATTTCCTTCATTATACATTTTTGTTACAAGTAATTGCATATTGCTTATGTTGATATATGTGAAATCTTTACATGTGACATAATTATTTTTTATGATGCATTCCCATGTAGATAACTAGATAATATGCAGGCATACCTGGAGATGGCAGATGTTTGTTCCGTTCTGTTGCTCATGGGGCTTGTTTAAGAGCTGGGAAACCTGCTCCAAGTGAGAGTATCCAAAGAGAACTAGCTGATGACTTACGGGCTAAAGTATGTTCCCTGCATTCTCTTCTCTTTCTCTTTTCTTTTTGTTCTCTTTCCTGCTAGAAGGTTCATGTAGTTTTATCCTAAGGGGTATCTGTTATTCTTGAATGCAATCTCATTTTTCCCATTCATTTTACTTTTCAGGTTGCAGATGAGTTTATAAAGAGAAGAGAAGAGACAGAATGGTACATTTCGGGGTTGTACCACTGTCAAATTCTTACTTTTTTTTTTTTTTAAATGGTTACCTCTCTTTGATTTTAGCTGAAGAATTGTATAAAATAGATGAGTAACCTTTGGATGACGTAAAAGGAAATAAATTCTGATAGAAATCATGAATGCCACCCTGTCATGAGGGAGCATTAAACAAACTTTAAGTAATCTTGTGCATGACAATTTCTCTGACAGAGTGTTTCCAAGAAGGCAGTAACTTGTTTGTAGGAGAGAAGAATTAAGTTACATATGATGACTGACAGATCTTTATAGTGTACTGTCTTCCCAGATGTCTAATATGACATTTGTTATATCAAAGAACATGCTGTTGCCATTTAACCTATTTTAGAATTCTCACTGATGGACTTGTTTGTGGTGGTCTTCAATATCAACAGGTTCATTGAAGGTGATTTTGACATATATGTTTCACAGATTAGGAAGCCACATGTTTGGGGAGGTGAGCCTGAATTGCTCATGGCTTCCCATGTGCTCCGGTAAGTGTGTGTGTGTCTCTCTCTCTTCTGCTTTGTAGGAATTTCACCTTAAATCCATATTACCACATTGCACTCCCTAGCCAACTGAGCTATTGGTTTTCTGAATGTGATATTTTTGTTTCACGAGGTTCTTAAAGGCTCATTGGTGGTGGCGGCGGCTGCTAAATAGTTAAAACTTGTCATCTGTGTCATTAAACTGACAGATTCCAATGATTCTGATAATTGCAGGATGCCAATCACAGTGTATATGCATGATAAGGATGCAGGTGGCCTGATATCAATTGCCGAGTATGGCCGAGAATATGGCAAGGAAAATCCTATCAGTGTTCTCTATCATGGATTTGGCCACTATGATGCTTTGCAAATTCCCAGGTATAAAGGTGGTGTATCAAAACTTTAGTGTTGATAGTTGATGGAAAGAAAATAAGGATTAATTATTGTGTTAGTTAAGTTGGAACAAGTTCATGTAATATGTATTACATAATATTATATGGAAACGAGTTCAATAAGGTAGTAAGGATGATTTTCATGTTTTCACAAAAATGATTATTTTATTCTAGAATAAACCCACCCACAATGATCATCATCATCTCTTTCTCCATACTGTGTTTTGGCAAAATGTGAGAAATCATGGAACAAAGCTTCTGTGAAGGAGAAATGGGAGAGTTAGAATGAGGGCAAGGTAGCTACAGATCAGTCGATGGTGGTTATGCTAATAGAAGTAATGCAATTTTTTTTAGTAATGTCTGAAAAGGAGATTTGGAACAGAGTTCAACTCATAATATTTTCTTTGAATGTAGTTTATTAGTAGTTTCTTAAGAGTGCATTTTTCTCATAAATGATAATATAAATTTTTAATTTTTTTTAAAAGGTAGGGATAAAATAAAACTCAAATTTATTTCTAACTCTTTATTATTATTATTTTTTTTAGAATTGAAACTCGAGTAACTAGATAAATATATTTGTTTAAAATTAGTTCGGCAAGTCTCGGAGAGCTTATTTTTAACATGAGGTTTTACCAACTCTATTACATTTTAACCCCTACCTCATTTATCATTATTATTATTATTATTTGGATATCCACCTGCTCAAATTTGAATTTCTGATTGGTGTTGGAAATCACAGTCTGCTTGGACCTTCTCTTTTTAAATCTTTTTTGGGTAAAGAGATAACAACCTCAAGGCCCATCAGTTAATCTGTCATTTCTTACCTTCTTGGATGATGATTACACAACTTTTGACAAAAGTGCGCTTACTCATGGCAAAATTTAAAATCCCTATCCACGTTAGTAGTTAATTAGATTCAGATTCAATGCAGTAATTTTTTTTTAAAAATAACAACTCACAGCCTTCGGATTAGAAAATATGAGTTAAAAAATTAGTATTATCATATTTTTAAATATTCATGCGCTTAATAATTGGGCAATTTCGTCATTTGCATTTAAATAAATGAAACTCATTTGGCTGCTCTTACTAGAACGGCATTGCAATCTGGCAAGACGACATCGGAGGGTACGAATTTCCGCATTGATTCTGATTGTCGCTTTGTTTCGTTTTTATTTTAAAACAAACTTGTACTGAATTTACTAAAGTGTCCTTTTCGTTAGTGGAAACTGAAAAGTGAAAAAAATGGGGGAAGTCCACTAAGCACGTGTTCTGTCTTTGTCAAATAGCTTTCTGACACGATCAAATGTCTTTATCGTCTTTCCCCTTTTACCCTTTGTCACCGGAACGTCCTCCCTATTTTAATAAATTAAATATATTTTCAGAAAATATTACACATCTTGCCACGATCAAGGCGTGCATGCAAGAACAGCAAGACAAAAATGTGAATGATTATATATATTTATTTTATATTAAATAAATTTAAAAAAAAAAAAGCTATAGTGCCTACACTAGTCAAGAAAATTCAAACGTTTGATCAGCCACGTCAGTGTCTGCAGCAACCTCGGTAACACTAAACTAAACTAAACAACTCATTCAATTCAATTTCAAATATCCTTCTTCTTCTTCGAACTCTTCTTCATTCTCTCTGCAACTCCTCGTTGCATTTTGCAAAATTATTCAATGATGATCAGAACGAACTAAAAATCAAATCAAGTGCATGCCCTTATTATCAAATTGTTCCAAAATGCCTCCTCCACTTCTTTTTTTCACACTCTTGTTATTATTCGCAGCTCCTCATTGTTTCTCTTTGAACCAAGATGGCCTTGCGCTTCTTGCACTCAAAGCAGCCATTGCACAAGACCCGACTCGAGCTCTCGACTCATGGTCCGAGTCAGACTCGAACCCGTGTCACTGGTCCGGCATTCACTGCATTAGAAACAGAGTCAACTCTCTGTACCTTCCAAACAAGAACCTCACTGGCTACATGCCTTCCGAACTCGGCTTGCTGAACTCACTCACTCGAATCAGCCTCGCCAGCAACAACTTCTCGAAACCAATACCCGCCAATCTCTTCAACGCCACTAACCTCGTTTACCTCGACCTCGCACACAACTCATTCTCCGGCCCAATACCTGACCACATCAAAACGCTCAAGAATTTGACCCACTTGGATTTGTCTTCAAATCTCCTTAACGGGTCCTTGCCCGAGTTTCTTCTCGACCTCAGAGCCCTCACTGGCACCCTGAACTTATCGTTCAATCGGTTCTCAGGCCAGATTCCGGAAATGTACGGTCATTTTCCGGTGATGGTGAGCTTGGATCTAAGGAATAATAATCTCAGTGGAGAGATACCTCAAGTGGGGTCACTGTTGAACCAGGGACCCACCGCATTTTCAGGAAACCCTGGGCTTTGTGGTTTTCCTTTGCAGAGTCCATGCCCTGGACCTGAAAACCCTAAAGTTCTTGCAAACCCCGAAGAAGAAGATGACCCACAAAACCCTACAAATACTAACTTTGGGTACAGTGGGGATGTAAAGGACAAGGAGAGAAAAGGTTCAGTGGTAGTTTCTGTAATTTCGGGCGTTTCTGTGGTGGTTGGCGTCGTTTCGGTCTCGGTATGGCTGTTTCGGAGAAAACGACGAGCTCGGGAGGGCAAAATGGGGAAGGAGGAAAAGACAAACGATGCTGTGGTAAAAACTGATGAGGAGGAGGGGCAAAATGGTAAATTCGTTATCATTGATGAAGGGTTTAGTTTGGAATTAGAGGATTTGTTGAGGGCATCGGCCTACGTGGTAGGGAAGAGCAGGAGTGGGATAATGTATAAAGTGGTTGCGGGAAGAGGATCGGGTATGGGCGCGCCTACCGTAGTTGCTGTGAGGAGGTTGAGTGAGAGTGATGCCACGTGGCGGTTCAAGGACTTCGAGAGTGAGGTGGAGGCCATTGCCAGGGTCCAGCACCCTAATATCATTGGATTGAAAGCCTTTTATTATGCCAATGATGAGAAGTTACTGATTTCTGATTTTATCCGCAATGGGAGCTTGCACGCTGCGTTGCATGGTAACATTCCTCCTTCCATGATGTTAATAATTGCTGTTATTATTAACCGTTGAATTGGACTAGGAAAATAATAAAATTACCCAAAGAAATGATGATTAATGTTTGGTGTATGGCTTTTTAACCATGTTCAGTGATATTGATGGGTCCGATATCGATGATCACGGGTGTCAATCTCTCCTTCCAAAACCATAATATGATTGATGTAGGGGCTCACTATAACTTGAATTCTGATTCTCTGTCATCTGAGTCAGTGGCAAAGAGAATAACCCTGCTAGTAGATTTAGATGTAGGCAGCTTCTAGGTTACATTAGATGTAAATTAATTCTGCAATAAGTAATTAGGCAGCGTGGTAAATTTTAGAATGCCATTGCACATTTGAAAAGATGTGATAGTAAGATTGTGATTGGCAGAAGTTTAAGTTTAAAATCATGTTTAAGTGTTAAGAAAATCTGAGATTTGACAATTTTTACACGTTCCCGTGATGTAATAATGTTGTAACGAATGTTGCTGAGACATGAGTCTTTTGTTAACATCTTGAAATTGGAGGATTGAGTTTAAAATTTTGAAATTGAGGTGCTTGAGTCTTTAATATCTTATGTTTGGATACAAATATTTGTGATCAAAATAGGACATGAAATTGATGGGTTTGGAATATGCTTCTTGTTTTTTCACCGCATAAAGCTGCACTTCTTAATTTGGCCATTTTGAACTCCTATTCTTTTTTGATTTATTATTATTTTTTTTTGAATCAGAGAACTAGACATAATAAAGTGTTTGTCTTCATTGATACAGTACTAATTCAATTGTAATGGATTTTGGTGTTTTTCGCTTTGTTTTTTTCTCTCCACTGAGATTCGTGTCGCATGTCATTAGATGCATTGTACTGATAAGTTTGCATCTTAGTTACAGAGCTTCTATACAAGAATTTATTTTGTGGTCCTGGTGCTCTGCCGCTGTTTTCTTATATAAATACATACAAAGACTAAAATTTATTGGATGGATCCCATTAAAGTGACAGATAGGTGCATCATTTTCAATATAAAAGTGACATGCATGAGGTGGAGCCCTATAACTTATTATTCCTGATGGCTGTTCTGGTAGTAAGCTTCAGTTTGGCAATGTAGCCGATGTCTAATTGGTTTTTATGATGGTGTTTTAACTGTTGTTGCAGCAGGACCCTCGGATTCTTTGCCACCACTTCCATGGGAAGCGAGGTTAAAAATTGCTCAAGGAACTGCAAGGGGTCTAATGTACATACATGAGTACACCCCTCGAAAATATGTGCATGGCAATATAAAGTCCACAAAAATACTTCTTGATGATGAACTCCAGCCTTATATCTCAGGTTTTGGACTCAACCGCCTTCTCCCTGGTACCTCTAAAGTAACCAAAAATGAAACCATTGTAACCTCTGAAAGCAATCTCTAATGTTTACTTGGCACCCGAGGCGCGAATATATGGCAGCAAAATCACTCAAAAATGTGATGTGTACTCATTTGGGATAGTGCTCTTGGAAATGTTAACTGGGAGGCTGCCCGATGCTGGACCAGAAAATGATGGGAAGGGCTTAGAAAGTCTTGTAAGGAAAGCTTTCCGCGAAAGACATCCCCTGTCTGAGATTATAGACCCAGCACTTGTGAAAGAAGTTCATGCAAAGAAACAAGTTCTCGCTACATTCCATATTGCACTCAACTGCACCGAGCTTGATCCAGAGTTTCGACCGAGGATGAGAACGGTGTCTGAGAGTCTTGATCGCGTCAAACTGCAATGAAATTGACTGGAAGTTCCTTGTAAGTTTTGTCCATTGTAGGTAGTAGGTAGCCAACTTCCTGGTTTTGTTTGATGCTTTTTTTTATCGAGGTCATTGATGTTGTTGATTGTAGGATTCTTCGGATGTGTCAGATGTGTATGCCTGCTTAACGTATTATCATAACTACTGCATTCTCCTTGAATGTGTTCATTTATGTCCATCTCGAGTCTTGACTCTTGATTTGTTGAAAAGTTTACATCGTCAGAGATTTGTTTAAGGGAAAATAGCTAAAAATGGCAACTTGTATGTGCAAAAGCAAAACAATGACCGTGTGAAGTGAATGTGAGCAGCTTTCAGTTTGAAAGTCAGATTCTTATGCTGATCAGATAATTCAAGGACAAACTTGTTGAATTGTATACAAACTTTTGCATGTGCCACAATTATATAGTTTCAACATTTCAAGTGGGCTAGCTACAATTTATCTGGGTCTTAGATTTGGATGGTGGCTGGGGGTGGGTCTTGGACATGGATTTGAAAATGATTCCAAAATAAGCTTTTCACACCCTTTAAAATCCTCCTAGAACCCCTATTTTTTCAAACATAGTCGTATCATTAGTGAAATTATATAAAAGGACAAATTTAATTTAATTAAAATATCTTTACACCCAATTACGAAGCCATCTTTAAATTTAATATATAATATAATTTATTTTTTTATCAAATTGAAATTATTTTGAAACAAAGAAGAAATGAATTATCCAATAATTAAATTTTTCTATGAAAAATATATTTAAAATTTAAGTAATTTATTCTACATGATATTTGAATTTAATTAAAACTCTATTGTATCTTTTTTTTTAAATAATTTTGATTAAGGGAAAAATTATAAAGGTAACAACAAGAGCTTCATAAGAGTTTTCATGGAATGTTAGAGCTCCACACTACTATGATTCCATTTTAAGCCCAACACCTTGCCGATTCCAAATATGTTCAATATTCCACAACACTGAAAGCCGGGGACAAAACTCTAATCTAAACCTCTTTTATATATAATTAAGCAAAAATGGATCACATTATGATTATGAAGCTATCTTCTGTGTAGATTAATGACAGGTGAGTGGAGATGGGCAAAATGGTTTTTCAAAGATCAGACCCAAATCTAATCCATCAGTACAAAATGCTTAGGGTTCTAGGATTTATAATTATGCTAAATTATATTATTTTAACTTACATCAGTCTAAAATCAATTTTTTTTTTTTTATATATAACCCAGTTGTTACTTGTCAAACAATCAAAAGATCATGTGAAATTATTTTTAGATATAACTGTAATGTAACTTAGCAGCCACCTTATAATTATACTGCTTTTATTTCAAGAAATAATTGTATTAATTATAGTAGCAAATTAAAAGTTTTTTCCCCTTAATATTAAAATGCATCAACGTTGAAAGGTAATTTTTTTTTATGCAAATACAGTAACTTTATTAATAGAAAAAAAAAACGTTATATAAAAAGAACAATTAAGTAAATCTGTACTTGGGCAAACCCAAGCATCATCTAAAATATTTTTATGAATAAACACCGGCGGCAAACCCCAACTGCAAACATTAACATTAATAGGTTGAAATAGGCTAAATGGTTTTAAAAACTCATTTTTTGTGTTTAATTATACAAATAAATGATATGCACTAAATATTCAGTATTTTCAATACAATTATCATCAAGATTATATAGAAAATCCATCACAACATACAATTGAGCACAATGATACTGTTATTGTCAAATAAATAAAAAGATATTTTATATATTTTAACTTAAAAAAAAAATCAACCTCTACTTCAAAAAATCTAAAATTTAAACTTTTGTTAGTAAAAGCAAAATAGTTTATTTAATCTTCAAAAGTTCTATTAAAAAAATAACAACAAAAAATTTAATAAGAGCTTATGGGATTAAAAAACATTTAGGATTATTTAAATAAGTCATACCTAAAGATGACCAATGGGTCAGACGGCATGCGTGTTCGTATAGCACAGCACGGCACGGCACAAGCACGATTTAGTAAGGGACGTGCACTACATAGTGCACACATATGTCGAGCCGGACATAGAATTTTAGGTACGTGAGCCTTAAAAGTACTACATGATTAGAGATGAGTCAAAACATGACACGTGAAAAAACATATAATACCCACTCTTCATTAGTGAGACAGCATGTGGCCCATGGGCCAAAATATATTTGTAAAAATTTTTAAATAAAAGTAAATATAAAATATTATGATTTTACAAATAATTTGAAATTAAATTTTTTTAATATATCTTATTAGCATATATTTTTAAAAATTAATTTAGTCTTAGTTTCAAAAAAATATATTCTAATTATTTTATATTTATCATTTATTAAATGAATAAATTATTTAATGATTTTATAAATAAAATTATAAATATCATGATTTTATAAATCATAAATATAAATTTTTACAACTTTAATATTTTATTTATGAAATAATAAACTAGTCAAAGGAGGTATGTTTCATTTGTGAATGAAATATTTTTCACATTTATATAAAAAATAAAATAAAATAATGTTAAAATTAGATAATATAGTTGTGTAATCATGTTAATGTCTTAATTAAACGTTAATTATTCTCTTAATAAAATTATTATTATTAGTAAATATATAGTTGTGTAATTGTATTAATGTCTTAATAAAATATTAATTGTTCTGTTAATAAAAAATATTATTATTATTTATAAATTTATAATTGTATAAGTTGATAGACTTGAAAAAATAGCACGTGAGTTTGAAAAAAAATATACTAGACATGTAGGTTTTTTCAAGCACACTCAAAAAAAAAGTGGTGGATTTTTTGGGGCAAGATTGAAGGCACGACTTAAGCATGGCACCCATGGATTCAGGGCATGGATCGTGTTCGGCTTAAGAAAAAAAAATTAGACACGGCACAACATAGCCTACCTACTTGGTGGATTGTGCCGTGCAGCCCACAAGCTCTTGTGGGCCACATTTTGATGGGTCGTGTTGGCCACCCTTAGTCACAACAAGCACGCACCAAGTATCAATTGATGGAACCTAATATGACATTGGAGTTAAGTTAAAAGAGCAGCATTCTAATTTGAGCTCTAGCATGTATGTGCATTATTGTTAAACACCAAGGCGATTTTTTACTATAAACACACGTCTTCGCAAATTTATAAATTATGTGTGAGGGTCGACATTTGTCCAGCGCTGAAAGGTCAACGAAATTGGTGACATGATGATAGGAGAGTCAGCAAGTGAAGCCTCGATGATCGGCAGTCATAATTATAACAGTTTTAAGGTAAAAGTTTTATTTATAAAAACTTCACTTAAAAATATATTTTATTTGAAAATGTATACTGAAGGGAGCTTTAGATGAGTTTTATGAATTAACTCAATATTCAGATGGCTAAACACGAGCACAAGAGCCGTTTGTTTGGTCTTATAAACTTTTACCACTACTAGTTGAAATTTATAAAAAATATAAAAAGAATATAGAAAGAATCCTTGGAAAAGAAGTCAGCAAATCGAAAACCCTAATCCCCAAAGGAAACAAAAGAACCAAAAGAGAGAACGGGGGCATTGAGTTCTGGACTTTGGGACCCATTTGCCCATAAGGAGAAATCCAAAACGACATCACTCTAGCAAAAGCAATAAAGAAGACAGAAAAGAGAGTCCTTTTGCTTAAAAATGAAAACCACTTTTTCTCCCTTTTTGGAGATTTATTAAAACCCCAAAAAACTATTTGGCTTAATTAATTGAAAGATGAAATAAAATAAAAGGCAAGGTGCTTTGAAGCAAATGCCATCTCACGTGTCCATGTTTCCCTCCACACAAACACTGTCTTACTTTATTTAGGCCTTTGAATGTGAAACATTGTCTTGTATCTCTCGTTCTCAGTTTGATAAAAACTTTATGTGATATTGTGATTTACTTTTTCAAATTTTTATCACCATTTTCATGAGAGGAAAGAGAGACCGCAAGCAAACTCCAGAGCCTTGATGTCTATTTTTTCAAAAATAAAAAAATTGTTATTTCTGATTTTAATTATAATAAATATGAGGATCGTCATGAATTTGAGGAGCAATTTAATAAAACTAGTTTGAACTTTAAAATTGAAAATTCCATAATTTTAGTATATTTTTGTTAATACCTCTGCATCATAACCATTATCTATTGATTATGAACCAATTTCATTTGAAGAATCTGTTGACACAAAAATAAATGATTTTATCAGATTAATAAATTGTCTCTTACTCAAAGATACTGTTAGATAATAAAATTTCATTAATTTTTGTTGACTTTTGATCATAAGAATATATCTTGATTATTATTGGGTTTATCTTCTCTAAATTATTATAGCGAGACCATAAATAAGTACTTATTTATAATTATTGTTATTTATATTTACCATACAGTTTTAGCACGATCAAATGCTCAAATTTTATTGATTTTAAATATATCAAGTTTTAATTTTTTTTTCCTCTGGAACAGAATTTAGATTTATTAGGCTGTGTTAAGAAAGAGAATTAAAGTATTCTTCTTTTTGTTTTTAACGGAAATTTCATTACCCTTCTTCCTTTTGTAGAAGAATTAAATTATTATTCTGTTTTCGAAAAAAAATTAAATTATTCTCTTTGGAAAATTACCTAATCATAATACTTTTATGGTGATATTCTCTTTATTTTAAAAACATCTTTAATAATAGGGTCAACTTATATATTTCAAGAATGCATAATGACCACAAATTATTTTTCTTAAAAAAAATAGTATTATCTCCAGTGGGGAATAGAATAAAATACATTGATTCCCACTCTTTATTTACATTTTTTGATTTTTCCCTCTCCTAAATCTTAAATTATTTCTTAATAAAATATTTAATATTTTTTTTCCCTTATTCAATAGACTAAACCGGATCCATTCAAAGGCTGTAATTCCAGAACAAGAAGAAGAAGATCTGCATATTATATTATTATATACAGTTTGACCTCAACAAACTAGAGTGGCAACTTCGTAAATATTAAGAAAAGAGTGGGGGAAAATATAAAGGAAGGTACAAATATAGAAAGGCGGCGGCGCCTGTGATATCATTAAAACAGATGATAAAGGCGAAAACGACGGGCGGGAATCAGATGCGGCCTGAATCTGGTGCTCACGGGCACAATGCGGTGACGTCAAGACATAATCATCCTCCAATAGCTTTCACATCTCGTGTGGTTATGCCTTATCCGTGATTGACACTATTCCCAACGCTTCACGCCGTCTATTTTATTTTTATTATTCCCGCTATTTCTATCTCCCACGCAAAAGCTATTATTCCATTTTCCTCCTCTCTTAATTGAATAATTAATTTAATCACATAGAAATTTCTCCCATTACATAAGAGTCCTGCTGAGAATTTTTGCCCAGTCTTGTGACTCTTGTCACCGTTAGTTAATAAAAAGTAAATAAAAATTATTAAAATATAATCATTTAAAAAAATGAGATAAATTAAATTTAAATTTATTTTTTAATTTTTTAACTCTCAAATTTGAGAAATTAACTAAATAAAAAAGTTTAAAAATTACTCTAATCATATTTTTTGAGTCTTTAAAATATAATCATTTGATAGTATTCGAACTATAGGATATGACATCTAAGAATACTTTATTAGAAAAAACTTATCTTCATTCTTAGAGTTTGATACAATAGTTTATTTCATTATTATTATTTAAAAAATATTTCATTTCATCCTTACTTTTTAAATAATAACTCAAAACATTTTTCATTAATTTATTGTTAGTTTATTGTATAATTTATTGAGAGTAAAATAAGATTTTTAATTAAAGATGTATAAATTATTTTAAAATAAAACTCTCAAATATAATTAAATAATATCAGACTTTTTATATATATTTAAAATTTAAGAATCACTTAATAAATAGACAAGACTAACTTTAAATAATATTTAAAATATATATTTAGGACAAATTTTAAAAAAACATAAATTTCACATAGAGTGAATTTTTTTTCATCTTTTAACTTGTCCATAATTTTCATATAGTTAAGATAAATAAATAAATAATCAATTTATACTGATATTTTATCAAAAATAAATGCAGATTCTTTTATTTTCTTAAAAGAAATACTAAAGTCATAAAAATATATATTTAAAATACTACATAATAAAAGATACAATATTAGAATGTATGTTTTTTATTTTTTAACTTATCTCTTATTTTAACATGAATAGTAATCATTGATTGGAATATTATTATTATTATTATTATATAAAAAATTATTGACATTGTATATAATTTTTAATGTTATTTTTGTTTTATTAAGTTATACTTAAATTTTAAATTTATTTAAAAAGTCATATATTATTTAATTATTCTTCAAATTTTAATTTTAAAATATTTTTATTTATTTAATTAAAAATTTTATTTTTCTCTCAAAGAATTATTCAGTAAATTAAAGATAAATTTATTGAAGGGTGTTTTGAGCTATTGTTTAAAAAATAAGGATTGTTTAAAAAATAAGGATTAAATAAATTATTATTTAAACAATAGTAATGAAGTAAACTATTAAATCAATCTCTAGGGATACAAATGATTTTTCACATACTTTACTACTACCAGATTTTGTATTTTTAAATTTTAATTCGAAGTTTTCGATAAACATTACATTAATTGCAGGTACATTATTTTATTTTATTTTTTAAATTCAGTGTCTGAATCTCTCAACAATGACTTTAAATATGATAAACATTTGAATTTTCGACGGATTTCTGCTGCACTTTTTTTTTTTTTTTTTTCTTTGAAGCAGGTCCCAACTTCAAGTTTTTTATAATGTGCCATAGAATTTAATATTAAAAACTAAAGTTGTGTTAAGTTTTGATTTGGAATTTAATGGGCGGATTTATCTACTAGAGTTTTTAATTTACAAAAGACTTAGAGAATTCTATTACAAAGAATTATTAAATTTAGAATCCAACATTGAGATTGAGATGATTAAAATTAAAATTAGTTCCTAAAACAAGATTAGTGGACAGAGATTCATTTTCTTTTTGGATTTGGTCGTATATGCCTTGGTTTCCCTTTGGATTAAGAATTAACCAAAGAGAAAAGTTAAAAAAGAAAAAAGCAGCAGCAGCAATGGGGTGGGGGGCTGCTTTTCATGTTTTTTTTTTAAAAATTTTGGTTTAATTCTTCTAAAATAATGTTAAAAATTCATCACTAAATTTGTGACAATAAGTTGAAAATTAAAAGGGTATTTTGGGCAAATAATAAAAATATAAAAAGGATAGAAACTACGAAACTTAGATAGAGAAAGGTGCCTGAATGATGTACTCGAGCACTGGCTACAAGAAGAAGAAGATAAATATCACCTCCCCTTCCAACAAATCTTTTGTGTCTTTCACTGCCACGAACGCCGCTAGTGCCATCTCTTTCTCTTTTTAACTTTCTCAAGATCTTCCTCGCTTTCTCTGGTTTCAATACAAAATCTGAAGGAACCCTCTTTACTGACAATCTTTTATTACTGTCTCGTTATTATTATTATTAATATTTTCATTTTTTAGCTGATCCAAGGTTCCTCTCAAGTTTTAATTACCTTTTCATTAAACGGGGTTTGTGCTTTGTTGCTCATGTTATGGCTTATATATCCTTTGAAGCTTAGGATAAAGTTGTTTTTCTTTTGGTTGCTTCCTGTTCAAGATCTTATCTCTACGCTGCTTACAACTCAAGCTGAAAAATTTTCTTGAGAAAGTGATGCGAGCAAATTCCCAGAATTTTTCTTGCTAAATAAATTTGTGTCAACGTACCTGTTATGTATCACTTGCTCTATTAACTCGAGCAGAACAGTCCTTTCTCAACAAGAAGCAGACCAGAACAGAGGAAACAGAGTGAGTGTGGCATGGATTCAAGTCCTAATCATAATTATCATCAGCAGTCCAATTCTGGATTGTCGAGATTTAACTCTGCTCCAACCACGCTTCTGGTAAATTTCACTAACAGTTTAGAATCTGGTGGTGTTAATAAGAGCAGTTTTGAATCAGGGAGATTAATCTCAAGATTCGCGAACTCTGGTGGTGATGGCGGCAACAACTCAAGCTTCCAAGAATTTGAGGTTAAATCTCCCGTCAGTTATGGGAATTCTCAGCAAAGTTGTACTGGTTTGCCGCCTCATTATCCAAGGCAGAGCTCTGCTATGGATCATAACTCGTATGATTTGTTTTCGGATCATAGCTCACAAGTGAAATCTGTTAATTCAAATCTTGTTAGGCAGAGTAGCTCCCCTGCTGGACTTTTCGCAAAACTGTCTGCTCAAAATGGTATTTTCATTCTTCAGCTCAATATTTCTGTTACTGTGCTTTTTGAGAGACTTTCTTTATTCTTTTTGTTTCATTTTGAATGTTTTGTTTGGATTTTATTGTTGAAATTCTTCTTGTTTTGAGAGTAGAATCGACTTTCGATATTGAATTGGCTATGCCCTTATAGGTCTCATGTTTATTTGTCTTGAGATGGTATAGTATTGATGAATTGATAATTAATTGAATAGATTAATGAGAGTCAAAAATTCATTTCCCTATAGGTATGATATTTTTGTATATTTGGTTGGCCTAATGCTGCCCTATGACTCATATATCTATTGAGGAGATTTCTTCTAAGCATTTTCACTTTGAGAAGAATAATTTTATCATAACTAGGAGTGTGGATGAAATACTGAAAAATGACAGTGAACTGCAGGCTATGCAGGCACGAAAGAAGTGGGAAGCTATGGTGGGGTGAATGGCTCGAATGGAGAACTGAGTCCATCTACGAAAAGGCTGAAAAGTCAGCTTAGCATCCCTTCGAGAATACCTTCTTCTTTGGGCATGTTGTCACGGATCTCTGAAGTCGAGACTGATAGCCCTACCCATGAAAAAGTCGGAAATGGGAATGGTGATGCTCGGTTGTATAGCACTGGATTCTCGTATGGTTCTTGGAATGATTCATCCCATTTCACAGAGAATTTTACCAACATGAAAAGAGAGCAAGCGGTATGAATGTACATATTAGTTTTAATTTTCTCCAGACCTTGTTGCTTGTTAGATTTTAATCTATTTGGTATATTCTATCTTCAGAATGGAGAGCTTGGAAATTCATTTCATATGTTATCCCACCATTTGAGTTTGCCTAAGACTTCAGTGGAGATGGCTGCCGTGGAAAAGTTCCTGCAATTCCAAGACTCTGTTCCATGTAAGATCAGAGCAAAACGTGGTTGTGCTACTCATCCTCGAAGCATTGCTGAAAGGGTAAAATATCACTATCTTAAACCAGTTATAATCTATCTAACTGATTTGAGCACAAGGGGCATTTTATTTGAGGTAATTATAAGGGGTAAATGTGTTTTCAGGTGAGAAGAACCCGTATCAGTGAGCGAATGAGGAAACTACAAGAGCTTGTTCCAAATATGGACAAGGTAATAATACATATAATTTCTCCGCTCTTTTAAACCTCAGAACAATAGTATTTCTAAATACTCAAAAAATGATCTCGTTTCACCTTTGGCAGCAAACAAACACAGCAGACATGTTAGATTTGGCTGTCGACTATATTAAAGACCTTCAAAATCAGTTCAAGGTAATAACAGAAGAGGCTAAACTTCCAACTTCAACATTCTTACCGTACAATTTTTACTCTTACACTTTGATAATTGTCTTGTCTGCAGACTCTTAGCGACTTCCGGGCAAAGTGCAAGTGTTCAAAAATTCGGAAACCAGTAGAAAATCAAATCGTTTGACTTCTCTCCATTACTTAGCCTGAGCTAAGTAATGGTGAAGGGATAGAATTCAGATCTTCTTTCCTTTTTCTTTCTATGCACTAAAGTACAAAGGAGCTTAAAAAGTTGAAACATTTTTGGCTTCAGTGGGTTTGAAATAGAACGGCAGATAGGATTTTCCTCCACAAGATTTAGATCCTTTTAGCTGATACAGTTCCCAGTTGCAAAATATATGAAATAAAGAGATAATTGTACAGGACACGTCCTTTTTTCTATTTAAATGCATTTCTTGTTTTAATGTGAAGCTTTCATGTTCAACTAATCAGCTTCATAGTCTTTCAAAGCCAGAAATTTCAATTTGTGCTATCCTTCATAATGGTTTGACTTTGACCCAAAGATGAAGTAAAGGCCAGTGGCTTCAAAACCGGAGAGAAATCTTCCGACATATTTGTTCAAATTCAATACGAACCGCTTGTGGGCGTGTAGCAATTGAAGCTTCAAATTCAGTGTGTGCTATGATTTGTTAAGGTTGTATCAACCACAATCAAAATTAATAGAAAAGTCAATTCTGGAGCTCAAGCTTATTTATGGCCTGAACTACTTGATGATCTCTATGCCTGCGGCTTGAGCACTTTTGCAGGGAAACTTATCCATTTGCTATTCATCCAGTGGACCGCCATTAATGCAGGAGCCATGGTCTGATTATGAGCCTTATCATTTTTTCCGCAGCTGTTGTTGCTCTGTTTAATGTTTGTGCGGAAACAATCAATCACTGATGCTGTAATTGTAAAGACGTGACAATGAATATAGGATCCGCATCCGATATTTTTCCAGAGTTTGAGAAATTTATAAAACTGGCCAAAATTTTTTATTAATTTTTAAAATTAGTCACTTTATCTTTTTCCATCATATCTAACTAATTATAAATTTTTTAGACTAACATACTATCATATCTATAAACAAATCAAATTTCACCATCCTATACTCACCAAATCAATAATTGGAAGGTAAGAAGTTAATGTTAGTATTTATTTTTATGCAATATGTAATTTTATCTTTCAATTATTTAAAATTTATGTGAGTTTTTTAGTAAAAACAAGTTAGTAAACGAGCAAAAAAAAAAAAAAAAACATATGTCATATATTGAGGTTGTGCAACAGGCACCTGTCACATAAGAAAATGGCGACAGATGCTTGTTATATAGGAAATAGATATTTGTCGCATGTTTTAGTATTTTTTAATTGCTTTTTTATATTTTTTCTTAATTATTCAGATTTAATGGAGTTAGTTGTTCTTCAAATATATTTTAATGGATTATGGAAGAAATTGAAAGATTTTCGGTCTGAGTACAAAAATGGAAAAAGAATAAAGTTTTTATTTTTCGAAGTAATATTACTTTAACAAAAATGTAGTAAATTGTTAATTTTAAAAAATTAACATAGTAATGATAACTTATATAGTGGTTTGTTATTTTCTTGTATTTTGACGTAATGAAAGTATAACAAAAAAATATATAAAAAGCATATTAAATGAGTAAATTTTAGAAAATTATTATAAGTTTAATTAACCAATTATGACACATTTGATAATCTAGTCAAATTAATATTTGAGATTTTAATATCATTAATAAAAAATCAAATATATATATATATAATTTATTAATAACATCATTAATTAAAAAAAATTCATGAGCGACAGGTTTGTCGCGCTTGAGCTTGTTGCACATGACATGCGTGCTTGGGCGCACAAGAGCTCGTTGCCCACATGCGGCCATGCGCTTCTGACTCCTCCTTCGTGCAATAACCCAAACTAGGGGTGGGCACAGTTCGATTCGGTTCAAAATTTAACAGAACCAATTTAAATCGGTTCTTATTTAAAAAGAACCAAATAAAAACCAAATAAATAAAAATCAAACATGAACCAAACCATTTGGTTCGGTTCGGATTTTTCGGTTCTATGCCTATTAGGCCTATTTTCAAATTTTTAAATTTATAGTTTATTAGACTTCATTAATGGAATAAATTTTTCATTATAATTTTATTACAAATACAGAAATATTGACAATAAATACAAAGTATTCAAAACACATTTAAAAATATAAATTTAAACTCAATCTCAAATGCACTATCTAAATAAACATAAAATTGCAAAGACTAAAAACATAAAAATAATAATAGTTATAACACAAAACATAAAAATTATAAACAAATGTCAACAATATTCTCCCATTTTTATGATTTTATCACTTATCATGCATTTTCCAATTTCTAAATCAATGTTTGAATCTATAAAAAAATTTAAAACTACATTAAATAATTAAAGAAACAAATTATGAAAATTAGATACTAGTTTTGTTTTCTAATTAAAAAAACTTATTAGCCAGAAATATCAATTGACAGCCATTTGCTTTTGTTAAATTTCATTGGCCTAAAATTTTTTAAGAAATTAAAACAATTATATTAAAATCATTAATTCTATAAACAAAATGTTAAAAATGAGATAACAAAAAATAACATAATAAATAACAATTTTACCTGTTTCAATTAATTCATAAAATTCAGCTTCCTTCTAACTTAGTTGTATTATACGCTCTCCTAATAGAGTTGAGTGAAACCAATTTTGAGTGCAGATTAATGACTCAACAGTTTTATGAGTTTATAAGTTTTGATTTTAAGGTTTCTTTTATGGTGAAAATATTATATATATATAGTAGTAATTTTGTGTGTGAGAGTTTATTGTAATAATTTGAGATAACTAATAAAAATGTAATATGTTTTAAAACTTAATAAAATTATAAAACTGTTTCGGTTTTTCGGTTCGGTTCTTTGGTTATGCATTATGAACCAAATCGAACCATTGTTTCGGTTTTTTTTATATAACTATATATTCGATTATTTATTAAAAAAAAAACCGATCCGTAACCAAATTAAACTACCGGTTCAATATGGTTTTTTTTAGGCTACAGGTTTTTTTGCCTAGCCCTAACCCAAACCACTTGCTTTCTTTTTTCCGTTTGTGCAACCTCAAAGCACCATCAATACCATAAATCTATATATAATGAGACAAATAAGCTCTAAGAGACATTTTATCAAATACCTAACATCCCATTTTTAATATAGAAACATTGCACAAAATAAAATTTTACCAAATGCTCATCTACCATGAAATACTCATAAAATATACACAATTACATTCAATTAGTGGTTTGATGTTATGAAATTAAAAAAAAAAAATTGGTAATTGGCTACCGATCTTTACATGTACAAGGTGCCGCCTGTTTTGGGTTTGGGAGAGGAATGAGTGTAGTTGAAGACAAGGGTATTTTGGTTAAAAAATTTTGTAATTGACTGTATATAATAGAAAAAATTAAGTGACTAATTTTTACAATTACTAAAATTTTTTAGCCATTTTTTATAAATTTCCCAAAGAGTTTCTAAAGAAGAATAAATACTCATGCAAAGTGACGTTGCATATTATGATTGATTGATTAAAAATTTAAATAATTAAAATAAATAATATGAGTTTTGTTAAGTTATAATGTAAATAATCTACACTTCTTGCAAAATAGTATTAAAAATAAGTAACATGATCGTGAAATCTGTTTCTTTTTGCATGAGTTATAAGTTATTTAAAAAAAAACAAGTAATATGATAGTGAAATATGTTTCTTTTAGCATGAGTCATAAGTTACTTTTATTGTAACTTAGTAAGACCCAAGTGATACGGGTTACTTCATATTCTTAATTTAATATATTATTATATACCACAATACTTTGTAGTTTGTACAATATTGTTTATAGAAAAAGTGTTTATGGTTTATTTCTGGCTTTGTTCAAAGTAGTGATGTCACTAAATAATCCCAACAAAGCGGCCCGTTGGTTGGTTGGTGGCTTCTATAGCAAGCAGCTGGTCTAATGGCATACCGTGGAAGTTACATATACTGCTCCAGATGCCAGTGGACTCGTCGGTCAATCAATAGAGAGAATAGAAGCATAGGTATAGGCATTAGGCAAAGGTGGGCGGGAGAAAGACTTTAAGGCTAAGAGGAGCTTGGCATATATTATTAGTTTGATAGGAAAATTGGGCCTGCAACCATTCCCCTTTTCAGTAATTCGGTGTTTTTCTAAGTTCTTACCCCACCTCCTCGAAATAGACAGAAAAGACTAAATAATCCCAAGAGTTGGACCATTGAGACTCCTATAATTCTTTAACAAATTCTTATGTTTATCATGAGTATTGTTAAGGACCTTGATAATTAAGTTTTAATTGATATGTTATTTATTATTTAATAAATAATATAATATTAATTATAAAAATTAGTATTTAATAAATAATTAACACATAATAATTAAAATCAAGTTAAGATTCAACTATTGAAATCTTGATTATTATTGTTTTACCACACTGCAAAATAAATCAATAAATGCGTATTAATTTAAAAACCCAATTTGATTCCAAAATGAGGTCCAAATTTCGGCTTCTTCTTTTCCACAAAGTCGCTCTCTTGTTGCTTTATTTGTTCAATTTTTCTAAACGCTATAAATAAAAGAAAAGTTACCTTCAATATTTAATATCTGTTTTTGCATCATCTAAGAAAAATTTCAGTTAACCAGAAAAGAATATTGAAATACTACATCGAACTTATCAATTTTTGGAAGCAAATTATGTATGAGTACCAAGGAGAGCAGTTGCACTAATTGCAAATAATAAAATTTGTATGCAATGCAATTTTTACAAAAAAAAAAAAAAAATTGTTAATTCTTGTATTCTTATGAACTCGTTACTGTATAGATAGGGTGTCTTTGCCTATGCTTGGTCTTCCCCTCTTTCTTAAACCATTGGTGGGCTGCTGCTTCTACCAATTAACCGGGTCTTCAAGAATTACTTTTGCTGCCTGACCCAGTCTCCCTTGCATCCAGGGGTGGGCGTTTTAGGTTTCCAGTTGCAATTCGATTTTTAGGGTTTTAATTCAGTTGCAACCTGTTCCGTTTTGAGAATTCAGGAAAAAACATATTCAAAAATTAGTACGGTTCGATTCAAGTTATTATTTTGGGTTAGAATTTGCAATGGAGGAATGAGGGTTGAGATTTGAGGGAAATATATATATATATTTTTTTCAAGTTTAGGGTTTTTTTATATTTAAATAAAACCCAATCTAATTTATCCGTCGATTCTAAATTTGATAGGTTTCAATTCTCAATACAATTAATTTTGAAGATCAAATCGAACCAAATTAAAAACTAAAATTAAAATTTGAATTCGTTTCAGTTATGTTCAACCCGAACCAAACACCTTCCTCTATTTGCATTAATACAACAAAGCTAGTCTGAACTAAGCCGAATTTTGAAAGTTTTGAAATGGAGAGATGAGGGTAAATTTGTCACTAACGCGGTGTACATGAAAGGTAAGGTACAAGTAAAATTATGTAAGATGTGTACTTAGAAACAGGGTTTTCTGGAAATCAGAAGGGTGCTAATAGCCTAACTCAAACCCCCCTGAGCACACCCATACATCTCCTTTCTAAGTAACCGGCCCGAAGCCTTGTCGAATTTGGACCGAGCCACCAAAGTTTGATTACCTACACATTAAATAAGAAAAAGGAAAAAGCCTCGAGCACTGCTGCCGCCTGATGAAAATATATCTGATTCCATGTGAATCACGTTTTGATCAACGGCCACCGTCGACGCTTAATTCTCTTTCGCATGAAAAGCACACCGTCCCTGAACAAAACAAAAACATTTCATTTCATCCGCCGAAGAAAACCGTTAATGGGTCCCGCATTGGTCGTTGGTCTCGACATCACATTTTCCCTCTCTCTGATTTCTTGAGACTTTTTTTTTTCCGTTTCCAATTTTCATATAATTTTTTTCTCTCTTTTAATCCTTTTTGTATTAAATTTTCGAAAATCATGAGCTTCAGATCTTGTCGCTCAACGCCTCCACATGATTGATTTTATACGAATCTGTAGAGGAAATTAGGTTAATATAACAATTGTTTGGTGGTGACGATGTCAAATTTGTATGGAGATTACAATCAAAAGATTGATTATGTATTTAAAGTTGTGTTAATTGGGGACTCGGCGGTGGGGAAATCACAGCTGCTGGCGCGTTTTGCTAGAAATGAATTCAGCGTCGACTCCAAGGCTACGATTGGTGTCGAGTTTCAAACCAAAACCCTTTCTATTGATCACAAAACTGTTAAAGCTCAGATTTGGGACACTGCCGGCCAAGAAAGGTGTGCTAATTTTCTCTTTCTGATACCTCGGTTTTCAATTTAATAAAACAACACCCTGTTCTGATTCACATTCAAAAAATTTTTCTGGCATGAAGCAAATTTTGGATGAGGCTGTTTGGCTGGGTAGTTTGATGGATATAATTGGAAGAAAAAAATGTTCCTGGGATCATCAGTGGTTTGATTTCTTCGGAGCTGCAGATATTGGTTAGGCTTATCGGGTGTGGTAATCTTTACTGTCAGGATTTTAGGGATACGTAGTTCTCGTTGACTCGGTGACTGTTCGGCAATTGGTTGCTTTAGGTTATAGCATGAAGGTTGTGTCTATTCTATAGGACTTGCTTGGCTTGGTGGTGGTTGTGTTATTCCTGAGTTAGAATGACTCTTTATTGTTTCTCTCTTCACGGCTAATGTGAGTTTAATAGAAAACTAAACGGGATATATCCTGAATTTCTTTTGGGGGGTGGGATGGGAGAAATCAAGTATGGGTTAAAGAGTAAAGGACTGAAGCAGATGCTTTACAGCTTTAGAATAGTGTCTGCATCTCTTCTAGGGCTTAAGTTATGGATCTTAGTAGCTTCTTTCATATTTAAGGAACTAAGCTTTTACATCACTCATTCTCCTAACTGTTAAGGATAATATTATCTACATATGTACCTAATAGCAAATTAATACCAGGAGTCTTCTTTATCTGGCATGGATTATTTTATTTATTTGCTAGACTATGTAGCCCCCCAAAAAAGGTATTTTCTATCAAATGAACCCATTTTCCACTTTTAAGCAACTTACTTGCTTTTCCTGCACTGCAAGAATTTTCCAATTTGAACATTATGCTCAACCCTCCTTAGTTTCTACTATGTTAATCTCATGAATCTGAAGCAACTTATTATTTATTTTTCCTGCATCGTACCTATTTTCCTCTTTTCCCAGTACATAAATACTTATGAACCAATCCTCCCTAGTTTCTACTTGTAAGTTAACTTTGAAGATAGCAAAATTCATTTGCATTAATAGCTGTCATCTGAGGTTCCTGCTTCTTACTTTAGAACCCTTGGTGTTTGTACACACAAGCAGCAGTGTAAGCATACATTTGCTGACCATGTAAGGCAATGCTGATCAATCTTGACTTGTAAGGCAATGCTGCTATCTATCTCTTTGTTGCTAGGTTTATTAGTTATATTATTTGAACCTCCTGATGGTGTATTAAATTTGCACGGCATGATTACCCTATGTATTTGTTTTATTGTGGGTTTGCCAGCTCGATAATGATAAGCTGTATCTTTTTTTTTTTCTTTTTTTTTTTTCATATAGAAGAAACTCCTGTAATATTTAATTTATAGCAAAATTAATGCTGAGCAACTGAAGGTTCTGCTACAAACTACCAATATAAGTTTTTCTATCTTTAAGAATCTAAAAACTCATTCCTGATATTTTACTGAACCTTTGTTTATTGACCCCTTTTTCTGCAACCATGTAATTCTTCCCAACGAAAAATTCAAGTTGTTACAGGAGTACACATGTCTACTACAGATGCCTGATGTTCTTGTCAAGCTTTTAATTGTTTCAACTGTAGATCTCTGTATATCTTAGTAACTTAAGACTCATGAATAATGTTCTGTTTGGCATCTGCATGGTCCAAGTGAAAGATAAACAGATTCTATTTTGCTACTAATAATCTATCTGGTAGCCTCCAGATTGATCATCTCATCCTGAAGATAGCTAGGTTGGAGCTTAATATATTCTTGTTGAAACTGAGTACAAAAATTTTCACGTGTATTTCATAACCTTTATGTTTCTTTTCTCTATATACGTAAGCCAAACCATGATAGAATGACTTCAAAAAATTTAAGCTATAGACTTGTACGCTTTACTTGTTTTTTGATCTATTAAGCATGACAATCATCTTGATTTAAGACGTTTGGTCCCATCCCACTTTTGCGACTATAGAGGCTTGTAGGTCGGTGTGTGAAGTCATAGTTGCTTATTTTTCCTTCTGCTTCCTGAAAATAGGTATAGTGCGCGTTTCATCTAATGTGTGTTTGACTCAGGCCTAACATAGATTGCCTGAGCTAATCATTTGAAAACTTTTTATGTTGTTTGTCAAAAATGTTTTCAAATAAAGATATTTGAAGCTATTGAATTTATTTTAATTTATGGTGTCTTGAAATTGTCTTATTTTGTTGCTCCTCAGGTACAGGGCTGTGACAAGTGCATATTACCGAGGAGCAGTTGGGGCAATGTTAGTTTATGACATGACCAAGCGTCAGTCATTTGACCACATGGCAAGATGGCTGGACGAACTGAGGGGGCATGCTGATAAGAATATTGTTATTATGCTCATTGGCAACAAGTGTGACTTGGGAAGTCTTCGAGCAGTGCCAACAGAAGATGCTCAAGAGTTTGCCCAAAGAGAAAACCTTTTCTTTATGGAGACATCAGCTCTCGAGGCCACCAATGTTGAAACTGCATTTTTAACAGTGTTAACAGAGATTTATAGGATAATCAGCAAGAAATCCCTTACTGCCAATGATGAGCAAGATGTGGGAGGCAACTCTAATCTTCTTAAAGGTACCAGAATTATTGTTCCTGGCCAGGATCAGAATTCTGCATCCAAGGGTGGCTGCTGCCTTTCCTCATAATTTTGCTTCACGTTTTTTCCACACTTGATTCTCTTTTTGGGAAATTTTGTTCATTTAGGATTTACTATTTTTTAAGAAAAGGGTATATTCATGTAAAAAGAGTATATTGATGCTGTTGAAGGACAGAAGTAGACATCTGTTGAGTTATTGATTTTTTTTTTTTGTCTTTGGTTTGATCATGAAGAGAATTAGACTAGCTCTACCAGCCTAATTGCTAGAGAACAGCCTTTCTCCTACGGTGGGCATTTGTAAACGGAAGCTAATATTTTTTGTTTGTCTGGAGGAGTATAGAATTCTTAATATCAAGTATATTTGTGGAAATCACTTTCTTTATTTTTCTTGTTTTCAAGCGATAGTTCCAAACACATTCACGTGCTAGGCTCACATCACATTCGCAAGAGGCAACACTTCACCATTCACTCAAAATTTTTTTATTCATTTGTTATATTTATTATTCCTTTTTTTTTTTGAATTTAGTGTGGAATTCAATCTTCTAATTTCTTATTCTATTATCTCTCTTTATGAAGCAAACTTATAATGATGGATCAGACTAAGTTAAATAACAAAAAATAAGAATTTTGTTGTACTAAAGGTCAGTACACATTACATTAGATTATATGTTTTTATTTGGTCCTCATTTTAATTAAATGAGGGATCTTTCATTGAAAAATTACTTCTTTTTTTTTTCTGAAAGGACAATAATAGGGATGAACAAAAATTAAGGTCAAATTGGATACAAATGAAGCCACCAACCCGATTGGGTGGTATTTGGCAAACTCGATCGAATCGGTTTAAACTTGATTGATTCGAAAATCCATCAAGTTGATACTAAATTAAAAGTATATATATAATTGTAGGAGTTAGGAATAGGCAAAAAACCTAACCGGACCTGATTTAATAGTAGTAGTTTAATTTAATTTCATAATAGCAGTTTTTATTTTTTTAATTAAAAATTGGTAAAAAGGACTAAAACATGATAATTAAAACAATCTTCTAATAAAAAAAACTCAAAATAAACAAAAAAAAGCTCAAAAATATCCACACTTTGAATATTATCTCAATTCATCCAAATTGACTTGAATATGATTTTAACCCAAACCTGACCCAATCACCGTATAATCACAACTCGATGCGAATAGTTCATATCGAATCAAATTACAAGTTCATATCATTTTTTTTCAACTCGATCGGGTTGATTCGAACTCGAATTTGCCCACCAAGACAATAATTTGTATTTTTGTTAGACAATCGTATTGTGAGTTGAACAACTTTTACAACAATCACCATAAATGTAATAAGATATAACTACATGGAAAGCTATTATTAATATCTTAATTAAAAAATAATAATTAAGTCTTTAACATTGCTCATCTTATGACAAACAATATTATTTCACAATGTTGTCTTAATAGCCTATGATATCAACTTTATTCACCATATGCTATATAGGTCATGTTAACATATTTATATACATATATATATATATATAATTATTATCGAGTGCGGGCACTCTCATTTTTTTTTTAATGAGGACACGCTATTAAGTCGTTCGGTTTAATAGAGTTAGTTTTCAATATATTATAAAGCTATGCAATTTAATAATATTAAAAATTAGCTTTATTAAGCCACATGAATTAACAACGTATTCATATGAAAAAAAAATTGGACGTTGGTACTAGAGAATGACTATATATATAATAGTAATGACATCTTCATTTTAACAAAGTGAAGATGCTATTAATAGATAAAAAAATACAGTCTTCAATATATTGAAATCTATATTTTTTGTGAAGTAAACTTATAATGATAGATCTGATTAAGTTAAAAGACAAAAAATAAGAACTTTATTGTCCTAAAGGTCAAAACACGTTACAATAGACTATAAGTTTTTCTTTATATTTTATTTAGTCCTTATTTTAATCAAGTGAATAAACTTTCATTAAAAAATCACTTAAAGGCTTCTCAATAGTTAAGTCAAGAGATTTTCTAAAAATGTTAAAGAGAACGAGGTGAGAGCAATTGAACCATATGCGGATATTATATTACTTAAGAAAAAGATTATAAGAGAGCTTACAAAAGTGCTTGAGTTCTTGCTCCATTCTTGGATGCTCAAATGCCTAATGCCAACCCATATTATAGGGAGGCTTGTCTAGCTTTAGAGAATTCTATACACATGTGCCAAATTCTAGAGAAATTTATGTATAAGTGTACTATAGTTGCTGAAATTTTGTAGAAATTTTTGGAATTAAGCCAAACTAGCACATCTTAACTCATGATTTTGAGTCATTTTTGGGCTTAATTTGGGCAGCCCTAACATATTTTATTTTATTTTTCTAAATGGACAATAATTTATATTTTTGTTAGACAATCATACTTATGAATTGACAAAATTTTTGCAAGAAGCACTGCAAATTTAATGAGATATAGTTACACGAAAGCTATTTTTAATATTTTAATTAAAAAATAATTTAGTAGGTAATGTTGCTTATCTTATGACGAACAACATTGTTTCGCAACGTTATTTTAATAATTGATGATATCAACTTTATCCACTACATGCTATATATGTCTTATAAACGCAATTATATAGTTGGCCACATTTACTCAATATATAAATATATAGAAATATTTCAATAAGAGATTTCTGATTTTATTAAAATTAATGATAAATTAAAAGATAATAATATTATAGATTTTAATGTATTTTTTTATCTTTTAATTTATCCTTATTAAAAGATAATAATATTATAGATTTTAATGTATTTTTTTTATCTTTTAATTTATCCTTAATTTAATAAAATATAAAATTTCTAATTACAAAATTGGAATTACATTTTTTTTAATATTTTCCCTCTTCGCATGGACACCCACTCCAAATTTTTCTCTCTCCCTCCTCCTATCCTCTGTTCTCTTGTTTTTTTGATCTCTGACATTTGGTTTGATTTTTTTTCTCAGTCACAAAATTAGTTATATAGTCGACACGTAACTCCACGAACTAGGTGGCATAAGGGTATAGTAAGGTATCTTCTCAATGTCAATATTAGTAGAAGTAGATTTCGGAGTTTTGCGTTGGAAAGATTGTTTTGACTGTAATAAGCTGCCCCTCATTTTCTCTCTATATCCCCTTGCCCACAAAAATTTGAAGTCACTTTTTCCACCAGAAATTGAAAGGAGTGGAAATCTTTTTGGATCTGTGGTGGTTATTGTTTTTTCTTGTATATGTTGGTGCACTAGTATATCCTCATTCGTTAGTTTGTCTTTAATAGTTATTTCCAATTATTTGCTGTAATTGATTGATTGTAATTTTTATCTTCTAGTCTCGAGAACTTGATATTGAAATATTTTTTTTATTTTAATGAGATGAATTTTATGTTGATTTTTTTTTTTAAAACAAAGAAGAACGAATGAGAAAGAAATTCTTTGTACATTTTTATATTTTCATTTATATAGTAGGAAATTATCAATTAATTTTTTAAAAAATATACATTTACTTGCAACGTCACCTCTTATTTTTTAGTTAATTAATTTTTTATTCATTATATCAAATAAATGGTTGAGATTAATACACTCAAATCTAAAAGTCCACAAGTATTATTAACCCAATAAAATTGTGTTTTTAAAAAAATTAAAATCCTGTTAATTCCGAAATCCATCTGCCTTTATAGGGGTAAAATAATAATTGCATACACCCGAAAACGGCTCGTTCACATCGCCCGCTCTTGTCAGAATTTGAATTTTGAATCTCATCCCCCGCACGTGCTAATTTTGTTTATTTATTTATTTTTAATTTTTGGTTTTGTTAATGATAATCAACAGCACGTTTCCATTCTATAAGACCGCCCAAAATTTCATTTCGAAAATTTGCCAAATTCGATTCTCTCTCCTCTCTGTTCTTCTTTATCTTTCTGATGCACAGGCCACAGCAGGTAGCCAGATACCCCATCCAAAACCCTAGCCTCCTCCTCCTCCTCCTCTTCAGCCCTTTTAAAGAACAAATCCGTCATCTTGTTCTTCGTTCTTCTGCTCTTTTCATCTCTTCAAGGTACGCTAAAGTGTTGTTTCTCGAGTAAAATGTGAGAATTTTCATTTTCGTGAGAAATGTGAGGTTTATCAGTTTCGTCGAAGACGCTCCTTTTGATTTATAAAATCTTCATTTTCTTGGTAAGCTGATTCGCTTTTCTTGCTTCTCCGCAGTTTTCAGGAGAAATCAAGAGAAGAAGAGACAATGCCGGAGGCACGTGACAGGCTCGTGCGGCCGGTGGACGTCGCTGTCGTCTTTGCCCAAAGACGGCACGGAGTTCTTGGAATCCTTCAAGACGAGCCGGAAAGCGCTTCGAATCCACTCCGATCTCCACTCGGTAGAGCAGCTGATGCGACGCCACGTGTACAAGCGAGAGTTGCTGGAAGAGGTGGCGGATTGCGGACCCCGAGGAGTGGCGTTGCGCGTGGAAGAAGGAATGCTTTTGGATCTGCTACGGTGACACGTGGACCAATCGGGAGAGAGAATACGCCTGCGGGGAGTGCTGCTAGGAGAGGACGCACCGTGTTACCTTCTTGGTACCCGAGGACGCCTCTTAGGGATATCACTGCTGTTGTCAGGGTATTGCTTGAAATTTTATCGAGTGATTTTGAACTGAAATTCTATTCTTTTCTAGTTATTTTGGAATGTGTTATCATAATCTTGGTTATGTTTTCTGAATTAGAAATGAACTTGAGTTTCTGCTTAATGCTTGATTCTTGGGCATTTGATATTTCTTTTATCAACAGTTAGATTTGCCCGCACTTTAGGAACTAGGTTTTTTTCTTTTTAATGAATTTAGGATTCATATCAATCTTTTCATTTGAGAAAATGTTGTTCCTTTTCATTTCCACTTAGTCATGTCACTCAATTAGGTTCAGTTCTTTGATATGATATGAACCCATAATAGATATGAAGTGGGATTGCAGTTGTATTTATTTTCTTTTGTCAGTTTATTGATGGTTTTGTATTTCACAAATTGAATATATTGGCTCTTCTTTTGTATGTTCTGATGTATCACCATTCTTTCTACTGGGAGTAAATGGAATGTAGTCTTGCTTTGGTTTTTTTTGGATGCATTATATTGGTATTTTGATTCAGTTTTCCAAATACATATTTTTGCTCCAGTTCTTCAGTTTGTTGATGTTGAATATGTTGCTATTGATTGGGACGAGTTGGATCTTGTGATACTGTCAGAGCATTTCCTTTTGCCCATTTCATGTAGTTGTGGTGTCACATTTGCTTTCCGTGATTAGGGGGAGGATGGGTCCTGATTTTAGCAGCTTATTGAAAATACATATTGTTTAAGCCAAGAATTCAACTCCAGTGACTGATTTAGCCTTGTTGGTTGCATGTGGTTATGTTTTCCAAATAGATAATTTTGGTTTGGTTCATGTCAGTTTAAGCTGTTGTTTTGATGTTGATGGGGATCAGTTCTTGTGGTGATACCAGAACATTTCCTTTTGGTCAATATCATGTTCAGTGAATTAGTGGGAGGCTGGGTCCTGTTGAGTTTATTGTTGAAAACAGGAATTCATCCCCAGAGTTACTTCTGTATTTGGGGTCATCAATTCTTGAGTCAGAGACAGCAGTGGACTTCATTTGAGACATAAGGAAAATTTCTTTGGCAGTTCTGTATATGCTGTCCTTATTCAAGGCTCTTCTTGAGCCCAATTAATGATAATCTTAACTCTGGCTTTTTAGGCTATTGAAAGGAGAAGAGCTCATTTGGGAGAAGTCGAAGGCCTACAGATGGAGAGTCCAATGTCCCACAGCCAGAGAGTCAATGATTCTTCTGTGCCACTGTCAGGTGCTCCGCCAGAGCACAATATTTCTATGCTGACCCCAAATCCAAACTTGAGTGTGAAGCATTGTCCTCTATCTGTTGGTAAAGTGCCTAAGATTTTGCTTGATATCACAAATCAGGCTGGTGCAGAGTCGGAGTCTCTCACACCCCAGAAAAAACTTCTGAACTCAATTGACAAAGTTGAGAAGGTTGTAATGGAGGAGTTGAATAAACTGAAGAGAACCCCAACTGCTAAAAAAGCTGAGAGGGAAAAAAGAGTTCGCACTCTGATGTCAATGCGTTGATTGCTGTTATTCTCTCACAAATTCTGTTGTAGGAGACAGCAACATCCAGAAATTGGAAGATGAGATTGGGACCCTGTGCAGTGAGATTGATCATTCTCTGATGATCAATACCATTTCTGACATTGGTCATCCTCTGATGACATTCTATTTGATTTCTTATCCTGATTTAGCAAATAGTTTCCATAATGTTCATTTGTTTGCTGAGATCTTGCTAAGATCACTGTATAGATGAGGAGGCAATTTTGCTTGCTGCATGTTAACATCGTTGCTGAAAGCTTGGTGAGCAGTAGTCATTTCTTTTGCTGCCTTCATTCTTTGAAGGTTTAAATAGGAATTTACGTACTACCCTTTAACAATGTATATAATTTCTGTATTTCAGTTTCTCTTACATTGCTTTGTTAGATCTTTGCCTATGTAGTATAACATTTCAAGAATGATAATGAATAACAATATTTGTCTGAAAGGAAGTTTTGTTTGCCAAATGCTTTGTAGAAGTTTTAACAAAGTGGATTATAATTCCTGCAATAAATTTTCAGCAGGCATTGTCCCAATTCAGTTTGTTTTGTTGCTTATATGATACAATTTTTTAATGGTTGCCTGGATAGACTGATTGACAGTGTTGTTACTTGTTTTAACTGTATATGATGGATAAATTTATGACAATCTCAGCATACATCTTGATAAGCCTTTCGGCTATCAACAGAGATGCATTTGGATATTTCTCAGGTGAGTCTTAACTCATTAAAAGTATGCTTTGCTTACCCTTGCCTTTTTGCACTTATATTTGCTGTCATCATCATTTGTTTGCATAATGGGATTTCTTTCCAAATGTTAGAATTTATGAAATTTTGTAATATTTCATTTTAATCATCTTTGATGAGATTTTTTTTTTCAATTCCTTATGTTTTGTTTTACACAATCTTAGTTTTAATCACAACAGCTCTTCAGCTCTTCTGGTTTCATTGTTGTGTGAGAAGCCAAACTCTCTTTCATAGTTAAGTTTTCTGTAGTATGATAATGATCTGAAAGATGCATAGTTTTTGATTCATGATTCATTCCATGCAGTTAGTGTAACTGGAGCACTAATTGATAAGCCATGATGTGAATTGGTTGTTGAAAGCAGATCTTATTTGATTGATTAGAGTTCCATTTCTTATGTAGCAACTAGTATTTATCTGATAGTTAAATTTCGTATGGGAAAGAACTAATATCAGCCTTTTGTTGGGGATATATATTTGTGGGGAAGGACTAATGTAGAGAATTGTAATAATAATTGTGGAACTTTATTATATATGGTAATACTTACAACTCTGTATATAGAAAGAAAATAATATTAATGGGAAAATTAGAAAAAAGTAATGTGTACTTCAAAGTACATTATAAATGTCACTTTTTTAAAATCTTATTTATCCCTACCAATTGAGTGATGCACATAAGTTAAGCAAATACATATCTAAGATACGATGAAATACTTATTTGTTTGCTTGCGTTGTGCATCGATGAAAATAAACTTGAATACTCTTAAATGTTTTAAGTCTGCTTATAATTAATATATTATTTCTACAGTAAATAATATATTGAATATTATATGTATAAAAAAAGTATTATATGATGAAATTTGCTTTAGAAAAGAGGGATGAGAAGAGTGGTGAGCCGTATAAGATCATTCTTTCCATGTCTAAATAACTTAAACATGGCATATATTTATAGATGTACTTATGGTCTTCCATTTGAATTGTTATCTTTGATGATACATTTTCATTCATGACCATTGGATCTAGATTTAATTTTAATCAATAGTCTAAATTAAACAATCACAACTTCAAATGAAATATCATTATGAAAGAATGCATTCTTAAAAAAATCAATTTATAAATTAGAATAATAAATTAAAATTTTAAAAAATAATAGAAAAGTAAAATAATAATACTTAAATGCCTAATTCATAATGATTAAAAAAATTTAAAATTACAATACAAATTTTTTCTTAAGAATTAATTAATTAAGAGGGTATTTGAATTAAATAATTTAATATTAAAAGATTAAATTTTTAAACTTGTATTTGTTTTATTTATTATTTTATTTTAAATATTTATGTTCTTTTATTTATTGTTGATTATAATAATTTGCTGATTATTAATTTATTTTAAGTTTATAACAATTATTTTAAAAAACAAAATAAGTAAAAGCCGCAGTGGACTTGGGTTTGGGACTGGAAAAGCTGGGCTCAAACCCATTCTTTGCCGTCCCAATCAACACTGATAGAAATGCACATAAAACAAACATTGCCAAAATATCAAAGGGAGAGCAAACAGATGGGAAGCTTTCCTATTTGGGTTTAGAACAATCTGCCTGTTAGAAGTTTGAGCCATATACGTTTATCTTTCCTGCATCTGCTGATATCCATGTTTTGGTTTGTTGTGCAGGAGAAAATGATTAGTGATGAGCCAGAGAGGAACAAGAAAATATAGCATCGGCAGTCAATAAAGGTACCCAATGATGCTCAGGTTTGATATGAGTACCTCCTGATATGTATATTTGCTAAACTCTTTAGCAAATGCAACTTGATTCTTGACATTCAAGATGAAGGCCGTAAATACAATTGGGGATTTCAAAGTTTTGTTACAATTCAGTTTATGGAGATATCAATGATTGCAATTCAGATTCCAATCCAAAATCATAAAAGCCAATATTTTGATATGGATGGAATTTAGAAATTGTTAATAAAACGGACCCATTTCTCTTTGATGTGTCGGGGGAGTCAATTTAGAATTTAAACAATTCTTCCAATCAAAATTGGAGACTAAGATTGGTAGTTACCGAGTGCTTAATCATGTAACAGGACCACATCATGACATCAAATTCGTCCGAGGACCACGCCTAATTCCCTCTCACATTACGTGTACGATGCTAATAATTTCATCAAAAGTCTAAGACTTTGCAATCAACCGATGATCTCATTTGTAAATATTAATTGATTTATTATGTTTCATAATCAGCCCCGCGAAAGCAACCCCATCTTAATCCGTACAAGGTTTCCTCCCCTTCTTGTTTGTCAAATCTAGGGCCAAGATTCTCATTTTCTAAGATTAAAATATGAAATTATTTTGCAATTTGGATGCATTCATTTACCTATATTCTTAACAAATGTGGCAATGACAAAGACATATCTATGGATTAGATGCTTTTTTCTTTTTTCCTCTCTTATCTTCTTTTTGTTAAATGAGAGGTTAAAATTGAGTTTTAAATTTTGATATTGATAATCAAGTTATTTTTTTTTAATTTGATTTACAATGAAGCCAATATATTCAAATTGATTAGAAAAATAAGGAGAGGCTAAGCCTCTGTTTAGTATAACTTTTTAAGTAGAGTTTATTTAAATAATACTCTTATTAGTAAAATTGTTAGAAGTAGAATTTTCACCAAAAAAAATTAATTGTTTCATTGTTAATGAGAGTTTTTATTAAAATTATAAAATTATTTTAATAAATAAATTAATTAAGGTTATGCTATGAAAGAAATAAAATAAGATTATAATATAAGTAAATGATATTTTAATAGTAAAATTTTTCAACATCTACTTTGAAAAACCTAAAATTTTAATTTTTGTTAATAGGAATAAAATAATTAATTTAATTTTTAAAAGTTCTACTAAAAATATAATTAAAGAATAATAAAAAAATAAAAAATATTTATGAGATTAAATAAATATTTACGGCTATGAGGTAAGTAATAGCAAGGCACTGAGAAATAGAAAAAAAAAAAAATCCTAAATACCTAATCCTATATCTATACCATTTGTGTTTGTCCTGTTCCGACTTGATCATGATTGCTGTGTTCTTCTAATCAAATAAAAAACCTGGGTATGAAATATTTTCATTTTCGCACTTGGAGATTTCTATATAAGCTTGTTACAAGTTCACTCTCTCTTTAAAAAGTCTCAATGCCATGGCTCCCACAAGTGCTCGTTACTTGCTATACTATTTCGTGTTCTTGATTTGGTTCATCACTGCTCTTTTAATTCACTCTTTCATCAAAACGTACTTGAAACCAGCTCTCAGTCCAATCTCACCCCCACCTAGCCCGCCTGCGCTTCCCTTAATCGGTCACCTTCACCTTGTAGGCAAAGTCCTGCCCAAATCCTTCCAAACCCTGGCTCGCCGCTATGGCCCTCTCATGCAGATTCGTCTTGGTGCCTCAGCATGTGTTGTTGTATCCAATGCTGATGTCGCCAAAGAGATATTCAAAACCCAAGAGCTCAACTTTTCCTCTAGGCCGGAGTTTGGTTCATCAGAGTACTTCATATACAGAGGATCAAGATTTGTTCTTGCTCAGTATGGTGACTACTGGAGGTTCATGAAGAAGCTATGCATGACAAGGCTCTTAGCAGTTCCTCAGCTTGATAAGTTCATCGATGTACGCGAGCAAGAGAAGATCAAGCTCGTGGAGTCGGTAATGAAGTGTTACAGAGAAGGAAAGCCTTGTGATTTGAGCAGTGAACTAACAACTTTGACAAACAATACTATTTGCAGGATGGCTATGAGCACGCGGTGTTCGGGGAGCCACAACGAAGCCAAAGAGATTAAGGGGCTGGTACGGACTTGCTTGGAGCTTGCAGGTAAAGTAAGCGTCGGGGATGTTTTGGGACCTTTCAAAATATTTGACTTCTCTGGAAGTGGGAAGAAGCTTGTGTCTGCATTGCACAAGTTCGATCGGATTGTGGAAAGGATCTTGAAGGAACATGAAGAGAAGGCCATCAAGGGCTTTGATGCTGATCAAAGGAAGGATTTGATGGATATTTTGTTGGAGATATATAGGGACCCAAATGCAGAACTCAAGTTAGCTAAAAAGGACATCAAGTCTTTCTTGCTTGTAAGTTTAATATTTAAACCCTGTTTTAATTAGCTGCAATCCTTCATAACGTAATCTATTTTGCTTTAATCAGGATATATTCATGGCTGGCACAGACACGTCATCAGCAGCGATGCAATGGGCCATGGGGGAGCTCCTGAATCGTCCAGAAGCATTCAATAAGCTTCGAGAAGAGATCAATGCAGTTGTTGGACCCAACAGGCTTGTCAAAGAATCAGACGTCCAAAATCTGCCTTATCTTCGAGCTGTAATCCGCGAAACACTAAGGCTTCACCCTTCAGCACCACTGATCATCAGAGAATGTGCTCAAGATTGCATGGTCAATGGCTCCGTTGTCAAGGCCAAAACAAGGGTGCTGGTTAATGTGTATGCCATAATGAGAGACCCTGAGTTCTGGGCTAATTCTGATGAGTTCATGCCTGAGAGGTTCCTGGAAAGCTCTAGTGAGAAAATTGGCGAGCATCAAATGGAATTTAAAGGTCAGAATTTTCGGTACCTTCCATTTGGGAGCGGGCGCAGAGGATGCCCCGGTGCATCACTTGCAATGCTAGTGATGCATGCAGCAGTGGGAGCTTTGGTTCAGTGCTTCGATTGGAAAGTCAAGGACGGGGAGAAGGTTGATTTGAGCACAGGGTCAGGTTTTGCTGCAGAAATGGCTACACCACTTGTGTGTTATTCGATTCCACATTTGAAGCTTTTGTAGCCAGCCATTAGCATGCACGAATATTATTCAAATAAGTGGCACTTTCTTTATGTACCGTTTGTTACTTTTCTTTAGTTTGTAAATTCTGTATACTTTGTTAATTAAACTCCTGTCTTTGAAAGTTATATGTAAATTTTTTTGTTGTGGTTATGGTCTGTGGATCAGGATTATCTCATAATTTTTTTTTTATAGTCCTCTTTGTTTTATAATGATTGATCAAATATGTATAGTCATTATCTCACACTTTATCAATAATTGAAAAATAAAAAAAACTAAGAGGAAAAAAGATTATGAGAGAATCTTTGTCCATAGTTTGTTCTATAAATTTTGATTCTCCTTTTTAATTGCATTAGAATCATCAGATAATCTTTTTCTCTCTTATTCTATTATATTGAAATAAATGATTAAGATTGAATTTTAAATTTTAATGTCGACAATTAAGCCAATTTTTTTCACTTTATTTATGATTAAATAATTTTTTTTCTCTTATAATCTAATCCTTTTTAAGTATGCTTGAGATTAGAGATAGTTAATAGGTCTGGCGACACATGGTACGACACATGTCCATACAACACGAGCATGTTTTGGTAGGATATGCGGTATGACATAGAATGCACACGGGCTGAGCTGGGCTTAAAATTTAAAGCAAGTAAACTTTAAAAGTATGACTTGATTACAAATAAGTTAAAACATGACATATGAAAAAGACTTCAATGAGCAACCTAATGTAGAGCTAAAAGTATATTAAGATAAAATTTTTTAATAAAAATAAACTTAAAATTTTATAATTTTACAAATAACTTAAAATTTTAAAATTATAAAATTTTAAAATTGAACTTTCAATATTTTTTATTAGCGTAAGTTTTTTTAAATTCATTTAATTCTTAGTTTTAAAAACATACTCTATTTTTTTATGTTTATAATTTATTAAATGAATACATAATATCATTATTAAAACAAATAAAATTATAAATATCATAAGTTTATAAATGTATGCATTATGAACTATGATGTATGACTCTATAGTAAGTCCAAGTTAACAATTAAGTTAACGCTTAAGAAAAATTTATTATTATTATTGCTTTTGTTGTTATTATTAAGTATTAGAAAAGAATTCTAATAACATGAGGTTTAATTTAATAGTTAGTATTATATTATCTTATTATTATCAATTTATTATTATTGAATATAAATTTGAGTTTTAAACTTTTGATTCTATAGAATTTAACTATAGGTACTTAGACCCAAACAAAGTAAATGGATTTGAAAAAATCTTCCGTATCTTTTTATGAGGCATGGTCCACAGCACAACCAACACAGCATTCATGGGGTTGGCACATGTGCTGGACTAGGCGTAAATGAAAAAAAAAGGCATAGCACAAATCATGTGGTGTCGTGTCATGCCGGAAATGAAAAAAAAAGTACGTCAACTTAGCATGCTCTCTTAAAAAATGAAAAAAAAAGCCTATCGTACATTTTTATTAGGCATGACTCACAGCACGGGCCGACACAGCATACATGGGCTCAGCACATGTGCCGGGTTAAGTCTAAGTAAAAAAAAAAAAATTAGGCTCAGCATGAATCACATGATGTGTCATGTTGTGTTGGAATACAGGTACTCATAGGCCTTCCTTTGATGAGTAAGGTCGGCCCGTTGGCCATCTCTTAAATTTTTTTGATTCTATTGAATTTAAATAAAGATACTTAGACCTAAAAAAAGTACATGGACTTGAAAAGTCTTCCGTACCTTTTTATTAGGCATGGCCCATAGCACAGCCAACACGACATTCATGGGGTTGGCACATGTGTTGGACTAGGCCTAAGTGAAAAAAAAAAGGCACGGCACAAATCATGTGGTGTGTCGTGCCATGCTGGAAATGAAAAAAAAAGTACGCCAACTTGGCATGCTCTCTTGAAAAATGAAAAAAAAAAGCATGTCGTCATTTTTATTAGGCATGACTCATAGCACGGGCCGACACAGCATACGTGGGCTTAGAAAAAAAAAAGCATGTCGTCATTTTTATTAGGCATGACTCATATCACGGGCCGACACAGCATACGTGGGCTTAGCATATGTGCCGGGTTGGGCCTAAGGAAAAACATAAAAATTAGGCCTAGCATGAATCACATGATGTGTCGTATTGTGTTAGAATACAGGTTCTCATGAGCCTTCCTTTGATGAGTAGAGTCGGCCCGTTGTCCATCTCTTAAATTTTTTTTTTTGAAATCATAATTTTTCTGACAACAAATTAGATTTTTTTAAAACTCCAATTTGTAAAATTCTAGCTAGTGATTAAATTTCTTCTTTATTAATTATAATTTATACAAATTCATTTATTCCGCATAGTTATTATTAACTAATTTAACTTTTTTAAAAAACATAATTCAATCCTTTTCCCATTTAACTGAGCAAAATTCGAACTTCGTAACTCTTTGGCACCCTCAATCATGTAATTTTTATTGCTTATTTTTTCTTTTTGATAAGCCTTTGAACATGAGTATCTAATGATTTATTACATTAGATAAAATGTGCTATTTATTATATTCATATTAAATTGATATGAGGGAAAACATATAGTAGTTGTGACAGTAATTTAATTGTGGTGATAATATAATATCTAATGATTTATATATTAAGGTTTATAAAAAAGTAAGATATAATTATCTTTTCTTTAAAATACTAATGTTATAATATAAATTTTTTAAAAATATAGTGACTTATTTAATAAGCTACTTATAAAAAGTGACTCCCCACCTACTTTTAAAGTTGTTGTCAAAATAAAAATAAATAAAATAAGTTACTTTTACCAAATTTACTAAATACTATTTTTGTCAAAAATTATAAAATAAACAACTTGTTGAGTTTCTGAAGGAAATAAAAATATGTTTTTCAATTTTTCAATTAAAGCCTTTTAGGATAAAGGAATAAAAATATGTTTTTCAATTTTTCAATTAAAACATTTTAGAACTGATCTCATACAATATATAAGAATTAAGTAATTTAGAAATTCATATTTTGATGTTTTGAGAAGATGAATAATTGAGAGTTGTAGATCCGCCTCCAAACGATCTTCCAGGCTATGACTCAAGTTTGATCAACACTTGACGTGTGGGCATCTGTTTCACCACTCCCCAATTGTAATTGGCACCTCTTAGATGTCTTCTTTATTTTTTTTAAAATCCCTGAGGTTCTCATCATCTCTTTATTTAAGAGAATAATGCTCCATTTTATAATATCTTATGAAAAACCCTAGTATGTTAGGATTAGAATTTCTATTTAAAATAGAATTCCTCTTTTAACTATCTCTCCACTTACGTTAAAGTGGAAGGAATGTGTAACTAAGTAGCAGACCGCCTTGTAATAGTAAAATATTACAAGGCTCTATTTACACTTGAATATAATATACTAGGCCTTAACAAATATTATAATTATGATTTTCATTTAATATGCCAGTTTTTCTTGCTTTTGGGTCCCGTGATGGTGTTGAGCTAACTCGAGAATCATTTGGGAACATACAATAGTGGCTACAATAATTAAATTTGTAATTAAACAAATATAATTATTTAATTCCAATTCTACTTCACTATAAGATTGGAACTGATCTCCATAATTGCATGCTCGATTATAATTCGCCCAAGCCACATTGATTTCTTTACTGCACAATCCTTTGTACCACATCATTAATTTAAATTGACATCTCAACTGTCCAATCGATTTAATTACATCTTGTTCCTTGATACTTGCTGGTTTTCTCTAATGATCATTTTTAACATACTTATTTATGTTGAGACACTCTGGCTAGAGAATTCTATGATCAAGTACTGAAAATCCATCAAGAGATGTGTCGTACAAATTCTATATTGTTAATCTAAAATTTCAATACTTGTAATTGCTCCCACCAAGATACCGGGTAATCTTGACTACATGTGTATGTCATGTCCATTGGTAACTCAAATGAAATAACAACTACAATAATGAAATCATAACTAACTCAAGATTAAGATTACGATGAAATCAATGCCTATGAGATTTAATAAGTCCGGCAGGTCATTACTTAGGTTAATTAAATCTCATATGTGATCCAATTCAATGTAGACATACTACATCAATAAATTCATACATGATTAACACAAATCACTCAATGAATTTATTACGAGTCTATACCTAAATAAAGTGCCTAACTTTATTTATCAACTCATGAACTTAATTTATTTAATCATAAGATAACTTGTATTTATGTCTACTGCGAATCCACATGGTGATCACATAAATACATATAATATGTTTAAATGGACTTTACTCAAAATATTAATGCAATTCAAAATATCCGAATAAATACTTGAAATATTTTATTAATCGGAAAATCAATATGCTTTAAAGAGCACATAATCTCAACAGTTTCAACCTTAATCCCAAACCGGGCCTTAGGATCAAGTTAAGTTTTTCACTTTCTTCAATTTATTTTTTATTTTTGATCTTGCATGGAGACGACAATCATGTCCCCATCCCTTGCTAATGCCATCCCATTCTAAAATATTTCTTTTTCAGTTTTTATTTATTATACATGTAAATCTTAAAATTTTAAATTATTTTCTCATTATGTTTTCTCTCTCCATAACTCTAAACACTTTTAATTTTTCTTAAAATACATATTTAATTAAGAATTAAAAATAAAAATAAAAATAAAAATTATAAAATAAGGTGGATGATTTGTGAGTAATTTTGAGGGGTATGGAAAAAACCTATTCTTGTAAAATTCTTCTGTAGACATATTTTTGTGGCCCAAAAATTAATTGGGCTGGGATCAAATTATTGGAATTAATCTGATGTGCGACCACGCGCGTGTCAAGCTTCCATTACAGGGCTTGTGATGTACAGTTGCGTGATTGTGTGCATCTGATAATGTTCGTTAAACTATTCTGGCTTAAAAATGACCATCATTGGTCCGTTGCTGTATTAGTTAGTTTTTGTACTCCAAGAAGCTTGCTTACTGCTTATATATATTATTGTACAACCAGTTAACCATGGTTAATTGATTTACAAGTTGAGGTGGTGACTTGATCATGAACAAATTATATTATTTTGCAAATCATTATTATCTATTCCCTGTTGAAAGAAATGGTTTACTAAAATTAAATAACTCATGAACATATTACTGAATTGAAATTTAATAGTATTATGCACGTCATTATCTGCCTCGCATGCAGACTCAATGTCCTAGCTAGGTGGTTGCATATTGTTTATAAACAATATTCAAAACAATCATAGCAACTATAGCAAATATTTAGTAGTGATACCATAGCACAATTGTCAGGATTCCTTTAACGTAATATTCTTGGTTGTATTGTAATCCATTGAAAAATAAGTGGTCACGGTCTGCTTTCAATTGATCATAAAAATATTCATGCACAGATAATATAAATTGAATGAAAAAGAAAGTAATGATTTTAAAGCACCCAAGAGTCCAAGATGTACACTCTTTAGATGCAGTCATAATTTTATTTATTTATACAAATATCACTATCAGTAAGTCAAAAATATTATCTCTTCTAATGAGATAGTGATAATGGATACTCGCTATGCTAATTAACATATAAACTCATTAATTCATTTTGAAGTCTCTTGCAAGAAACCAGCTATGGCCTCAAATTTTAACCTAATGTACGCCTATTGCTTCCCCTTCTTCATTTCAATAATCTCATTACTTATTGCACGTTGGCTAATCAAAACATTTACTAAATCCTATAACTTTCCGCCAAGTCCACCGGCTCTACCCATAATCGGTCACAATTATCTTCTAAGCTCTAAATTACCAGAGTCCTTGCAAACCCTAGCTCGCCGCTATGGCCCTTTGATGCAAATACGCATAGGACCATCGACATATGTTGTTGTTTCAAATGCCACCATCGCGAAAGAGATCTTTACAACTCATGATATTGATTTTGCCTCTAGGTACGAACCTTGCCCCTCTCAGTACAACATTTACGATGGTTCCGGTTTTGTGACGGGGCCTTATGGTACGTACTGGCGATTCATGAAACATCTCTGCGTCACTAAACTTTTTTCTGGGCCCCACCAGATTGATCGATACAATAAAATCCGAGAGCAAGAAATTGAAAGACTCTTGAAGTCATTGATCATGAAGAATTATTCTGACGAAGGAAGGCCTCCTTGTAATTTGGGCACGGAGGTGACCAACATGACCAACAATTTGATATTCAGAATGATTATGAGCGAGAGGAGAGTTTCGGAAAATGAAATTGAAAATGAAGCAAAAATGATGAGGAAGCTGGTTGTGGAGATGATGGGGTTTGCGGCAAAACTTGGTGTTAGTAAAGTGTATAGCTTTCGGACAAAAATGGATCTCTATGGTAATGGGAAGAAGCTAACAGAAGTATTTTGGCGTTATGATGAACTTTTAGAGAAGATAATGGGGGATTATGAAGAAGACAATGGAATTAAAATTCAAGAAAATGATGAAGGAGATTTGATGGGTATTTTGTTGGAGACATGTAGAGATGAAAATTCTGAAGTTCAGCTAACAAGAAATCAGATCAAGTATTTTGTCTTAGTGAGTAATTATTTTCTTTTCGTTTAATTTTGATTGTCCTAGTAAGTATTAATTTCTTTTCGTTTAATTATGATGTCATGCATTTGATATTAGTCCCAAGGGCTTGGTCGAAGGTTTTTCAAGCACCTTTGTTTAGCTGGCCGCTCGAATTCGGATCAGGAAGATATAGAGACCAAAAAATTAATTTAGTTTCTAATCCTATCTTTAAATAAATAAATAAATTAAAAAAAAATCTAGCCGAGCATAGTAACTAATTCTAGGGTAAACTCCCTATAATTAATTACCCAATTACTATTTACATGTTCAAAAAATTACTTAAAATATCTTTGTTATTACTTATTAAATCTAATTTTTTAAAGAGTAAAATGGTATTTTTCATTTAGTATAACTTAAAACTTCAAAGACATCTTATACACGAAAGGAAAACAAAAGGGAGAAGAATAATAATATAGACTTTAATAAAAGCAGACATACAACACGAAGTTTTAGGTAATTTTTTAAAGTATAACTAACTTGATAATTAATTTGCACAAACCTTAGGACTAAAAAGGCCATTTACCATGATTCTTAATTTCTTATCGAGTATGAATTGATAGGAACTATTTTTGGCGAGCGTTGATGGAATATCAGCATCCATACAATGGGCCATTGCAGAGCTCATGAAACGCCCCCAGATGTTCAAGAAGCTTAGAGATGAAATTGATTCAGTGGTGGGGTTGACCAGGCTGGTCAAAGATTCGGACGTGTCAAACCTCACATTCTTGCAAGCAGTTTTAAAGGAGACACTTAGATTGCACCCTCTAGGCTCCATCATACACAGAGAATGCATCAGAGACTGCAAGATCAACGGTTTTGATGTAAAGGTGAAGACTAGAGCCCTGATTAATGCATTCGCAATCATGCGGGATCCAGAGGCGTGGAATGATCCTGACGAGTTTCTACCAGAGAGATTCTTGAACAGTGATACTGCACATCATGATCAGAGGGAAATGAAGGGTCAAGATTTCTGTTACATTCCTTTTGGTGGTGGAAGTAGAGGATGTGTGGGCAGTACACATGCTAATCTAGTGATGCACACAACAATTGGAGCCTTGGTTCAGTGCTTTGATTGGAAAATCAACCGTGCCAAAGAGGTTGATAAAAATCCATGGTCAGGATTTTCGGGAGAAATAGCCCTGCCTCTCGTTTGTTACGCTATCGCACGTTTTGATCCCTTTTCTTAAGAAATGGAGATTAATATTTAGTTGTGGCTCTTAAATTAATTTGTAAATTGTATTGAGTACTTCAAAGGAAGAAGAAGAAGAATAAGAAAAAAAGGAAAGAATTTCAAGCGTTTTTTGTTTATGATTTGAGTAAACTCTTGTGTTATGGGAATTAACTTTTTAATAATATTAGGATTCCAAAATTTGGGTCCCAACTTGAGTTATAGTGTCACTCATCCATTGGATGATAGATTTCATAACTAATAAAATTATTTAATCACTGATCTAATGAATGAGTATCACATTAATTGAGACTCAAATTGAAACTTATATGTTAGGGTTTTTCCCATTTATTTCGGATGTGATTTCAACTATTATATATCGAGGCAAGTCCGGATAGATTTCAGGCCAAGTTTCAAGTTTCAATTTCGGACTTTAAGTCTCTGTAAAGCTGCTGAGCACCTATAAATAAGTTTATATATATTGTATCATGTAGTATTAAAAGTATTCCAAGATTCTAAAGAAACAAGATCCAGATTAATGTTTTTAGGGAAATTATCTCTGCATTACATCTATTTTGTCATATGTACATTTAATCACTATAAAATTTTTTAATGCTCTTTGAACTATTCTTGTTTCTAAACTTATATTAATTAGCTACTTTGACACTAAAAATTTGAATAAAATAATTTTTTACTCCTAAATGAATTAAAAAACTATTTTATCCAAAAATTTTTGAAAAGTAAAAAAATTATAATACCATTTAATTAATTGATAAAATATTATTGAAAAATGGGTGTGTGAGTATCATTTAATTAATTGATAAAATATTATTGATTTTTTAATCCTTTTGATCTAAAAAATGTGTAATACTCATCTCAATTTTTTTTTAAAGAGGTATCTCAAAAATAATAAAAAATTATCAATCATACAATCAAAATTACCGAACGATTTTTATTATTTAAATTAATCACCAAAATAATAATATTCTAAAACAACTTTGAATAAAAAAAATTATGATTACAAAAATTAACATCTTGGATTTTGTGATTTATTTATTTGATTAAATTTAGAGGTATTCTTATAATTATAATTTTTTTTTATTTTTAAAAATTTTATAAAATAAAATAGTCTTTTAATTCATTTAGGTATTTAAATTCTTAATATCAAAGTGGTTGATTGATATAAGTTTAAAAATAAAGGTCATGTAGAAAATATGTCAAAATTTTGTAGTAATTAGATATACACATAACAAAATAGAGGTGATGCAAAGATAAGTTTCTATAATTTTATTCAGATTATAAATTTACTTGATAATTGTTTGTGTTATCGTCTGTGTCATCGCATATTTTTTGTAAGTTCATTTTTGAAGTTGAAACTTCGTTTGTCAAACAGGAAAATTATATAAAGTGGGAGAATAATTTTAGCCCTTTAATTTTTTGTCTATTAAGCGACCTGTTATTTCCTAAGTTCAATTTGGCGTAGCACTTCATTTACCAAGTATTTTATATCCTTTAACAAAAAAATAAAAAATAAAAAATAAAAAAATGTAATTCTAATTTAATGGCGACATTACTCACATTTGATTGGGAGATAGTCATACTATCATGTAGTTATATAATTAATGATCTAATATAATGCTTAAAAATTTATACTAAAATCATTTGTATATCTGTTGTACCTCTACCTCAATTATTGGAAATTAAAGCGATTATAAATTGATTATTAATCTTCTCAACAATCATCTTTGGATCCACCTTAGTGTGTTCCTAATCTTTGGATTATTTGTCATAAGATAATAAATTTTTGGTGGTATACTCATGCTTTTCGGAAGTGTAACAATCCATGCACCTGATTTTCTTGCCAACTTCTCTGTCTTGTTCATCCTCCTGTTGGTGCAAATAGTTTTCCGAATTTTGGGTTTGTTAGCTTGATTTCTGTATGTTGTATTCTTGCTATAGCTTATTTGTGCTTCTTGATTTTTTTGTTTTGTTTTTTTTTGTTTTTCTTTTACGTTTGCCTTGGGTAAGGCTGACATTGTTTAAAAAAAAAAGAAAAAAAGAAAAAAGAAAACACATTTGTTCACTCTATCGTTACCTTACCCTGACCTCTCTCAATTCAGGATTGGCAAGTTCAATTGCTTTGAGTTCACACGTGTCTAACCAATCAAATGGATATCAAATAAAGATATCTGCGCACTTGCACGTTTAGCCAATTGCAAATACATTTCTAAATCATATATTCATCTACTAAATTATGAAATAAAGGATGCTGAATTAAGAGCCAGGATGAATGATAATGGTTCCAATAATTGAAGACTTATTTTGTTATATATAGCATATATCTATTTTTTTTTAAAGTAGAATGGTGGATAAAGTCCAAATAATTGTATTTTATTTTATATTAGTTTTTTGTTTCTTATCTTCTTTAACATTCAAATTCAAATGGTTTGATGCCTAAAAAAAAAAAAAAAAATTCAAATGGCTATATAAAGAATGCTCCTTGAAAAATCAGTCAACTGAGAACTCCAATTAAGTGAAGATTATTATGATATTGATCACAACATTTAAGTTTAAATTGATATGATATTTATCTATTGAATGATAAAATAATAATTTATGAAATATGAAATAATAATTGATGTGACATTGAGTTAAGACTCAAATGTTAGGATTCCTACCATTAGTCTTATATATATTTTCACCGTGTTTGTAAACAATGAAAAGAGTGGAGAAACATAATCGGTGTGTTTAGGTGTGTTTAAAATCCGATTTGATCAGCTTAATCTGTTTGATTCGAAAAAATCTGATTCGCAAAAGTCCGATATGTGGATTGGTGATATTGGATTAGATTGAAAATTTAAAAATCTGCAGTTGGTTTATTAAATATAAATTTACTTTTGTAAATTACAAAAATAAAATATTTATTTAATTAAAAATAAAACTTATAAATGTGGCATTACTACTTACTAATAAATAAATAAGTTAAAATGTAGTTATATTAACACTATTTTATATCTTATCCAATAATAATATAAAACAATAAATAAATAAATAAATAAATATAGCTTCCTAAATAGTAATAAAAAACTCTAAGCTAACATTTAACATTGATAGTATAATTCTTGATCATCGGTGCTCACTGGCTACAAGAATGATGGAGATAACTAATTTGCATACAAAATTAGTTATGTTCAACTCTAATAATCTTTGATGAAGTAATATATGAGATTGAACATATTGAGACATGTAAATGCAACATTTTGACTTTAATTGTATTTATTGATTATTATTTGACTTTATATTGGTATTCTATTTTTTAAATATTGACATTTTTCTTTTATCGTACATTTAAAGAGATTTTGGGACCTAACAAGAATATAGTTGATGAAGTTTGATAGCATTTAATGAGATAATAAGTACGGATAAATATTTATTAATTATTTTTATTAAATAGAATATTTCTGTTTGTTATTTATTTCAATTTAGTCTATTTTGTTCAAGTTAAAATACAAAATACAAATTAGAGATGAACATTTTGATATATCATTCAAGCTCTCAAGCTTCAATTTTTGTATAGAATTAAATTCATAATTTTAGTTAATTTTCATATATTGATCTAAATAAATGAAATTTTTTCCTTTCATTGTGTTATATTTTGAAACTTGAATGTATTATTTTAGCTTTATTTAAACAATTAATTTATTTAAATATGATTCAATTTTAAATTTGATCGATAGTAAAATTATTTTTATATTAGATTTTTATTTAATTAATTCGTAGAATTAGATAGAATTAAAAATTTTTAATCTGTAAAATAATTGATTGAATATAAATTGAGTCAAATCAGCATCTGAACCAAACATATGGATTAAATTTAAATTGAATTTTACCAATCAGTGAATTGAATTGGGTATGAAAATTTATAATTAAAAATATCATGGATCACATATAGATTAATATATAATATTTATCCCTATCTATTGGTGGGGAGGTATACTAAGGAAAGAGCGGATTGAGGAATGAAAGCTCGACGACAAAGTATCGGGCTTTTCCAAAGAATTACTGCAGCTTTACTATTCCCTTTGATAATTTATTAATGTTTGAAGTAAATATTCAAAAGGAGGTTATGTGAACGCAAATTGATCATTGACACGTGCTGAATGTATGATAATTTGATTGCACATGCTAGTACCAAATAATGAGCCGGGAGATGAATGAAGAAAAGATATTCACGAAGATGACTTGTCTGTCAAGACCTTTACAGTTTCCATCTTTTGGACAAATCATTGGTCAATCAAGGACATGATCGATCGTGTAATTGCAAAAATAAGTGTGAAAGAGACAGCATTTGACAAAGAGAGCTGGTACAGTATTTTAGGGAGTCATTAGTGAAAGCTATTTAGGACATCCCTAGACATTCAACGCACTAATAACGCCGAACTCAAATGGTACACACAATTGATTCATAATCTTTTGTACTCAGAACCCAGAAAGAAACATTTGTTGTGATATAAATAAACAAATTAGTACACCAACTAGCTAGAGTTTAGCCGCAACTACAGGTCCAAGGAAAATATCGGACCAATTATCATTGTTTTCTTCGAACACTATCCTAGGTTTACCCGCAACTCGAGGTCATAAATATTAAGTAACTCAGAAACATTGTACTTACATTGATCAAAATTTATTCAAAACGATCGTGGATGTCATTTCCCTAGAATCCATCTAGGGAGTCCGGTAAGTCAACATCTATTAGCATTCAAAAAGAAATACAACTCTCTTTTTTGTCTTAATTTTTTTAATTTTTCTTTTCTTTTTCGTTTTTCTTCTTCCTCTTAGGAGGATTGGAGTTTCTTCCTACTTGCCTAATTTGAATTATTCAATAGTTGCGGCAAATAGCTACATTTTTCACACATATGAAAAAGAATTTAAGCTTTTATTTATAATATTGAGGACTATTTTTCGGGCATATTTCAAACTACATTCGGTGTATTATCGAACCAGTGTTTTCAAATTGTGCCATATAATGAAGCTTATGTAAGAGCTCACGATAGATTTTTTAGTATAAGTATGAGTGGGTTTATAAATGCAATATTAAAAAGAATAACTTAATTAATTACTTCTAAAATATTTGTTTTAGGGTTTGTTAAACATCTCAAGTCTCAAACAACCTTTTTAAATTTTGTTTTTTTTCTTTTAGTTATGTCTGATTTTCACATATTTATAAACATCTCAAGTCTGAAATGAGCTTTCTAAATTTTTCTTTTTTTTTTTGAATTTAACCTATGTATGATTTTCACATATTTATATTTGAATATAAAACGTAAATTTTTGTGATTTTTATTTGAATGAAAAAAAGTCTGATTGAGAAGTAAATATTACATTCCAAAAATATCTCCACAAATATATTTATTTCCTAAACTATGAAATCTATTTTTTTTTTTGTTTTGATTTGCAAAGAATATAAATGTCAAATAACCATGTTTAAGAATTTTTTTTTTTATAAAAATAAACAAAATACTACTTATGTTCATATATTGATAAAAGAAAACAAACATATCATTTAAATATTTGTATTCAAACTTGTTTAAAGTTTTGAAAATGCACACAAATTCAGATTTCATACAAAAAAACAGACTTTACCTAAGTGTGTATAGTTAGGACCTATTTTTTGCTATAATATTCTCCATCAACTATTTTTGTTATTTTCTTCTCTATCAACTATATATATATTACAAACGCAAAATTACTTATAAAATATCACAATTTATATAGCTTAATTAGATAAGGATCATCTTATTATTAAAAAAAAAAAAATCTCAACTATATGCAACTAACAATGTATGTAAAGAAAATATACAACATCGATTGAGATTAGTTACTAAACTTAAAAATATCAGCTTGAAGCACTCGTCAACTAGCTTTTAAATATATATGAATTAAACTCATGGGCAATTATTGTACAAGTGGGATTACACTATATTTTTACACGACAAAGACCATAAGCCTGTACATGGTAAATGGTGATAAGGGGAATATCCAAAACCGGTTGAGATTGGTAAATATTAGGATGGGACAACTCTTAGTTCATGAGAGATTTCGAGTTATGAGTTAGATCCATGACGCAAGATCTTTAAAAGTTAAGATGAGTACATTGAACATAGTTTGTAATCCAATTGAGTACGGTACTGAATAATTGATAATTAGCATGTATGAGATGGTAATGAGTATATAACTTTATGCATGATACTCTAATGTATCATTAAGTAGCAGTTGCCAACAAATATTGCATTATTTACCATAACAATAATTAATATACCATTTTTAATTTGTATTTCGATTTTGTTCGTATGATCTATTTATTTTTATATTTCTGAATATATTCTTCTCAATTAATTAAATACCGTAATTACAAACACATATTACTCTATATATATGTATAATTTAGATCAATAAAGTATCCTATCTTCTTGTTCTGTGAATCTCAATTAGAAGTCCCTTCACTACACCTAGCTATACTTCTCTTCTTCAGCCACATTATAGACGTCAACGCTATGGCCTGGAATGTTAATCTTATCATTTCAGATGGCATCCCCATTTTCATGTCAATAATTTCATTACTTGTTGTGCGTTGGCTCATCAAAACATTCACAAAATCTCGATCTACAGATCTGTTACCACCAAGCCCAGCAGCTCTACCAATAGTTGGTCACCTTTACCTACTAAGCTCCAGATTACCAGAGTCCTTGCAAACCCTAGCTCACCGCTATGGCCCTCTCATGCGCATACGCATTGGTGCATCAACATTCTTTGTCGTCTCAAATGCTGCCATTGCCAAAGAAATATTTAAAACGCATGACATAAATTTTGCCTCTAGGTATGAATCTGGCCCCAGTGCATACAACATTTACAAAGGCACAGGTTTTATCACTGGACCTTATGGTGAGTATTATCGTTTCATGAGAAAGCTATGTGCTACAGAGCTTTTTTCCGGGGCCCGGATGGATCGGTACAACAAGTTAAGAGAGCAAGAAATCGAAACACTGTTGAAATCACTAATGAAGAAATCTAGAGAAGGGAAGCCTTGTGATTTGGGTTTAGAGTTAGCAGCAATGGCGAATAATTTAACATTTAGAATGATTATGAGCAAGAGATTTTGTGAAAATAATGATAGTGAAGCTAAGACGATGAGGGATTTGATTGTGGAGATCATGGAGCTAGCGACCAAGTTTGGTATTAATGAATTGTTTGGGTTTCTTAACAAGATTGATTTGTTTGGAAATGGGAAGAATCTTAGAGATGCAATGTGGCGGTATGATGGACTTGTGGAGGAGATCATGAAGGGTTATGAAGAAAACGAAATGAATGATCGAGAAAATGAAGACAAAGATATGATGGATATTTTGCTGGAGACTTATCGTGATCCAGATGCTGAAGTGAAGTTAACAAGAAACCATATCAAGCATTTCTTATTGGTGAGTTCTTAATTTAATTAATTTTTATTTTCCATATCAATATATATATATATATATATTTCGATTACCTTTTGGATATACAGTGAGTTGGGTAGTCCTTGACAAGTATTTATTACCAATTAGGCTTTATGAGCTTCATAAATACATCGCTCTATAAATGATCTTTGTTTATTTTATCTTTTCAATATTAATGCATGAAAAGATTTTGCATATGTAAGCCTCTCGTAAGAACCATGATTTTGGTTAGATGTGGTTATAATGGATAAATTACAAGATTAACTAGGCCATAACATAATATTTGTAAAATTGGGAAGGCCAGTCGTGGGGCCATAATGAAGAAATCTTAACTTCAGTAGGTTTTAACAAAAATACACATACTAAGGGTGTTAAAGGTAACATTATCATGGTTATGGTAAAACTTCAATTCAAACCTTCATTTTTTCTTTTCTGAATCTTTTTCAGCCTGTGGGTGGCCAGTTCCTTGAGGCTTGTACCTAGTTCCGCCCTTGTAAATCTCTTTTTGTGTGAGGACTGGGGAATATGTTTCAGGCTAGATTGAGCTTATCCTTATTAAAATTTATGTTTTTAGTAAAATATATATGAGTTTGTGATTCAATGGGTATTAACAGATAATATAAAAATAATTAAATTTTAGCCAATTATATAGTATAATTAATATAAATGGACGAGAAAGTCTTGGTGGTGCTAATTCACCACCCTTCAATGAAATTATGCCATATATACAAAATCAATTTATGACGATTTTAAGTTTAATAAGTAGTGCATATATGGCATAATTTTGTTGATGGTGTGAGCACTATTCATAATAAAAGATAATTAAAAACTCATAAAACTCAAATCAGGATGGGAAATTTGGTGTATATTTCCTATGATATATAGAACAATATGCTTTTATTTGTATTTGTTGTGCCATTGCTAATTGATAACTTAATTATTTACTAATTGTTAGTGGAATTTAGCCCAAGTAAACAAGTAATTGCTAATAAATTTCTAATAAGTTCCTTCAATTATATGATAGGAATTATTTATGGCGAGCGTTGATAGTACATCAGCTGCTGTACAATGGGCCATGGCGCAGCTTATCAACCATGCTGATGTATTCAAGAAGCTTAGAGATGAAATCAATTCAATTGTTGGGTCAAGCAGGCTAGTCAAAGAATCAGACGTCCCAAAACTCCCTTACTTACAAGCAGTCGTCAAAGAATCCCTAAGACTACATCCTCCAGGCCCCATCATACACAGACAATGCACCAGTGATTGCAAGATCAACGGCTATGATATAAAAGCCAAAACTAAAACCCTAATAAATATACATGCCATCATGCGGGATCCAGAAATATGGAAAGAACCGAACGAATTTATACCAGAAAGGTTTGTGGTCAACTTTAGTCAGATGAACGGTCGGGATCATCAGATGGAAGCGAAGGGTCAGGATTTTAGTTACATTCCTTTTGGTGGAGGAAGGAGGGGATGTTCAGGTGTTTCGCATGCGTATGCGGTGATGCATGCCACGATTGGAGCTTTTGTGCAATGCTTTGATTGGAAAGTCAAAGGCGGAGGAAAAGTTGATATAAATGTAGGGCTGGGATTTGCAGGAGCTATGGCAGTTCCTCTTATTTGTTACCCTATCACACATTTTGATCCCTTTTCGGCTTAATTGCTGGATCAAGCTTTTTGATGTGGCGTTGTGTTTTTTGTTCGTTTTGTATTGCATTTTTCTTTTTTCCGCATGCTGACACTAATGTAATAATACAGCTGCAGAAGTACACTTCTGAAATAATCTTCCAAACAGCAGCACATAGTCATTCATAAATTGTAAACATGAAACTTATTATTAAAAATGAAAAAAAAATGAAAAGAAAAGAATGAGTCGTTTGAGTGTTATTATTGCTATTTTTCTGTTTAGTTTTATTGTCTTTTTTTTTTTCCCCAAATAAACATCGAAGATAACTTGAATCATAGGGCGGAAGGGATTTATTTTTCAAATAAAGGAAATTAATAATGAATTTAAATTTAGTGCTCACCAAACCTCTTTATTAATTTTCTTAAAAGAGTAATGCTACATATCCCAAATATGTTATCCTAAATAATTATATTAAATGATGTGGCACGTATCAATTGGTTGATAAGATAATATAATTAATTCACTTTAATTTTACTAATTAATTGATGAATGCCACATTATTTAGAATAGTTATTTAAGATAAAAAATTTGAGATACGTAATATTATTGTTTTTGAAAAGATATAATTGATAGTTATTAGATAAGAGTATAAAACTAATTAAATCATAACAATATATTGCTATATATGCATGTGTGGCTGAAGATTATGAAGAGTTAATTACATATCAACTCAACAGTAATGTATAACATGCATTTTGGTGTTCATGAAGGAAAGCAAATTGCAAAATCCAAACTATAAGGGGTTTCTAAAACAATTATATATGAATACGCGCGTGCGAGGACGTGTGTACGCATGCACACCTCCACACACACGCATGCACACACACACACTCACACACACACATCACTATCAACAACGCTATCCACACACACACACACACACACACACATATATCAATATCAACAATGCTATCCACACACACACACACACACACACATATATATATATATATATATATATATATATCAACAACGCTATCCTAAAAATTGGACAAGAAAGGAAAAGATCAGACAAAACTGGTTTCAAAAGAACTACAATGGCACAGCGGAAAGAGGTTTAGCAAAAAAAACAAAAAAGATGGAGGATATGCTATTAGTAAATTATTAGAAGATATACTGATAAGTATTTTGTCTCACTTAACAATTAAAGAGGCAGCTAAAACAAGCATCTTATCAAATAGATGGAGATTTTTAGGGACATATTTCACTGGCTCTTTGGACTTCAATGATGTGCTCGACATGAGGGAGCACTTCGATTATTCCACATTGGTTGTAAGAGGGCAAAGGTTTCCGGGCTGTATAGATCAAGTTTTTTTAGGGAATAAAACTAGGTTTTTCAATTTTTCAATTAAAACCTTTTAGGACCGATCTCATACAACATATAAGAATTAAGTAATCTAGAAATTCATACCTTGATGTTTTGAGAAGATGAACAATTGAGAGTTGTAGATCCGCCTTTAAATGATCTTCCAAGGTATGACTCAAGTTTGATCAACACTGGATGTGTGGGCGTCTGTTTCACCACTCCCCAATTGTGACTGGCTCCTCTTAGATGTCTTATGGATCTTTATAAATCCCTAGAGTTCTCCTCTCTTTTTTCTTCTCAAGAGAATAATGCCTCATTTTATAATATCTTATGAAAAACCCTAGTATGTTAGGATTAGGATTTCTATTTAAAATAGAATTCCTCTTTTAACTATCTCTCTACTTACGTAAAAGTGGAAGGAATGTGTAACTAACTAGGAGACCACCTTGTAAAATATTACAAGCCTCCATTTACACTTGAATATAACATACTAGGCCTTAACAAATATTATAATTATGATTTTCATCTAATATACCAGTTTTTCTTGCTTTTGGATCCAGTAATGGTGTTGTCAATTAAATGAGCTAACCCGGGGATCATTTGGGAACATACAATAGTGGCTACAATAATTAAATTTGTAATTAAATAAATATAATTATTTAATTCCAATTCTACTCCACTATAAGATTGGAACTGACCTCCGTAATTGTATACTCGAATATAATTCGCCCAAGCCACATTGATTTCTTTACTGCACAATCCTTTGTACCACATCGTCAATTTAAATTGATATCTCAATTGTCCAATCAATTTAATTACATCTTGTTCCTTGATACTTACTGGTTTTCTATAATGATCATTTTCAACATACTTATTTATGTTGAGACACTCAGCTAGAGAATTCTATGATCATAATCGAAAACCCATCAAAAGATGTGTCGTATAAATTCTATATTGTTAATCTATAATTTCAATGCTTGTAATTGCTCCCACCAAGATACGGGTAATCTAGACTACATGTGTATGTCATGCCCATTGGTAACTCAAATGAAATAACAACCACAATCATGAAATCATAACTAACTCAAGATTAAGATTACAAGAAATCAATGCCTATGAGATTTAATAAGTCCGACGAGTTATTACTAGGTTAATTAAATCTCATATGTGATCCGATTCAATGTAGACATACTACATCAATAAATTCATACATGATTAAGACAAATCACTCAATGAATTTATTACGATCTATACCTAAATAAAATGCCCAACTTTATTTATCAATCATGAACTTAATTTATTTAATCATAAGATAACTTGTATTTATATCTTCTGCAAATCCACATGGTGATTGCATAAATACATATAATATGATTAAATGGACTTTACTCAAAATATTAATGCAATTCAAAATATCTGAATAAATAATTGAAATATTTTATTAATCAGAAAATCAATATGCTTTAAAGAGCACATAATCCCAACAATCTCCCACTAGCTTAAAGCATATCTGGCAAATTACACATGCTTGTAAGACTCTAAGTGTATGTTATAACCTTTCTACACTATTTCCATATGAGATGATACTTTATCTCAATGTATTTTTGTTTCTTGTGGTTTCTTGGTTTTTTTGATTGAGCCACTGCACCATTATTATCAAAAAATAATTTAAGTGATACACTTGCAGCAGATATCACCTCAAGATCTCGAAGGAACTTGTGGAGCCATACCGCTTCTTTTGCAGCCTCAGATGCAGCCACACATTAAGCTTTTGTTGTGGAGTCTGCGATACAAGATTGTTTCACACTCCTCCAACTAATAGCTCCACTTTCTAATGTAAACACATAGCCAGAAGTAGACTTTCCAAAATCCTTATCTGACATAAAGTCAGAATCAATATAACCCACTAGAGTAAGTTCATCACCAGAATACACAAGCATATAATCCTTAGCTTCTTTTCAGATACTTCATTATATGCTTGACAGTAGTCCAGTGTTGAGGTTCAGGATTAGATTGATATCTGCTAACCATCCCAATTGCAAAACATGTGTCTGGTCTAGTGCAAAGCATTGTATACATGAGACTTCCCATAACTTCTGCGTAAGGAACGAGTCTCATTTTCTCTATCTCCTCATAAATTTCAGGTGATTAAACCTTAGAGGAAAAAATTCCATATCTGAATGGTAACAAATCAATCTTGGAATTTACCATGCTAAATCTAGCCAATATCTTATCGATATAGACCACTTGAGACAAAGCTATCGTTTTATTCTTCCGGTCTTGTAGCAACTTGATACCAAGAATATAACTAGCTCCTCCCAGATCTTTTATATCAAATTGTTTTGCTAGCCAACTCTTTATAGTAGTCAATACTCCTATATCATTTCTGATAAGGAGAATATTATCTACATAAAGAATCAGAAAGGCTACATATTTTTCTCTAAATTTTCTTGTACACACATGATTCATCAATATTCTGAATGAATCCAAACGATTTCATTGCTTGATCAAATCTGATGTTCCACAACTGGGATGCTTGCTTCAATCCATAGATGGATCTTTGCAACTTGCATACCAAGTATTCTTGGCCCTTTTCTATGAATCCATCTGGTTGCTGCATAAAGATGTCTTCTTCAAGATGCCCATTAAGAAAGACAGTCTTGACATCTATTTGCCAAATTTCATAATTTAACACTGCAGCAATAGAGAGCAGAATTCTGATAGATTTAAGCATAACAACCAGAGAAAACGTTTCCTCGTAATCGATTCTCTCTTTTTGAGTGAACCATTTGGCTACTAATCTTGCTTTAAATATTTCCATCCTTCTGTTTACTCATCTTTTCCTCTTATAGATCTACTTGTATCCAATGGGTTTTACCCCATTTGGTGTCTCTACAAATTCCTAGATTTTATTGGAATACATATATTCCATTTCTTGATTCATAGCCCTTTTCCAATGTTCAATATCACTATCTATTAAAGCTTCATTGTATCCAGTTGGATTTTATACATTTTCATATGAGATAGCTATATAGGTTTCTCTCAATAATATGTATATTGTTTGGTAATCTAGTTACCCTCCCACTATGATGAGGTTCTAAAAATGATAATTTGTTCAGGGATAATCCTTTTGTTAATCATTCTTGCTCTTTTCTATAAATAGAAAATTGAGCATCAATATGATCTCTTTACTTATGATATCTCTAGTTTTACCTTATTCATAGGTTATAAGTCATTTATATAGTCTTCCTCAAAGAAAGTATAGTGTATATTTACAAATACATTCCTATCTTGAGGTCTATAAATTAGACTTTCCTTTATTCCTTTAGAATACCTAAAACATGCATACTTTTGAACATTAATCCAATTTTTCTGCCTATAATTTTAGTATAAATACTAGTGAATCTCCAACTATAGATGTGTCACAAATTAAGTTTGTGACATATCCATAATTCCATGGAGTAATAGGCACTGATATAGATAAAACTAAGTTCAATAGTCTATGCAGTTTTAAATACTGGTATCTAGAATAAAAAAGGTAAATGATAAATCACTAAGTATATATCTTATTTTATCTAAAAGAATCTTGTTTGTCCATATAATGACACTATTATGTCACAATGTTCATTATAAATGAGAGTTTATCCCATTTTATAACCAAATGGACTTTGAATTCTCTAGAGAGATATTATTTACTTCGATTAGATCGTAGCTATTTTATGTTCTTGTCTAATTGCTTCTTTGTCTTATCCATGTACTTTTTTGAATTTCAAAAGCCACGGAATCATGACGCATTTAGACAAACATAAATGCGATAAATATTTATCAATTTGATAAAATATTCATAACCTCTACTTATATGTAAACTAATTAGTCCGCATACATTTGTATGCACTAATTCCATGCAATACAATATTACGCTTTCTTTTAGCTCAAAATGAGCTACCTTGTCATATTACTTTTCTAAATAAGATTCGTAGAGTATCAATGATCAACCTCAAATAGGTCAAGAATGACCTATTATTAATCATTCTCATGAAATTTTATTATAGTTTATATGATTTAAGCATAAATATTAGAGGTGCCATTGGTTTTGGAAAAACATTTATTTTCTTAGATAAATAATGTACTTTTTATCATTATATCTTGCTTTGAACAGATCAATAGACTTATATGATATAAATTATCTTTGTAAAGTACAAAAATGAGTTATTAACGAGAGGATAAAAATAGTTATTAACGAGGATAAAATAACGATGCTTGCTTATTAAAACAAGCCACCGAAATTAAATTCTCTAATGTTTGGAATACAAAGACAAATATCAAAATTTAAAGTCTCATAAAATTGATCTAGTCCTCTCAATTGATATAAACTAGTCTCTTTCTCATCGCTGCTTAAAGCTTTCTTCACTTAATCTTTTGGTTTCCTGAAAACCAAATAAATGAATTTACAAATAAATTAGTTATCTCAGAATTTACTATTGCATTAATCAATAAAAACTGAACTAATTAGGAAGCTTAAAGATTTCCTGTACCTGATTTTAATAATCTTAGGACAATCTTTCTTCCGATGACCCTTCTGTCCATACTTGAAGCACTTGTATTTCAATTTACCATCTTTTTTGGTAGACAGATTCCTTGTGTCAATTCTCTTTTGCCTACCCTTGTCTTTCGACTTAGGCTTTAAAAAGAATTATTGTTTAGGAAGTTCTTTGCTATGATAATATTCTTCTATAGCATGTAGTTCGTACATCAATTGAACTAAGGTCATATCTCTATTGCTTAAGATATAGCTGACCTTAAACTCTTTGAATGTATCAGGTAAATATTCAATCACCATGTTGATCTTTGTTTTATCATCGATATCAACACCATGAATCTCAACTTCATTCAAATAATCCATCATTTTGAGGACATGATTACAAACTCTTGTACCCTCTACCATCTTAGTGTTAGTGACACGTTTTAACGCTGCTTCTCTGGTAGAATCAGTATTCTGCCCAAACACCTGATGGAGACTAGCCAATATTTCAGTGGCTGTTTCCATGCTCTGAAGTTTGTTCTGCAGTTCCATAGAAATCGAAGCCAATATATAGCGCTTAGCCATTTTGTTAGCCTCGCATCATTTCTCATAAGACTTCTTCTGATTTCTATAATCGTATAGCGTTGGTACTAGAGGGCATTGCTGGGTCAAAACATATTTGTAGTCTTTAGCAGTGAGAATATTAAATAGACTGCGTTTCCAATCTAAGTAATTTTCACCAGTGAGTTCATTTTTAACCAGTATGATTAATAATGGGTTAATGGAAGACATTTTCTAAAAAAATAAAACATACATGCATAAATGCATTGATATAACATTCACAATAAAATTCTAAAAATGCAAAAAACCATTAATGCATTTTATTTTATTGTAACGATAATCTAGTACCGCTTTAGTAAGTCTATCCGTTAGGAAGTCATGCGCCACTTACTGGACCCAATTAACCATTAGATTATTTACTTTCATGTCGTAACATGATAAATAACTATCGTTATCTTTTAGGGCCAAAATTTTGTTAACAGAGCTTCGTTGGGAAGGTTAATAATAAATTTTGTTGAGTGTATAACCATTGTTTCAATCTACGTATTTCTCATATCATGTAGCTACCGTTGGAGTGATCAACAGATTGAAAAATATTTCGATTTTATCTTTAAAGAAGTTCATCAAATAAAATGTCTAATATATATACCCTTCGTAGGGAGCATCACCGTATCATGAAGTCGGGTATATATATAATTTTATCATTGAACTAACAATGGAGCTCATGGGAAAATTATCTTGAATTTTCCTCTCCCACTCAATATTTTAAAGTTTGGTTTTCCTTTTAAAACATACATATATTGTTAATTGCATGCTTCCTATAATATTATCTAAGTGATATCTTATATTATTAAGCATTTGCAAATTTCAAACAATATGCATGAATTCATGTTATATGAATGACATATATTATTATGCATAGAGTGGCACAACCTATTCTATATGATATGTTATCATGGCATGCTCACATCCAAAACACAATATAAAGAAATTTTAAATAATCTTCATTAGGCTTCATGTCAATATCTTCTTCTCTTGGATTATCTTTGTTGATGGCCTTGGCTAATATGGGCTTTAAATTTATTATTGGTCCAAATTTTTTATTTTAAAGAAAATAAAATAAAATTTTAAGTAAAACTTTTGGACAAAAAATAAATTTAATTTGTTAAACTATATCCATGCATTTTAATCCATTAAGCCCAAATTTTATTGGACTTAAAAGTAGGATTTACCAAGCCCAAAACTGTTTTTGGACTTAAACGCATTATAGTAAACTAACTTTGCCCAAGTAAAATTATGCAGAACCATAGGGACCTGAGCGATATTTACCACTCAAAAACCCTAACTACATTCTTTTCTTCAGCCCCCGTCAGCAAAAAAGCCAGCAACCTTCACTGTCTTTTCCGATCAAGGACAATTGAGAGTTGTAGATCCGCCTCCAAACGATCTTCCAAGCTATGACTCAAGTTTGATCAACACTGGACGTATGGGCGTCTGTTTCACCATTCCCCAATTGTGACTGGCTCCTCTTAGATGTCTTATGGATCTTTATAAATCCCTATAGTTCTCCTCTCTTTTTTCTTCTCAAGAGAATAATGCCTCATTTTATAATATCTTATGAAAAACCCTAGTATGTTAGGATTATGATTTCTATTTAAAATAGAATTCCTCTTTTAACTATCTCTCTACTTACGTAAAAGTGGAAGGAATGTGTAACTAACTAGGAGACCACCTTGTAAAATATTACAAGCCCCCATTTACACTTGAATATAACATACTAAGCCTTAAAAATATTATAATTATGATTTTCATCTAATATGCCGACTTTTCTTGCTTTTGGATCCAATGAATGGTGTTGTCAATTAAATGAGCTAACCCGGGATCATTTGGGAACATACAATAGTGGCTACAATAATTAAATTTGTAATTAAATAAATATAATTATTTAATTCCAATTCTACTCCACTATAAGATTGGAACTGACCTCCGTAATTGTATACTCGAATATAATTCGCCCAAGCCACATTGATTTCTTTACTGCACAATCCTTTGTACCACATCGTCAATTTAAATTGATATCTCAATTGTCCAATCAATTTAATTACATCTTGTTCCTTGATACTTACTGGTTTTCTCTAATGATCATTTTCAACATACTTATTTATGTTGAGACACTCTGGCCAGAGAATTCTATGATCAAGTACTGAAAACGCATCAAGAGATGTGTCGTACAAATTCTATATTGTTAATCTATAATTTCAATGCTTGTAATTGCTCCCACCAAGATACCGGGTAATCTAGACTACATGTGTATGTCATGCCCATTGGTAACTCAAATGAAATAACAACCACAATCATGAAATCTTAACTAACTCAAGATTAAGATTACAGTAAATCAATGCCTATGAGATTTAATAAGTCTGACAGTTATTATTAGGTTAATTAAATCTCATATGTGATCCAGATTCAATGTAGACATACTACATCAATAAATTCATACATGATTAAGACAAATCACTCAATGAATTTATTACGATCTATACCTAAATAAAGTGCCCAACTTTATTTATCAACTGCGAACTTAATTTATTTAATCATAAGATAACTTGTATTTATATCTTCTGCAAATCCACATGGTGATTGCATAAATACATATAATATGATTAAATGGACTTTACTCAAAATATTAATGCAATTCAAAATATCTGAATAAATAATTGAAATATTTTATTAATCAGAAAATCAATATGCTTTAAAGAGCACATAATCCCAATAGTTTTGGGGTCACTTAAGGATTAATCTCTATCGAAGTTAAGGATTACTCTCGATTTAGTCTTGGTGATGTTGATAGTTGTGTTAAATTTTCTATTCAAAAGAGAGTTCGTAGGTTTGTATTGGATTTGTGTGGATATATGAGCGTAAGCCGTACAATTTTCCATCACATTTCAATATTCTTCCCCTTACATCCCTACGTTTTGGGGTTATATTTAATCTAAGTAAAGAGGCTCTCTAAAATTTGTTATGCTATGGTCCTTTTCTTAAGTTGTTAAGTCTTAACTCGATAATAGTCTAATCCGTATCCGAGTTTGTGGTCCTTGATTACAAAATTAGATATTAAAAAAAAAATCCAAAGCTAAGAACAACAGAAGAAGAAAAATAAGTAATAATAATAACGTAAATAAATTATCATACATATATTTCATGTAGAAAGTTTAGTTCTACATTCCTTGCGCTTAGTATATATACTCATTTAGTATACTTAGTATACATATATATAATTATATAAGTATACTTAATATACATTTATATATGAATTAGAATATGATAATAATTACTGCAAGCAATCATATTAATGACAAGGAACGCATTTTTGCTATGCTACTAATACTTGCTCTACTATTCTTCCCAATCTTGACTGAGGAAGAGTTACGAGCATAATAAAAAAAAATGCTGATTTGGGCCGGGAATACCTTTTTTTTGGGATTTCTTTTTTAATATCTAATTTTGTAACTCAAGTTGAAGTACTTAGAGTTAGGGGTGTCCGTGGAACTTAAAAGGATCTTGAAATTGCTGCACCGAATCTCATATCATTTAAATATTTTGGAATGAGTTTAAATCTTTGTTTTCAGCATGTTCTAAGACTTGCTGAGATTTCTATAAAGGGCAGTTATCATCGTTCCTTTGTGCGTGATCTATCCCCCTTTTTGATGTTGTTGGGCAACCAAGGACACTGAATTTAGGGCTTTGCCGTGAGTCTGACTCTGAGGGCGTCCTCAGCAGTATTCCTAAATTACGAAATCTCAAGCATTTGGAAATCATAATTGCTACAAGTAAAGATTGCTTTCTTGATTGTCCTTTGTTATATAAACTCAAAGTGAAGTAAACATCACATTTACTATCTCCATATGAACTGAAAATCAAGAAGAATAATCTACCTCCAAGCCTTAGGGTTGCTAAATTTATTGGGTTCCAGCTGTATAGAGATGATATTGAATTTCGGATGGACTTGCTTGAGAGTGCTGAACTATTGGAGAAAGTAATTGATACTTGTGATAATTATTTTCTGGGAAGGAGGAGGGAGGAGTTTTACAGGAAAACCATGTTGTGTCAATCCGCCAGAAAGCTTGCTATTGAGTTGGCATCAAGATTCCCTCAATTGGAATTTGTGCACGATACGCTAATTTTCATTAACTTTATATATTTCTTTTACTCTTAGAAGTTAATCTTCTACACTATTGGAGAAGAAGAATATTGATCCTGGCAGAGATTATCTCCTGGGAAAACCTGGGGAGAAGTTTTACAGGAAAAACTCATGGAAGTATAAATCTGCCAGGACGCGTGCTATTGAGTTGGCAGCAAAATTCCCTCATTTAGAATTTGTGATCCCATAATTTACTTAAACTATTTTGGCTATTTCATCATGAAAAACCATATGTTCTTGCATTAGCTAACAAATATATGCACTAGTCATAATTGTTGCTTATGAAATTTTTATTAGAAGCTATTTATTTTGAGCAGTGCTATGAAAGCATTAAGCTTGCAAACCGTGTCATTACATCTGATATCTAAACATTCAACTGTTTCATATTAATTTTATATATGGCTGCAATCTGATCTAATGGTTTTTCTTTGATCCACCTGTCCTTTTGCATCAAGCTTGTTTTTAGTCTTAATGGTGACAAAGTAACCTTATTGCCTCAAGTTCATAATATTTGGGTGCTTGGTGGTTTGTGTATTTTACTTGGTCTTTGGAAAGTTAGTAATGATGTGATCTATGGCAACTCTTCAACTTGGATCCCAAATATTATTTCTAATTGCGGTGCTCAAGTTCAGCTTCTTGGCCCTTCTTGTCCTGGCTTTGTTTTTCGCTATCTGATTTGGCATATTTTAAACCTATTGGCATCCAGGTTCGTTTTTGAAGGGCTTAGGTCACTCCTGTGCTCTGGCTCCCCATTTTATCTTGCTAAATTAAAACCAATACTGACGGTTTGTCAAAGGGTAATAATCCTGACATCTCTTGCTGCGGGAGTATTTTGTGAATCCTTTGGGTTTTTTTGCTGAGCTTCAAGCTTCTTTCATGCTATCGAGTTTGTTTTTGACAGGGGTTGACTTTTTCTTTAAGTTAAGTGACTCTAGTTCTGCACTGTCCTGCATTCACAATGGCTCGTATCAACCATCTTGACAGCTTCATTCGAGTTGGATCTCTTGTCATGTTAAGATGGCATTGGACATTACTTTTTCCCATGTTTTTTCCCTTTCAAATTGTGAAAAATTGACTTATCAAATCTCACCAATAATGAACAAGCATATATATAGTCTTATTAAGAGTTATCCAGACCTTATATACTAGCCCTTTTGTCTGGTTCTTTCACGTGGAATGTAGTGTGGTAGTGTGGCTGCACTCATGGATGAGCTAGGCTTTGATACCTTGAAAATACTCACATACTTAACTCATACTGAAAAGTCAGCTCAAGAATTAAGGGCTGCCCAAACGTTTGTATACTTGAGCTTTAATATTTAGTTCATATGGGATATTCTTCCTAGCACCACATAGTTACTCATAGAGTGTAAACCTGGGACTAACATTTTAAAAAAAAAAATTAGAAAAGTAAAGAATGAATCATTCGAGCTATGATATAGGGACTATTTCAGGGTATTTGTTTTTCAATTAAAGGAAAATAATAACTTGCGATTCCTTTGTCATGTAGGAAAGCAAAATATGTAAAATCCGAATTATATGCGGTTGCAAAACTAAAACAACTCTATATATAAACCACAAAAAGTTGGACTCGAAGAGAAAAGATCACAAGAAGACAACTAACGTGAAAGGAATTACAATGGCAGCAGCGGATAGAGATTTAGGAAGAAAAGTGAAAAAAGAAAAGATGGAATCAGAAGATGGTATCGATAAATTGCCCGACGATATTCTGATAAATATTTTGTCTCGCCTGACAATTAAAGAGGCAATAAAAACCAGCATCTTATCAAGTAGATGGAGATTTTTTACTGGTGCTTTAGACTTTGATGATTTGGCTGACATGAGGTGCTTCGATTAGCCATGGTATGTAAGGAGGGAAAGGTTGCTGGGCTCTATAGATAAAGTTTTGGGATCATTAAAGGCTAAGGATCAATCTCTAGAGGAGTTAAGGATTTGACTCGATTTAGACTGGAGCTGTGATGTTGATAGTTGGGTTAAATTTGCCATTCAAAAGAGAGTTCAAAGGCTTGAACTGGCCTTTCATATAAATAGGTGTAAGTGGTACAATTTTCCATCGCATTTTGAATCTGGTTCTCCTACATCTCTGCATTTAGCTGGGGTTAAACTAAGAACAGAAGCTCTGGAAAATTTGTTATGTTGCTGTCTCTTTCTTGAGGAGTTAGTCTTGGTTGGATAAAGAGTCTGTTTAGTACCGCATTTCTGGGCCTTCACTCAAATTGAAAGTACTTGAGTTGAATTGTTTGCTCAACTTGGAGGATCTTGAAATTGATGCACTGAATCTCATAACATTTGAATATTCTGGACCAGAGTTAAATGTTTACTTGAAAAATGTTCCAAGCCTTGCTGAGATATCTATTGAGGTGACTGTTATGAATCCCTTTTGCCTGATCTCTACCAATTTTCTGATGTTGTTTGGCAACTAAGGACACTAAACTTAGAGCTTGGCGATATGCCTGATCAGGGTGTCCTCTGCAATATTCCTGAATTACCAAATCTCGAGCATTTGGACATCTTCTTTGCAATAAGTAGAGATTGCTTTCTTCCTTGTGCAGCTTTCTTGAAAGTATGTCCTTTGTTATATGCACACATTGAGTTCACAGTGCTTACTATCTCGATACGAACGGAAGATCAAGAGGCATAATCCACATCTAAGCCTTAGGGTCGTTGAATTAGTTGGGTTCGAGATGCACACAGGTAATGCTGAATTTCTGATGGACTTGCTCAAGAGTGCTACACAGTTGGAGAAGGTAATTATCCGTTGTATTGATGCGGAAAGAATTGAGGAGGATTTTCACATGGAAACAGAGGAGTACTATCAAGCTGCCGGGACGCATGCTACTCAGTTGGCAGCAAAATTCCCTCAATTGGAATTTGTGATACCATAATTTTCATGAACTATTTTGACTGTATGGTCATTAAGAAAATATCTTTCGTTGCTTTAGCCAACGAATATGCGCCACTCATAATTGTAGCCTCTGAAATTTTTATTAGAAACTATTTTGAGCAGTTTTATGAAAGGAAGCATAAGTAGTTAAAACCACCATTATAATGTGATGAAATTTTCTTTGTATTGCTTAGAATTAAGCTTTCACACTGTGTCGCTGCATCTGATATCTAAACATTTCCTTTCTACTCAATACAACTGTTTCATATTAATCTTACGGCTGCAATTTGATCTAATGGCTTTACTTGGATCCACCCTATCCTCGACGACGTCCAAATGCTGACAAATTAACCTTCAATCCATCTACAATGTTCTTTCTCATTTGTATTGCAATGCCAAGGCTGAATCATCACTTTTGTGCTGAGGCACTGTGTATCTTTTGGTGAACAGCTTGATTTCGCTCTAGGTTCTGTCAAACAGGCATTTCATCGAACACCTTACGATTTCCATCAAACACTTATCCTCTTAACGGTTTTCCACTTCTTGTAAAAGAAACGCTTCTTCATATCAAGCACTTAAATCCCTTCTCTCATCTTGGAAATCAATCATCATAATTTTTTTACGTTAATTTTTAAAATTTCGTGTATGATATCAATCCGATAATAAACCCACTTATAGACACGAACTAGTGGTAGAACTGAATTACTGAGGAAAATTAATTGTATACGAAAGAATGGAAACATGTTATTAATTGAATTAAATTAATATACCTCAAGTCTTAGAAATTTGTAGGGCTGCTAACATCTTTGGTTTTTCAATTAGGTAAGGGCATCAAGGACCAATACGAAAACTACATTTTAATTACTTCAAATTTCATTCCTTGTGATACGCTCTCGCATTCCAATCCTTGAGGGTTGCCTGAAAATTTAGCATTGCTCTAATTCCATCAAACCAATGATGCTTGCCTAGAGTATATGCCAGACCATAAAGTGGCTTTAATTAAAATCCAATGACACTCTAGAAAATGTGGTGCTGTAAGAAGGATGAAGATTGCTATTTGATATTCACAGTGAAATAAAGAAAGGAAAAGCTATCTAGCATCGATATAGAAGAAATGGCGAGAGTTATCAAGGTGATGCTGATCCTCATCCTTGTTCTGATTGCCCTTGTATCGGACATCGTTGAAGCAAAAAAGCCGGCTAAAGGCAAAGGCCCCAAAACACCCAAACCGCCGCCAAGTAAACCTTGGAAGGACGTTGGTGAAGGTGCTGAAGCTGATGAAGGTGGTGATGCTGGTGAAGAAGCTGAAACTGAAGCCGCAGGAAAAAAAGAAGAAAGTGCCGAGTTAAAAAAAAAAAAATCGCTGGGTTATGTAATTAATCAATTGACAATATATAATAACGTCTTATAATAGTCGGTTTCATATCTTATAAGGTAAATAAGCCCATCGGCAGCTGCATATAGTATATGTTAAACTGTAGACCTTAGATATGTTATTTGATTTTGTTCCTTAGTTATGTTATTTGATATCTGTAAACTGTGATCACGTTTCTATATGTACCATATGAAGCACATACAAAACCTGGACAAAGGTTGGAGATTCCTACCATATTGATAGACCATAGATAGAGATTATATGGAGCACAAGGATTTTTCCATTTTCAAACCGTGAAAAAAGAGAAGAGATATTGATAACTAATTATTTTTGAGTTCTACGTTTTTTTTTTTTAATTAGAGTTACTATAGAGTTCAGAAATTTATTTTTCAATTAAAGGAAAATAGTTTATCGTGCCGTGATCTTGTAGGAAAGCCGAAAAATTGAATGAATCATTCAGTTTTTTTTTTTTTTTAATTGTTCTTTTATAGGAAAAAATAACATGTTGTTACATAGTCTATCTTAATTTCTTTCTTATTCGATTTTCTTATTGCAATTAGGATTTAGGTTTTAATTAGATTAGAATTAGGATTGTGTTGAACTACTATAAATATGTAATTCACATCATATTTTGAAAATAATAAAATTAATTCTAATCCACGTTAATTTTTTTTTCCTCTTTTTTCCTCTGAATACATAAATTCTACCTCTCTTCACTCTTAAACTCTCTAATAAAACCTAGAAGCCTATCAAGATTAGACGATGAATACCGACTTGAAAGGAATTGCAGTTGGAGCAACGGAAATTGCTCTTCCAAGAAAATAATAATAATAATAAAAGATGGAATTAGAAGATGGTATCAATAAGTTACACGACGACATTCTGATATTTACTTTGTCTCACTTAACAATTAAAGAGTCTGCCAAAGATGGAGATATTTGTGGACATATTTCGCTGGATCTTTGGACTTGAATGAAGTGATCGACATAAGGACCATGTGTTCACCAAGGGGATGTAATTAGAAAGCAAAGGTTGCTGGGTTGTTTAGATCAAGTTTTGGCATCACTTAAAAATCAATATGTAGAGGAGTTAAAGATTTGTTCAATATAGGCAAGGACTGTGGTGCTGATAATTGGGTTAAATTGGCCATTCAAAAGAGAGTTAAAAGGCTTGAATTGGAGTTTTCTTTCCCAAATCTGTGAAATGTGGATAAGAGTTACAATTTTCCATCACACTTTGATATTCGACCCAGCTTCAGTTCCCTTACATCCCTACGTTTGGCAGAGGTCTATCGACGTAAATAGGCTCTTGAAAAATTGTTGTGTTACTGTCCCTTTCTTGAGGTGTTGAGCATTAATGGGATAAGAAGTCTGACAAGCATCCGAGTTTCTGGTCCTTTGAAGCATTTGTTGAAAAGTCAATAAAGGCCCACAAAATTTGAAATTACAAACCACAATTTAAAATTTGAAAAGGTTGGCACCGAAGAAGAATTTTATGGCTTGTTTTGAAGACTTTTAATGCAATTGAAATCATTGAAGAGTTAGTGGCCAAATTGACGAGTTGCTACTGAGTTGAATTTTTTGCCAAATACTGAGAGCTTGAATGGCATCCCAAATTCTAGAGAGATTAGTATCTAAAGTTTGAGAGAAATAATTTTATTAGAAAATTATTGTGAGAGTGATATTGTGAGAGTGGATAATTGGAAAGTATGTGTAATTGAGAGGTATTTTCTTTTAAGTGTATGTGAGAGTACAGGGTGTATTTGAGTTCTGAGAAGTGAGATTTTTTACTTAAATATTGTACTATAATAATTGTTAATAATACAATTATTTTTCACTTGCTCCCGTAGACGTAAGCATAATTGCTAAAGTATGTTAAATTCTTGTCATTTATTTTATGTGATTATTTGGTGCGCTTGATTATACATTCCACGCACAACAAGTGGTATCAGTGTCGAAGGTTCGTACTTAGAGTATACAACATTATTCACAGATACGCACTGTTCACATATATGTGACCAAGAAGGTGAAATACCTAGTAAAAGATGACCAGTGTGCGATGACTTTATGGCGTACATTAAAGATAAAGTACTTGCTGAAAAGTTTCGAAAATTATCTTCATGCAATGAGCCAAGTATATGGTTTTTGCATGAAGTGTTAGGTGTCAATGTACGATCATGTTTTAAGATTTAAAAAGTTACTTGCTGATTTAAAGAATCTTAATTAAGATATTAAAGATGAAGTCAAGACTATGATTATGATGCACTCATTGCCAGAAGAGTATAACCATTTTGTGTCTATCTTGATATATGAAAAAAATTTGATCATCTTCAAAGATGTTTATACAATATTGACTAATTTGGAGATTTATAATAATGATAAACATTTTAAAAGAGCATTGTCTGAAGTTTTATTAGCTAGAGAAAGAACGATGGAGAAAAAGAAGAATCATAGTGGAAAGAATTCTCGGTCCAAATTAAGAAGCAAAAATATAGCTCGAGATAAGTGTGTCTTTTGTTATGAAAAAGGTCATTGGAGGAAAGATTGTTTAAAGGCTTAGAAAAAAGATAAGAAGAAACCAGTAGCAGTAATCATGACACAGGAAGATAAAAACTCTTATTATTCACTAAGTATTGCGCCTACAATATATGTGGCTAGAACAAGTAAATATTTGATACCAAAACAACTTATCATTTATGTCCTATTAGGGAATGGTTTATAGATTTTCGTAATTTGGAATCCAATGCAATTGTGATGGAAAATGATCAACCTTGTCGCACAGTGGAGATAGGAATAATTTGGCTCAAAATGTTCAATGAAATGGTTAGAGAATTGAAAGAGGTTAGATATGTTTTAGCTTTAAAGAAAAATCTAATTTCTCTGGGTGCTCTAGAAGTTAAAAGCTACAAAGTTACCATTAAAAATACAATAATGAAGTTTCAATATGGGACTATGGTAATTCTGCAAGAGGTCAGGTGTCATAATTTATACTATTTGAAGGAAGGAATATCTAATGAAGTTAATGTTACTAAGACCATAGTGACACCATCAAGCTATGGCATGTACGACTATGATATGATGGAGAGAAGTCTTTTACAAACTTTGATAAGGCATGAGCTCTTAAAAGACACCAAAACCTATAAATTAAATTTTTGTGAGCATTGTGTAGTAGGCAAGAAAACAAGGGTCAAGTTCGGTACGACTAATCATGATACTCGTAAGATCTTTGAATATGTTCACAATAATGTACGGGAGCCAATTAAGACTGCATCAATTGGTGGAAGCCATTATTTTGTTACATTTGTTGATGATTTCTCTAGATGTGTGTGGATGTACACCATGTGAGCAAAAAATGAGGTTTTAGAAATTTTCATGAAATGGAATAAATGGGTGGAGACTCAAACTAGCAGAAAGATCAAAGTGTTACGATCTGATAATGGAGCTGAATATACTTCTAATCAATTCTTGCAAGTACGCCAAAGTGAGGGTATAAAAAAATATTTTACGATGAGACATACTTTGCAATAGAATGGTGTGGCTAAGCGTATTAATCATACTTGGCTGGAAAAAGTACGGTATATGTTATCTAATGCTTGTTTAGATAAAAAATTTGGGCTGAGGCTGTGAACTATACAAGCAACTTAATAAACCGGTTGCCTTCTGCTGCATTGGAGGTAAAACTCCTATAGAAATGTGGTCTGAAAAGTATGCACAAGACTATGAATCCATTTGCGTGTGTAGATGTCCAGCTTATTGTCATGTAAAGATTAATAAGTTCAACCATCGTGCAAGGAAAACTATCTTTGCGGGATTCAAATGTGGAGTTAAAAGTTTCAAGCTTTGGGATCTTGAAGATAAAAAATTTGTATAGTAGGGATGTCACCTTCGATGAAGCTTCTATGTTGAAAGCTTCAAGTTCTTAGTAGGTGGAGAACAAGACCCATGAGACATTGCAGCATGTGGAGTTTGATGCAACTCCATATATATCAATTATTTATACAAAGAATTGTTCAATTTTGGAGATGATACTAAGAGTTGAAGAAGATAGTGTTTCTGTTGATGTCATAGAAGAGGAAGAAACAGTTGAAGATGTAGATAATGAAAATGAAGCTATAGCAATAAGGAGGACAAAAAGAGTGATAAAAAAACTCGAATAACTTAAAAAATATATAGTGATAGCCTATTCACTTTTAGTTATTGATGATAATATCCCTAACATTTTCGGTGAAGTATTACGGAGCAGTGAAAGTAGTCAGTGGAAGTTAGTTATGAAGAAAGAGATAAAGTCTCTACACCAAGAATCAAGGATCTCTAAATCAATCAACTTTCCGATACAAGAAAAAGCTTGTAGCAAAATTTTTTGCTCAGAAGGAAGGTATGAACTATAATAAAATTTTCTCTTAGTTATAAAACATACTTCCATTCGTATCCTACTTGCTTTGGTAGTTGAATATGAGTTAGAATTGACTCAATTAAATGTTAAGATGACATTCTTACATAGAGATTTAGAGGAATAAATCTATATGACTCAGGTTTATAGTTTTAAAGTTGCTAGAAAGGATAACCATGTGTGTAAACTGATTAAATCTTTATACAGATTGAAATAGTCACCAAGTCAGTGGTACAAGAGATTTGATCAATTCATACAAGGGCAAAATTTATCATAAGTGAACACGATCATTGTGTTTACTTTAGAAGATTACAAGATCGAGCTTTCATCTATTTGTTACTCTATGTCGACGATATATTTATAATTTCAATGAATAAAAGTGGTATTGAAAGATTAAAGAAGCAGCTGGCTTTTGAATTTAAGATGAAAGCATTGGGTGATGCACAGAGAATACTTGGGATGGAGATTTACAGAGACAGAAAGAATGGAAGCATGTGGTTGACTCAAAAGTCTTATTTGAAGAAGGTGCTGGAAAGGTTTGATATGGATGACAAAACTAAACCGGTGTGTACACCTCTAGCTCCTCATTTTAAATTAAGCTCTTCTTCATGTCCTTCCTCCTAAGAGGAGCACGACTGCATGACTCATGTTCCATATGCTAATGTTGTGGGTAGTCTTATGTATCCTATGATGTGCATAAGGCCAGATATATCTCAAGCTGTCAGTATGATTAGTAGATACATGTATAATATGGGTAAAGACTATTGACTTGCAGTAAAGTAAATTCTCGGGCATCTGTATGAGACAGTTGATAGTGGGTTATTATTCAAAAAGGATGGTGATCAACAATGTATTTGGTATTATGATTTTGATTTCCCTGGAGACCTAAACACATCAGATTGAAGTCCGATCAGCTGGAGATCGATTCTACAATCGACATTGCTCTGTCCACAACTGAAGCAGAGTAGATGGCAGCAACTGAAGCTATAAAGAAAACTATCTGATTGAAAGGCTTATTAGGTGATTCGGGGGTAATCTAGGAGAATATTGAGGTTTTCTGTGATAACTAGAGTGTGGTATTTCTTGTAAAGAATAAAATATATCACGCTCGAACGAAACACATAGATGTGAAATATCATTATGTGTGAGAGATTATGGAGGGTGGTGACGTGTTATTGAAAAAGATCGATACTAAGTATAACCCATCAGATATGTTAATGAAGGTGACTTCTGGAGTTAAGTTTCGACATTGCTTAAAAGTAATTCAAATTCTTCAAATGTGTTAAGTTTGAAGAATTTTGAACTACGGTTGGCTTAATCCCATATTTTCGGTACATGAGAAGTCACAAAGATGCAGCACTTTGGGGAAGATGGTTCATTAATAGTTGGTTTAGTTAGCTCAGATTTGGACAAATCTTCGCCGAAGTGGAGAATTATTAAAAAGTCAATAAAGGGCCCACAAAATTTGAAATTACAAACCACAATTTGAAATTTGGAAAGGTTGGCACTAAAGAAGAATTTTGTGGCTTGTTTTGAAGACTTTTAATGCAATTGAAATAGAAGAGTTATTGGGCAAATTGGCAAGTTGCTACTGAGTTGAATTTTTTGTCATTGTTTAAGCTATAAATAAAGAGGTGATGAGAGCTTAAATAGCATCCCAAACTCTAGAGAGCTTAGCATCCAAAGTTTGAGAGAAATAATTCCATTAGAAAATTATTGTGAGAGCGAGCAATTGGAGAGTATGTAATTGAGAGGTATTTCCTTTCAAGTATATGTTAGAGTACTTGGTGTATTTGGGTTCTAAGAAGTGAGATTTCTTTACTCAAATACTGTACTATAATAATTGTTAATAATATAATTATTTTTCACTCGCTTCCATGAACATAGGCATAATCGCCGAACAATATTAAATTCTTGTGTCATTTATTTTCTATGATTATTTGGTGCGCTTAACTCTGCATTCCGTACACAACAGCACTTAAGAGTTGAAGTCTTTGTACAACTTAAAAGGATCTTCAAATTCATGCAGTGAATCTCATATCATTTCAATATTCTGGGAAATTTTTAAGTGTTTGTCTTGAACATGTTCTAAGTCTTGATGAGATGTCTATAGAGGGCCATTGTTGTCGTACTTTCGTACGTGGTCTATACCAGCTTCCTAGTGTTTTGGGGTGGCTAAGGACAATGAAACTGGAGCTGGTGACCGGCCCTGTGCCTGAGAGTGTCCTCACCGGTAGTCTTCTTGAATTTACAAATCTCAAGAATTTGGATCAATCTTGAGAAGTGAAGATTGCTTTCTTGCTTGTGCTGCTTTCTTGGAAGTGCGTCCTTCATTATATAAGCTCACCTTCAAACTAATATCGCAGGAACAATTTTCACCCTTTCAAAATGAACGAAAGATCAGGAAGCATCCACAGCATAAGGTTTCTGAATTGATTGGCTTCAAATGGTATACAACTGATATTGAACTTCTGACAGGCTTGCTTGAGAATGCTACACTATTGAATTTAGTTATCGATCCTTGTAGGAGTTGAACATGAAAATTGAGGACTGTGAATCTGCCAGGACGGGTGCTATTGAGTTGGCGGCGAAATTAGTCAATTTAAATTTGTGATACCAAATTTTCCATGAACTATTTTGGGTGTTTGATCATGAAACCTTTTATGTCATTAACCAACCCATAAACACTCGTAATTGTGGCTTGTGCAATTTTTATTAGAACCTATTTTGAGTAGTTCCTGGAAGCAAGCAGTAGTTAAATCATTATTCTTGTTTTGTCATGAACTTGTTACTGCATCTTATATAGCAAAACATTTTCTTTCTACTCTAAGAAATTAACAAAGAACAAGATACAGCTATTTCATATTAATTAATCATATAACTAAACAATTTGATCTAGAAGCTGTGCTAGGATCCACCCCTCCTGCAACATTTGTTTTTTAAACGGTGATTGCAATGCCAATGCTGAATCATCACTTTCTTGGCGAGTCACTTTTTATTCATCTGAACAAAGGTGTCGTCAGCAGCTTGAGTTCACTCTAGGTTCCGTCCAGCAGGCATTTCATCAAACACATTATGACTTTCATCCAACACCATTTATCCATGAATGTCTTATTAACTTGTAGGGCTGTTAACATCTTTGATGTTTTTTTTTTAATGTTAGGTAAGGGCATCAAGGACTCAATACGAATTCTAATTAACTCTATCTTAATTACCTCAAATTTCAAGCTCATGATATGTTCTCCCGTTCCCATCCTTATGGTTGCCTAAAAATTTAGCATTACTCCAATTCCATCCAACAAATGTTACTTGCCTAGAGTATATGCCACACCAAAAGTGGCTTTAGTTAAAATCTATTATGACTTTCTTAAACTATAAAATGTGGTGCTATAAGATCGATAAAGTTAGCTACTAAGTTTTGAGAACTAAGAGAATCCAATATTCAAGAAATGGCAAGAGTTGTAAAGGTTCTTCTGATCCTCATCCTTGTTATAGGGGCCCTTCTATCGGACATTGTTGAAGCAAAGAAGAACAAGGTCAAGAGGAAGAAGCCGCCAAAAATGAAAGTTCCAATAGGCGGTGGCCAAGTTTTGAAATGTAAGGGACGGAAATGCAAAATCAAAACCCCCAAAGCGTCCAAAAAGCCCAAGGCGCCGAAAAGGCCCAAGATCGACACTGATGAAGTCGGCGATACGATTGAAGAAGCTGGTGGTGATGTTGAAGAAGCTGAACCTGAAGCTGAACCTGAAGCAGAAGCTAGTGCTGATGAAGAATCCAGTCCCCAGTAAATTCTAGCTTGCTGATATTAATTTATAGTAAATTAATTGATATATATATATATATATATATATATATAAGGCAAATTAATAAGCCCACGGCAACTACATATAATATATATGTTAGATTAACGTCCTCGTTTTTTTTTTTTTCCCCAATTTTTATATTAACTTCGCCTTCAATTTTCTATGCATTTTCTTATTTTGCATTAATCTCTTGGATTTCCATCAAATAATTATTCCAAAAACAAGAATTTAACCCCATACATATGATCACTTGATCTTATCACTATATACAACTACGAAGCCTAAATTCTATTGAAAATAACCTCAGGCAAGAGGATTATTGTTGGATGCTTGGTGAGCAGATCGCTCCCTTGCTGATAGGTTTCTTATACTATTTGGGATTCGTTAGACTCGGAGCAAGTATATGTCGTGGAACTTATAAAATATAAAATGTTAGTATAAAAATTATAAATTGGTCCGTGCACACTTAATTCATAAGTTTATATTTAGATGAGAATATCATTTTATAATTCCTACTAACATTAACGTCAAAACAAAATCATGTATAAATGAATTAAAAAATAGAAATTTGGAGTTTTACTTTGAGCTCTTGCCCTTAGTTACACTTTACAATAAACTATGATCGGGCTTTCAACATTGTCTTTGTTGCAATTGATTTATTTTTGCGATCTTTTATTTTTTATGTATTTCACATGAGAACTTCGTTACGTCACATACTGAATTTTTTTTATTAGCATACATATATTGCAACTAATTTTTGGCATTTAAGATAATAAAAGTAATCGAGTAAAATTAGAGAGTTACATAAACAATGATCTCTGAACATCGTCTAAATGCAAGATGGAAAACCCAATAAATAAAATAATATTATTTATTTTAATTAAAAAAGTTAAAATAATAATAAAAAACTAAAAAAGGAAGATTGTCAATTTTCTCATTATTCTAATCAATAAATATCATTTACTTATGCTATTTTCATAATAGTCAATAACTCATGGCAACATAATTTTTCAGTATTATATTTATTCTCAACTACACATTTATTTATATTTATTAAAAATTAAATAAATCATATGAATAGAAATTAAAATAAAAAATAAGTATTTGAAATAGGAAATATATGTTTTGATGTGAATAAAAAATTAATAATAAAATATTTCTTGTATGTTTTATTATTTATAAACATTTCTTATAATAAATATATCAAATAAAAAAATAAAAGAAAAATATTTTATTATTAATTTTTTAATCACATCAAAACATATATGTAACAACCAGCCTGAAATCTACAGGGCGAATTTAACTACAAATCACATATATACTTTTTAAAAAAGTTCTCTTTTCAATCAATAATACTTCAAGCCTTAAATAAAATATTAAATTACAGCGAAAGAATTTAAAAAATTTTATTAAACCATCTATCATCCTCAAATTCAAGTCCTTCTAGCTCATCAAGAATCAATCATGATTTCTAACAATCACAATAAACTATAATGAGTACAAAACTCAGTAAGCAAATCAATTTTTCATATATCAAAATATATGTTATTGTGGATGCCAAGAGATAAGCAAACTAAACTTCTAAAATGAATTACAATAAACAATATGTATATGTTGTTGAAAAACAATAAACTTGTTTACAAAATAATAAGGTGTTGAGTTGTACATGGCCCTCCATTATCATGCTCCATCATCATGCTTCATCATCATGGGTCTACAATGTTGAGTGGAGGTTAGCTTTACACATTTGATGCCATTAAAGGATTCCTTTAGAACATGTTAGGTGAGTGGAATATGTTTGGTGTTATGATGAAAGGTTGGTGGAATGTGCTAGGTGATGTGTATTGTTATGATTATGTTTGTGTTTTATTCATTATAAATACCTATGCTATTGTGTTGTGAAATATAAGTCTAAGAGTAAGAAAGCATAAGAAGTATAACAAAGCCCTTGAGAGGGATTTGTGAGAGTGTGTGAATTGTTCTTGTAAGGTTCTTGAACTTTCTCTAATAAGCTTTGAGTTTCATCCTTCAAATTCTCCAATAAAGTGGTATCAAAGTTAAGTTTGGAGGATAAAATAGTTGTATAGCATATCAAATCGAAGCTCTCGATGAGACGAACACAACGCCACAAGAATCAGCCTGATCGGAGTTCGAACGAGCCTGGAATCACCGTCGGAAGTTTGCTGTCCATAAACTGAGTTGACTCACTGAGTTGATTGTTGACCGTTGACCAAAGTTGACAAGAGACCTCCTAAAGGTTTTTCGATGTTTCGGATTCATTCGTGCATTCAGAATCTCCAAATTCTCACTCGATTTGTGAGATATGGCAAATGGTGGTATGATGTCATTTCAAGTTCCACAATTGAAAGGGAGCAAATTTGACAATTGGAGCATCAAAATGAAGGCTCTATTAGGAGCATACGATGTGTGGGAAGTCGTGGAAAAAGGGTTTTATAGTACCAGAAAATGAAGGTACTTTAACTGCGACATAAAAGGAGAATTTGAAAGACTTAAAGAAGAAAGAGAACAAAGCAAAGTATCTCATCATTCAATCATTAGATGAAGATGCTTTTGAAAAGATCGCTGGCGCAACATCCTCAAAGGAAGCATGGGAGAAGTTAGAAACCTCTTATAAAGGAGCAGAACAAGTTAAGAAAGTCCGTCTTCAAACATTAAGAGGTGAGTTTGAGTCTTTACACATGAAAGTATCAGAATCAATTTTTGATTACTTTACTAGAGTTGTGACTGTTGCTAATGAATTAAAAAGAAATGGTGAAGAGTTGAGAGAGCTAAGGATTATTGAGAAAATACTTCGATGAGTAAATTTCAAGTTTGACCTCATTGTAGTAACAATAGAGGAGACTAAAGATTTAGAGGCTATGACGATCGAGCAACTTCAAGGAATGTTGCAAGCTTATGAAGAAAAACTGAAGAAGAAGCAAGGGATCGAAGAACAACTCTTCAAGATGGAAATCAATTCAAAGAAAAGAGAAGAAAGCTTTAGCAACGATAGAAGGCACTATGTTCGAGGAAGAGACTGAAGACGAGGTAGAGGTCGTGGTCATGGATGAGGCTGAAATTTCAACAACAAAAACTTCTTTAATAATGAAAGAGGAGAAAGCTCAAACAGAGGGCAAGGAAGAAACAATCCAAGATCGAGGTATGAAAAATCTCAAGTGCAGTGCTATAATTGTCAAAAGTTTGGGCATTATACTCCAGAATGCAGAATTCCAAGCAACATAGTAGATGAGAAAGTGAATTATGTTGAAGAGAAGAATGATGGAGATGACACACTTTTACTAGCACGTAATGACAACAATGGAGGTCAAGAAAATACTTGGTATCTTGACACGAGTGCTAGCAATCACATGAGCGGAAACGAAGCATGTTTGTGGAGATGAATGAATCGATGAATGGTAGCGTCGCTTTGGAGATGATTCAAAAGTACCGAGTGAAGGAAAATGTAACATCCTTTTTCGCATAAAAGATGGTAGCCACCAACTAATTTCAAATGTTTACTTATGTGCTCGATATGAAAAGCAACATTCTAAGTTTAGGTCAACTTTTAGAAAAGGTTATGATATTCATCTTAAAGATTATAGTCTTTTTTTTAAGAGATGACAAAGGAAACCTAATTACAAAAGTGAGAATGTCGAAGAATAGAATGTTTCCTTTAAATATTCAGAATGATGTTACAAAGTGTCTCAAGGCTTGTTATAAAGATCCAACCTGGATTTGGCATCTTCGATATGGACATCTCAACTTTGGTGGACTAGAGCTACTATCAAGAAAGAACATGGTGAAAGGTCTACTTTCAATCAATCATCCCAATTAAGTTTGTGAAGGATGTTTACTTGGCAAGCAATTTAGAAAGAGTTTTCCAAAGGAGTCAAACTCAAGAGCTCGGAAACCACTCAAGTTTATTCATACTGATGTGTGTGGACCATTCAAGCCAACCTCTCTTGGTAAAAGTAACTACTTCATTCTTTTTAAGAAAAACTTGGGTGTATTTTTTAAAGCAGAAATCAGAAGTTTTTGAAGTTTTCAAGAAATTCAAAGCTGCGGTGGAGAAAGAAAGTGGATACCAAATCAAGACCATGAGATCTAATCGAGGTGGAGAGTTCACTTCTAAAGAATTTGTGAAGTTTTGTGACGAAAATGGAATACGACGCCTTTTGACAGTTCCGAGATCCCCCCAACAAAATGGTGTTGCAGAAAGAAAGAACAGAACTATCCTTGACATGGCGAGAAGTATGCTCAAGAGCAAAAGACTACCCAAAGAATTTTGGGCTGAAGCTGTTGCTTGTGCAATCTATTTATCCAACCGATCTCCAACAAGAAGTGTGTGGGGCAAGACACCACAAGAAGCATGGAGTGGAAGAAAGCCTGACATAACCCATCTGAGAGTTTTTGGAAGCATTGCCAATGTACATGTACCAGACGAAAGAAGAGCCAAGCTGGATGATAAAAGTGAGAAATTCATTTTCATTGGCTATGACATCAATTCTAAAGTATACAAGTTGTACAACCAGACAACGGAAAGATCGTGATTAGCCGAGATGTAATCTTTGAGGAAGAATGAGAATGAGATTTTTGCTCTCGTGTGGATGACTTCAATTTTTTTCCTTTTGGAGAAAATGAACAGACAATAAAGGAGTAAGTAGTAGAAGAACAACAAGAGCCGGTTAGTCCACCTATCTCACCAGCATCAACCATACATGGAGATTCACCACCATCTTTCTTAAATAAAAGAACTGAAGAACACACGGGGAGTCTTTAAGATCTCTATGAGGTAACTGAGAGACATGATAATTTCATTCTATTTTGCCTCTTTGCTGATTGTGAGCCAATTTACTTCGAAGAAGCTGTACAAGATGAAAAATGGAGAATCGCAATGGATGAAGAAATCAAAGCCATAGTGAAGAATGACACTTGGGAACTTATTACACTTCCCGAAGGTCACAAAGCCATCGGTGTCAAATGGGTTTACAAGACGAAGAAAAAAGTCTAAGAGTAAGAAAAAATAAGAAGCATAACAAAGCCCTTGAGAGTGATTTGTGAGAGTGTGAGAATTGTTCTTGTAATGTTCTTGAATTTTCTCTAATAAACTTTGTGTTTCATCCTTCAAATTCTCTAATAAAGTGGTATCAGGGTGAGATTGAAAGGCACAAGGTGAAGTTAGTTGCAAAAGGCTATAGTCAAAAAGCTAGCATCGACTATGATGAGGTATTTGCTCTTGTAGCCCGAATGGAAACTATAAGACTAATCATTTCTTTAACAGCCTAAAAACAGTAGAAGATTCATCAAATGGATGTAAAGTCTGCTTTCTTAAATGGATTTATCAAAGAAGAAGTCTACGTCAAACAGCCATTGGGCTATGTGGTGGAATGGTATGAAGACAAAGTTCTGAGATTGAAGAAGGCACTTTATGGGTTAAAGCAAGAACCAAGGGCATGGAATAACAGAATCGACAAATATTTCAAAGAGAATGGCTTCACCAAATTCCCACATGAACATACTCTCTACGTTAAAGTTAAAGATGGAGACATCTTGATTGTATGCCTGTACGTGGATGATCTCATTTTCACTGGAAGCAATCCAAACTTATTTGAAGAGTTTATGAGAGTGATGGTGAAAGAGTTCGAGATGACTGACATTGGACTAACGGCATACTACACGGCATTGAAGTCAAGCAAAGGAAGAAGGCATATTCATTTCCCAAGAATGCTATGCAAGGAAATACTCAAGAAGTTCAAGATGCATGATTGCAAGCCCATAAGTACGCCAATGGAATGTGGAGTCAAATTGTCCAAACATGACGAAGAAGAAAGAGTTAATCTAATTTTTTTCAAGAGCCTTGTTGGAAGTTTGCATTACTTGACTTGTACGAGACCAGACATTCTCTATGCCGTTGGGCTCGTTAGTCGCTATATGGAGAATCCAACAATCACCCATTTTAAAGCTGCAAAAAGAATCATTCGTTATATAAAAGGTACAATTAATTTTGGCTTATTATACTCATTCTCTGATGATTACAAGCTTGTTGGATATAGCGATAGCGATTGAAGTGGAGATTTAGATGATCGAAAGAGTACCTCTGGATTTGTATTCTTCATGGGAAACACTGCTTTCACGTGGATGTCAAAGAAGCAGCCAATTGTCACACTTTCCACCTGTGAAGCTGAGTATGTAGCTGCTACTTCAGGTGTTTGCCATGCAATTTGGCTAAGAAATTTGTTGAAGGAGTTGGATTTGTTTCAAATAAATCCAACTGAGATCTTTGTCGACAACAAGCCTGCAATTGCCCTATCAAAGAATCCAGTCTTCCATGATCGAAGTAAGCATATTGACACTCGTTACCATTTCATAAGGGAGTGTATTGAAAGAAAGAATGTACAAATAAAGTATGTCAAATCTCAAGATCAAGTAGCTGATATATTTACTAAACCATTGAAACAAGAAGATTTTATCAGATTGAGAAATTCATTGGGTGTTATGAAACAATTGGCTGTGGAAATCAAAGAAATTAACGACGAAAGTGAAGGAGAACAAGTACAAATACGAAAAAGAAGATTAAATGTATATTCCTACAGGGCATTGTTTAATCAAAATAAGAAGAATAAAGTCAAAGAACAAGTTGGTGATAATTTCACTAAACTCCTCGAGCAAGAAGACTTAGAGTCACAGAAACAAGTTTAAGGGGGAGTGTTGAAAAACAATAAACTTGTTTACAAAATAATAAGGTGTTGAGTTGTACATGGCCCTCCATTATCATGCTCCATCATCATGCTTCATCATCATGGGTCTACAATGTTGAGTGGAGGTTAGCTTTACACATTTGATGCCATTAAAGGATTCCTTTAGAACATGTTAGGTGAGTGGAATATGTTTGGTGTTATGATGAAAGGTTGGTGGAATGTGCTAGGTGATGTGTATTGTTATGATTATGTTTGTGTTTTATTCATTATAAATACCTATGCTATTGTGTTGTGAAATATAAGTCTAAGAGTAAGAAAGCATAAGAAGTATAACAAAGCCATTGAGAGAGATTTGTGAGAGTGTGTGAATTGTTCTTGTAATGTTCTTGAACTTTCTCTAATAAGCTTTGAGTTTCATCCTTCAAATTCTCCAACATATGTTTGACATGTTTGAAAAGCTTATTTTGATATATACAGATATGGGCTTATATGTTTTTACCTATATGTTTTATGTGATATGTTGTTAAATGCTAAGCGTGATTATATATATGGATATAAGTATGTGTATGAAAGTTTATTAGTATAAGCATGATAATGCAATATTTTCTCTATGAAATAAGAAAGTGGATTTTAGCGAATTGATATTAGAGAAAGAAAGTTTTCATTTTTTTTCCCTTTGATGCTTAAATTCATTATTCACTTAATGGACACTCTAGAGGTTATGTTTAAGAGATAAGTGAGAGTCCTACCAAGCTATAATTGAATGAAGGTAATTCAAGTAAGTGATTTAAAAGAAAATGTGAAAGTTTAAAAGTGACAAAGAGATTTTGATGATTTATTTCATAATGTTTTCAAAAGACCATGGCATGCCATCCGTTTGCATTATATATAAGTATTTTCAAAAGAAAAGCTAGTTTTCTTACTAAGTTTTATACTTACTAAAGTTTATTTTGATTACCAAAAATCAATATTAATTCTTGATAAGTAAAGAGACGGACTGAATTTGAGGATAATAGATTGTTTGGCAAGATTTTTAAGTTCTTCCACTTCAGTTTAATATTGTATTTGACTTTTGAATTGTTATCGATTGTAAATAGATTTTTTTTTTAAAAGTACGGTATGTGAGTTGTAGCTAGATTCACCCTCGGAGTTTGAGGAGGGTCATTACAGATGACATCAAAGCAATTCCTAACAGGAAATATGTGGATGTTAGTGACATCCCACATCGTATGGGAAAGATATTGTAAGGATGATTAGAAATCGGTCTATGTTAAACCTTTAGGCTTTGTGATTTTCTTGCTAAGAAATATATAATTAAGGTATTAGGTCTTTATAAGGATTTTTAGATCATATACAATTTTGAGGTTTAGACTATTGAGAATAATTACGTGAATTTCATGGATGAAGAAAGAGAGAGAGAGAGAGAGAGAAATGAAGAAAGAGAGAAACAGAGAGGGGAAAAGAGAGAGATCGAGAGAATCGGGTCACAGTAGAGAGAATCGGGTTAATCCAAATCTGATAACCCGACACAACTGCCGTTTCTCTTTATCACTCATAATTTATAGTAACAAACTTTGTTTTCTTTTTAAATGTAATTTAAATCTACTTTTCTTTTCTTTAAAATATTATCATGCGTTACTTAAAATCGATAGGGAAAACCAATAATCATACACTTTTAATAATATATCATTACGTAAATAAAACTCGTTTTTTGGAAAATTATTAAATCAGAGCATTAAATACTTGTTTCACAAACATGCTTTACTATGCTTTAAAATCATAATAATCTATAAAAACAGGTTTCGTATATTCCACTCATAAAAACAATGCTCAAACTCGGCTATCATCAATATCTGCAGAATTAGTTTAGTTGAAGGACGACTTGACTTATGAAAATGAGCTAGTGGAGATATTGGAAAAGAAACACCAAGTCTTGCTCTCTAAAATCATTCCCCTAGTAAAAGTGTTGTGGAGGAATCACATAAAAGAATAGGCTACTTAGTACTTGAGGACTTAATGCGAGCCCCTACCAATTTTTATTAAATGTGTAAATTTCAAGGACGAAATTTTTTTATAAGTAAAAAGGATTAAAGCAAATGCACTATATTTTTAATTAAGTGTATTATTATATCTTTCCCTTTGAACTAAAGTTTTAATAGTTATTAGACTCATTACAACTGTTATTTGTAAATTTGACACGATTGTATTACCCGACATGAACAAATGGGTGGTTATCAAATTTGACACATTTATTAAATGGATCATGTTTGGATTAGTTTAAACTTGTCATAACACAAAATCGAGACAACACGTATACGATCCGATGACCCCTGTTGCTAGCTTTTATTATAGCACTCAAATCCATCATTACTTAATTTGTATTAAGCTTAAAAAGTAAAAAAAAGCTTGTACGATAAATTGTGAGTGATATAGAGTCAGGTCAAAGGAGAGGGAACTGGGTTGACCATTCAACTAGCTCAAATCCATCTCTCTCTTTCTTTCTTTCTCTTTGTCATTCATTCTTTTGCTTTCTCTTTATATAAGGTCGAGTCAAAATGGTTAAAGTTGTGGGGTGAGGTGGGTTGACCGTTCAGTTAGCGTAGTTCCATCTCTCTCTTCCTTTCTTTCTCTTTATATAAAGGCGAGTCAAAATGGTTAAAGTTTGTAAGGTGAGGTATTACAATCTTACCTCCTTAAAGAATTTTGTCTGGAAATTAACTTAATTATGTTCAAAAGAATCTAAACCTCATAATTACTTATGACTTAAAAATTCCTATAGAGACCTAAACGAAACATATCTCTCTTTTGATAAGCTACTCTAATACCTCAATTATATATTTCTTATCAACAAAATCACAAAGACTAAAAGTTTGGGATATATAGAATTCTAATCATCCTCACAACATCCTTCCCAAGTGATGTGGTATGTCACTAATAGCCGCACATTTCCAATTGAGAATACTCTGATACCATCTGTAACGATCTGTCCCAAACTCTATAAGATGAATCTAACTACAACTCACATATATAATTAAAAAAATCTCTTTGCAATCGATAACAATTCAAACCTCAAATACAATATTAAACTACTGTGGAAGAATTAAAGAAAAAAACTTGTCAAATCATCTATCATCCTCAAATTCAAGTCCTTCTCCTCACTCATGAAGAATCAATATTGATTTACGAGAATCACAATAAATTATAATGAATATAAAACTCAATAAGTAAACTAGTTTTTCATATACCAAAATACAAACATACTTATAAATAATGCAAATGAATGACATATCATGGTCTTTTGTAAACATTATATAACAATTCATCAAAATCTCTTTTTATCACTTTCAAATTTTCACTTTTTTTTTTAAATCACGTGCTTAAGCTACCTTCATTTAGTTACTACTTAGTAAGAATCTCACTTAAGCTTCATAACTTTTCATATATTTTGAGCTTCACATAAACACGTCCCTCATCGACTTATCTCTTAGACATAACATCTAGAGTGTCACTAAGAAAAAAAAATGAATTTAAGTGTCTAAATAAAACTGGAATCTTTTTTTCTTCAAATCAATTCGCTAAAATCAACTTTCTCATTTCATAGAAAACATAATGCAATTTCGTGCTTATGCCAATGAAACTTTTACACATTAATAGAAACATATAAATCCATATACGTACATATCAAAATAAGTTTTCCAGACATGTCGAACATATATATATTATTTATTGTAATTCATTTAGAAGTCTAGTTTACTTACCTCTTGGTATCCTTCTTAAGTAATAAAAACGTACTGATATCATTAGCCTAAAATCAATATAAAAACCTTCATAAGATAAAATTAAATCATAATCGTAAACTCAAATGTCCTCAAATTCTAATTTTAAACATCTTCTAATCATAACATCAAATAACCTTAATATAAATTGTAAATTACAAATATACTATGAAATAATAAATTATTGAATTACCTTTAAAATCATAAACTACAGAAATACCCACAAAATCCCAAAATCATAGATGTACTAAAATATTCTCAAAATCATAAATTACCAAGGTATCTCCCAATTTTGAAATTACCAAAGTATCTATAAAGTCTAAAATTACAAAAGTACAATCAAAGTCGAAAATTGAAGTGGCTACCATGAGGGGCAAAACCCAGGTGACGGTGTGTCACAAATCTGGTGAAATTGGTGTCGATCAAAGGAGGCAATTTTCGTGACTTTTTGCACTTCAAACAACAACCTCTGGTTTTTTTGTGACAATGATGGTTGGGAAATGATGGTCAACTCTTAAGGTTTTGATCAGTACCTTCCATGGCCAGTGATATGATCGGAATAAAAAACAGTGACTAGGTCGAGTTCTCAATTTGGATTGACCCGTTTGACTGACCTGATTCCTCTCCTCTTCCCCTTTTTTTCTCTTTGCCTTTCTTTCTCATTCTTTCTCTTTGTATAGTCGGGTCAAAATGATCACATGTTTATGGAATGGAGCTTACAATATATTTCTTATTTTTAATATTAAATTTTTTATTTTAATTTTCAGTTACATGATTTATTTAATTTAATCAAAAATATTTTTTAAATGAATAAAATTGTATTTGAAAATAAGAGTAATATTATAAAATTATACTATTAAAGGGGTTATTGACTATTTTGAAAACATTAAGAGATAAGTGGTATATATTGATTTGAGTAAGTAGGAAATTGACAGTCTCCCATAGAAAAAAAGATTTGGTTATATATTACTCATATCCGCATTAGTTGTTAATAATACCAAACCCATGTCTGTCGATGGATACCAATTAATTTGCTGGTTCGCGGGTAAAATTGATATCCCTAAATCGTCTCTCTCTCTCTCTCTATATATATATATATATATCCTCTTAATTACTTCAAATTTCGAACCCTCATGGTATGTTCTAGTGTTCCATCCTTATGGTTGCCTGAAAATTTAGCATTACTCTAATTTCATCATACCTATGATACTTTCCTAGAGTATATGCCGGGTCGAAAGTTGCTTTTTTAAAAATCCCTTAGCGGATCTTTCCATTATTGATAAATAATTGCATCTCTACGTAAAATACACACACACTTGTGGGTCCTATAAGAAGGGTGGAAATTGCTAGTTGTTATGAAAAGCTAGGTCGATATTGAAGAAATGGTGAGGCTTATCAAAGTGATGCTGATCCTCAGCCTTGTACTGGTGACACTTGTAACCGACGTCGTTGAAGCAAGAAGGCGTATAGGGAGGTGGTTCGGCAGGAATAACAAGCGAACAGTTTATATTCCGACAGCCGATGGCAGAGTTTTGAAATGCAAGGGAGATAGATGTAAAATAAAAAAGCATGCGCCTGTTATTTCCAAAACGCCCGTAACCATAAACCCTGACGAAGGTGATGAAGCTGGTGATGAAGCTGGTGGAGCTGATGAAGAAGCTGAAGCTGAAGCTAGTGATGCTGCTGGTGATGAAGAATCCCCTCCTGCCGAGTGAAAAATTCAAAAATAATTTATGTTGCTGGGTGATATAATAATCAATAAATTGATACATAACAATGTCTTAATATAGACGGTTTAATATGTTGTAAGTAAATAAGCCCATTATTGGCATCTATATAGGTCTCTGTATTATACTTCTTTGTTATTTATTTATTTGATTAGATTCTTTACTTTGCTTGATCGATGCTTTGATATTGTATATATGTATTTGGCGAGTTTATGCTTTCTGATATCATGTAGCAGCTCAGTTGCTGATTGGCTTTTATGCAATTTTCGGAGTAAAATAAGATTCTACATGCAGTTTCATACTCTTCAGTGTTTTATTTGATTCAAGGGAGAATGGCAATTTTCCCTCTACAATTTTCAATTTTGCTAGGTATTACTGCTGTTTTCAATAATTATATGTAGCGCTTAGAAACAATCTGAGTTGGGCGTGTAAAGTTCTCCACCAACAATCTTTTCTGGGTGAAATGACAATCGTACCTTTTAGGGTAAATGGGGATTCCGTTAATAAAAAACTTCATGAATTTACATCCTCCTAACCGGGCGTCATCTTTTCTTTTTCATAGTAATAAAACTTCCTCATACTACTGAAGTTATGCCGGAAAAAAAAAAGTATCAAACAGCAAGTGTGCCAAGCAAACCCTAGTCTCTACACAAGGATTCGAAACCCAAGCAATCAATTCAATCTATATGTACAAAAAATTTAAAATTTCGAATCTTGAAATTTTGAAAAAAATAAATAAATTTACTGATGCAGCATGAATTCAAAATATTAGAACTTGAAGTAACTGAAAGAAATAAAAATAAATAAATTACAGTTTATGTTTGTCCGGAAGAAATGGTAAGAGAGGAGAGAAATTGAAAGGACAGAAGGGGAGAGAAAATGAGTGAAAAAAAGGGGTCAATCTTATTTTTATTATTTAGTTAGATATATAAAGAATTCACATTTCTCTCTTTTTGTTATTTTTCATCTCCTCCTTTTCTCTCTTATATTTTTTCAAATCAAACATGTAGAAGAATGCTAGTGACTAAAAGGGTAGGAAAAATGCTAAAGGTACTTAAAAGAAGAAGGAAGGAAGACACAGTAAAATTATACCACCGAAAAAGAATTTTAAAAAATAATATCAGCATGTGGCATTATACTGTCAATTGATTATTGTCTTTTTTTCTCTCACCAGTGTATGATTTTATAATCAATTCTGTTTTCCTTCTGTTTAATTTTTTTGTTTAAATAGCAGTGCTCAAAGGGCAGCGAGACAACAAAAATGGTGTGGACAGAGGAATGATAAGGATGCCGCGAAGGAATCTGAATTTAGGTTTATGGCTTTTAGTTTCTGGTTTTTAAAAGTGATCATCGGGTTGTTTCAATTTAGAACTAGGGCTTTCTACTTTTTTTATATATTTTTTGTTATGTTTTAATTTTCAAATTCATAAATCAATTGATTTGTTGGTTCGGTTCAGGTTAAAGTTAAATCCAAACTAAACCCTCAAACCAATTAATTTCATAGATTTAAAATCAAATTGATACCTTATATATTGATACTGAACTATATGCTTTGACCTACTTCCAATAAGAGGGTTAAAAAATTAACCAATGTAACTGATATGAAAACTCATATATATGTATATTGAAAACTGTAACATAATTATTCAAAAATTCATAAATATGTTACCCACTATTTAACAAAATATTACCCTTATTACCAGCCATCCTAGTTTATATCCAGTAACCCTTCCCTCTCAATTCGCTTTTTTTCTTCATTTTTCACTCTCCCCATCTTTTTGTTTTTCCTCTATTTTCTTATTTTCTTTCGTTGTCTCTTTCTGCCTTGCTCTCTTCTCTAGTCTGCCAGCTCTCGTTTACAGAGTACTCAAATACAAATGAATTGAAGCAGCTTCTAATTTCTTATCACTGTATTATATATACTCCACCAAGTGAAGTAAACAGGTCACTAATTCAGCCAAGTTTCGGTTCTATTAAATTGGCAGTATGCATTGTTTCACGTGTGTTACAAGGACCAAACACTGTCCTAAACAACAATAACACTTCTTCATGATAGTTTTCCATTGTAAGTGCGTTTTAAGTGTAGTTATCTTTTTTTTTTTTTTTTTAAGGCGAATCTGACGGAGTGAGGAAAACTTTATTAATTAAATAAAAAAGACGTCTATTTAAAGAATATTGTGAGCCTTATCCCTTAAAAGAACCATGATATAAAAGCAGAAAAGAATAGAAAACGGATGTCATTGAAAATAAATATAAACTTGTTCAAACACTTGCTCTCCTTCAAATCAATTAATTTTGGTGGAGTACTGTAATGAAAGCCTTTTATGAGGATTGGTGCTTGTGGCAGAATGCTCAGCAAAATCATGAGCTTGTGTACCAGAGACGTAATTCCACCAAAATTGAGAGAACCAAATTTAAAGTGCATGAGCCACACTAATCCCATGAGAGGGTTATCACTTATTGTAGTTTTCGAATTTTGGGTATGAATGACATAAGGCTGACAACAAATTTATTTACTTGTAGTAAATCTACTTAGGGTATGTTTGGGATTGAGGTTGGGCAGTTGTAGTTTTTAAGCTGCAACACTAAAGTGTTTGGTAAACACTAGCTGCTGTACCTTTTAAGATATATTAGTTATGTTAATATGATTTTTCATTTGTATGATGTAAAATATATTATATTTTAAATAATTTTGTTAGAATTATTATTTAAAAAATATTTATTACATATTATTAACTTTTATTTTATAATTACAGTTTTTTTTCTACAGCAACTGTAGTTTAAAAGATACAACACCTCAATCCCAAACATAGCCTTAGTAGTCAATACCATATCGATCATTCAAATGCTTTTATTTATAGAAAAGAACTAATGGTATATGTACATTTGTGAGAATTAAAGATTGGAAAAATGGAAACATATTAATTAACTTAACCCGTACCCGTATCTAAAGAAATTTGCTGGGCTGTTAACATCTTTGTTTTTTGTTGGGTAAGGGCGTCAATTACTCGAGACCAATACCATTAATCCATCTCACACTTCAAATTTCATGCCTCATGATATGTTCTCACATTCCCATACCCTTAAGTTTGCCTGAAAATTTAGCATTACTTTAATTTCATCATACGCTGACACTTAGCTAAAGTAGATGTATGCCATGCCCAATTCAGCTCCAATTAAATTCGGGTCTCTTCAATTCTCAGAGCTTGGGCCAATTGAATTGGCTGATATCTTAAAAACTTCAAAAGCATTCACTTATTAATTTTAAAGAGCATCTCCACATAAAATACATAAGCACCTTCTTAAGCCTTAACAAGAAAGTGCGGTACTAATGTGCTATAAGAACGTGGAAATTGCTAGTTGTTACTCAAAGTGTAACAAAGATATAAAAAGCTAGATCGATATCGAAGAAATGGGGAGAGTTATCAAGGTATTGCTGATTCTGATCAGCATTGTTCTAGTGGCCCTTGTGTCGGACGACGTCGTTGAAGCAAAACCGCCGGCTCCTGTTTCCGCTAAGCCAAATCAGCATGCTCATCAACCTGGTACTCCAAAACCACCAGATAATGTTGCCACTAATCCAACTAACCCTGGCACTCCCAAAAAACCACCGGATAATGCTAATCCTACTAAGCCTGGAACCCTAAAACCGGCCGATAATGTACCTGCTAAGCCAACTAATCTTCCTAAGCCGGGCACTCCGAAAGCGCCAGATATTGTAGCAGCTAAGCCAACTAATCCTCCAAACCATGGCTCTCCAAAACAGCCGGATAATGTGCCTGCTAAGCCAACTAATCCTCCAAAGCCTGGTACTCCGAAACCGCCTGATAATGTTCCTGCTCAGCCAACTAATCCTCCTAAGCCTGGCACTCCGACACCGCCAGAGAATGTTCCTGCTCAGCCAGCTAATCCTCCTAAGCCTGGCACTCCAAAACCACCGGAAAATGTTCCTGCTACGACAACTAATCCTTCTAACGACGCTGGTGAAGAAGCTGAAGAAGATGGTGGCGTGGAAGGTGAAGATGAAGATGAAGAAGAAGAAGAAGAAGATGGTGATGAAGAAGCTGAAGAAGATGGTGGAGAAGAAGAAGATGCTGAAGAAGATGGTGGCGTGGAAGGCGAAGCTGAAGAAGATGGTGCCGAGTAAGAAAACAAAAGGAAAAAAAAATAGTTGGGTGATTAGACGGTTTGGTCAGTTATATGGTAAATAAGCCCATGGGCAAGTCCTCTGTTTTTTTATTTGATTTCTTTACCCTGTTCGATGCTTTATAATGGGGCAAGATAATTGTTACTGTATCCTTGGCGAGATTATGCTTTTAGATCAATTAACTAGCTTTTGACATTTTCTTACAAACAAATTAATTAGATTTAATTTGTAGAGATCTAGGATAATCAATTCATATGTGATAAAAATGTTATACTTAGTATTTGTCATGGTTATTTTGTTATTATTTAACTAAGGATAAAATGGAGTATTAACACTTTATCGTAAATACAGATTTGAAGAGTCTTTCATTTAATGATAAATATATGTTAGAATTTTCATCCTCATCGAAGATGATCTGATCATTGTACACTAAACTATACAATTCTTTGGATTTGCCCTGCATTTCATAATATGTGTGCAATAGTAGGCACTAGCACCCACTGTTACATCTGTGACCAAAATTATTTGTAAGTTATAGGGTGAAATTAATTCTGTAGCATTATATTTTACAACGTGCATTTGTTGGAATTTTATTGGTATTTCAAAATATCAATTTTCACATTGGAGATAAATGAGAGCAATCACTTTTATGATTGATTTAAAATTAGTCATGTGTTTAATATAGTTATAAATTAGAATTGAATAAGTCAATTTTAAATCCGATTTGGATAATCAAATTAAATTAAATTGTGAGACACATGGATAACTAATTTAAATTAAATAAAAAGTGGATGATTAATTCAAATTGAATTAAAAAAAGATTATAGAGGGTTTCTCTATATAAAGGAGATATAACAACAAATCTCTATGATCTCTCCTTCTATCTCATATTTCCTTCCAAATTTTCTTTCATTGTTGTTCCACACGATTGTTTGGAGTGCAATCTCACAACAGTAGCGTAATTGAATTATGAAGATCAAATTATTGGTCCTTATTGCATTAGGAAAACTTCTTAAAGGAGCATAAATTAGTTTTAAGGATAGTGCATTACGCATGTCTTGATAAACTGATAGTGAGTGAACAGTATCATGAATTGTCTTGGGTAAACCGTGTCTATAAATAATGATGTGAACAATATCCACGGCAACTATTCATGGAGTTCTTCCTCATGTTGAAATTGTAGATTGGTTATAGACTTCGAAGAAGCATTATCGACTTATATTTCCAACATTCTTAAGACCAATTTTGTGAGTTTTGATTATTGATTTAAATAAGATACATCATACCTATTACTTATGATATTGCCTATAAAATACTTTAAAGATTTAGGATTTATTAAGATATATATGGTAACAAATCTTAAATCTCAAAAGTATTTCATTTAATGACTTTAATATATAGAGCATAGTTAGATAAGCAGCATTAATTGGCTACCTAATATTTTTCAGAAATATATGCTTATAGAGGGTATAAAATTTACGAATTAATTCAAACAGAGTTTGAATTTGAAACTTTTATATGATATACTAGATATCTAAAGGAATCTTTAGAAGCTTGTTATAATAAAATCGGATGAGAATTCAATTTATAATGGTTTTTTAATCTCAAGTCTATTACGCTGAAAATTTCTGATTTGAGCACAATACATGAGTTACAAAAATTATTTACCATCACTAGAATTCTTCAAAAATTATGAAATTTTGATAATTACTTCCTATATATATCTAGTATATTTCTGGAAAGTCTCATGATTTAAAACGGAAATTCTTGAGGATTAAAATTGTTTGACAGGTTTCTAGAGGTTTAAAATGGAAATTCTTTTCAATTGTTTTAGATGGAATCAAGCTATTAAAATTTTACTATTGTGAATCCTATGTGCCAGCATACTCTATGTAAAATTTGAGAATTTTTTTTATGAAGAAATAATTTATTAAAATTCATAGACTAAAAATTCTTATATTGAGGAACTAATAATAATATTATTTAAATCTTGAAGATGTAATTTGATTGATAAAATTAAGGAGGAAAACATAATAAAAGAACCAAAGAATTAAATTACAAGGTAAATTTACTTGAGAATTATCCTTCTCATAATTATTTCAATCTTATTATTAAATATAAAGAAACTGTATTGTATTTAGAAAACTTGGGCACTATGTTAGTCAACATAACAATTAAGCTCAAAGGAATGGAGATAAAATCCTCAATAAGCCAATTTGCCTAAAGAAAATGACTTTATACTCTAGTGAGTGAAGGAGAAAAATTTGATTTCCTTGATGACTTCTGATCCACACTAGCCTTGAATAAGGAAAATTTCTTCTTAGATTTACTTTCAAGAAAATTATCTCATTAAATAATATATGCCATGTTTATAGATTATGTCTTTGTGCTGAGCAACACATGGATATAAGTGTCCTTTAGAGAGTAACAAAATTATATTGTCAAATAATGAGATATTTGTTGGGAAGAGATATTGTTCTCTTAAGTTATGCAAGATTATTATTCTTAATATTGTTAAAGATGAAAAGTGAGTCATCTAAATTTGTGTTATTGACTCTATAGCATGGAAGGCATAGTTATATAAAATTTTCTTATATTAAGAAGATGAGAAAACTTGATTTGCTGTCAAGTTTTTTATTGTCAAATGACAAATATTATATATATGGAATCAAAATCTATAAAGAAGACGAGTAAATTAGTTCTTGACGGTGAAACTAAATTTCTCAATTTAATTCACAATGATCTTAGTGATTTAAAAAAACAATGAATTAAGGAGGTAAATATGATGCAAGCATATTCATTGCTTATTGTAAGAATCATGGTATCATTCATAAAGTGATATGTTTCTATTCACTTCAATCAATTAATGTAGTTAGAAGGAAAATAAACATGGTAAATGCTATGGTAATAAATTTTGAAAAAATACTGAATTTGTGAGGGGAAGCTATGTTGTTAGCTTACCACATTCATAATAGAATATCCTATAAGAAAATAGAAATGACACCCTATAAGTTATGGAGAGGTTATAAGTTTAACTTATCGTATCTTAAAGTGTAGGAGTACCTTGTAAAGGTTCTTAAAACCTAATCTTAAAAAGTCTAGGATGAGACCAAATACTATTGACTATTTATTTAGAGGGTATGTCTAGGACAATACTACTTATATATTCTTGGTACTTTTAAATGTAGGACATTCGTTTGAGGCGGATACCATTATTAAGTTAAAAAATGCTTAATTCTTTAAATATTTTTTCTTGAGAAATTTAACACTAGTTACTTACCCCAAAAATGGTCAATCAGTGATCCTCTTGAGAGTTCAGATGTTGAACATATGAGAAGTAAAAAGATGAGAATGACCTATGGTTTTGGTTGAGACGTCTGTATTTTTTTTATTGAGAATGATAATTAAATTTTCAAAGAAGTTATGGTTTCTTGAGATGAACCGCTATGAAGATAGGCAATCAACTATAAATTAGATTCTATAATGAGCAATCATGTATAAGAATTAGTTGATTTTTCCTTTGAAAATAAAACTTGTTAGGTGTAAATGAATTTTCAAAGAGAATTGAAAATAGATAGATCAATTGATAAATATAAGGCAGGATTAGTCTGTGAATGATTCTCATAAAGTAAGGACAAATTATTTTGATACCTATACTCCTCTGATGTGGATTGCATCCATTAAAGTTTTAATTGCAATAGCTATAATTCATAACTTTCATGTTTATTAGATGGATGTCAAAACTGCTTGTCTAAAAGTGGACTTGAATGAGAAAATTTATATAAGACAAAGAAGCTTGTATAGTTCTAAGTATTGAGCAAAAAGTATTCAAATTGGTTAAGTCATTATATGGATTAAAATAAGCACTAAAACAGTGACATGAGAAGTTTGATAAAAGATTAATATCAAATGGATATGCAAATGAGACTAAAAGAATACTTGCTTCTACCTTCGATTTGAAGAATATCAGAGAAGCAGATGTTATATTAGATATCAAAATTACTAAAACTATGATGGTCTCATATTGGCACAAGAACATTATGTTGAGAAGGTTTTGGTGTTCTGATGAGAAATCGATCACTATACCATATGATGCAAATATCCACCTTAATAAAAATCTAGAACGTAGTATTAATAAATTGAGATATGCTAAACCATTGGTAGCTTAATATGCTTAATGAACAGTATAAGTTTGACGTTGCATATGTTGTAGACAGGTTGAACTATTAGACCTAATCAAAATTATTTGATTAGTGTAGACATACTTGTAAAATATATGAGAGGCACCATTGATTCTAGACTTAATTATAGTGGTTCTCCATCCATGTTAGAAGCATATAGCAATGCGAATTCAATTTTGAAATGAGATAGAATCAAATCAACTAGTAGTTATATATATTTACCCTTGATGGAGGAGTTGTATCTTAGAAATATTCCAAACAAATGTGTTTAGCTCGTTTTACCATGAAAACTGAGCTAGTTACCTTAGAGAAGGCATGTACAAAGGTTGAGTATTTAATAAACCTCTTAATAGATATTCTCATTATTATTTGTCCTATTTTTGTGTGATTATATTTTGATTGCCAAGCTGCTATTGCCAAGGTAAAGAGATAAGATATATAATGGGAAAAACATATAAATTCATCTAAGATATAATATTCTTGAGCAGTTTCTAAAATATGGGTTTGTGAGTCTAAGTTATGATGTCAAAATCAAATTTGGTAAATTCTCTAACTAAACCACTAAACAAGAGTTTAATAGAGATCACGCCGAGGGGGATATGGGTACTGTCTAAAATAAAAGATAAATGTGATGGTAACCCTACCTATGTGATTGTAGATCCTTTAAAATTAGTTCATAAGAGTAATAACAAGCCATTTGTTGTCTTCTGGCATTATTGTTTTATTTATTTGAGTCCTCTATATAGAAAGATATTTGCTTATTGCAATGATTGAGATTGATCAATTGAGCTCTTAATGAACTCTATAGACCTATTTTGTACATAATGGTGTGTCAAAATCGCATGGTGTGTCACTTATGAGAGTGTGGAATTAAGTCGGTTCCTATGAGAGTTAAACAAGCATCTTTAGATTACTCATGAATCTAAGTGGCACAAGGCCATTAAAATGTCAAACCACTGAACAACAAAAGATTGAGAGAGTCTAATGTGAGCTTTTAGTTCTTTATCTTACACAAAATGAATATTGGTTTATAAAAACTATAAATTTCACTAAAATCCTGTGAGATACGGTTAGTTATTCAATGGTTGGTTCATAGCCCAAATGCACCAATTCATATGTATTAAAACTCTATAATGAAGGAAATTAAAGTATTTTGAAATATACATGGGATTGTCGGAATTTTATTAGTATTTCAAAATACTTATTTCCACATTGGAGGAAAGTGAGAGCAATCATTTTTTTATTTGATTTTAAATTAGTCATGTGTTTGATATACCTATAAATTAGAATTGAATAAGTCAAATCTAAATGTAATTTAGATTATTCAAATTAAATTAAATTGTGAGACACATGGATGATTAATTTAAATTAAATAAGGAAAGTGTGTGACTAATTCAAATTAAATTAGGAAAAGATTATAGAGAGTTTCTCTATATAAAAGAGACATGAAGACAATATAGTGACCTCTTATTCTATCTCATATTTCCTTCATAATTTTATTTTGTTGTTCTACACTGTTGTTTAGAGTGCAACCTCACAACAGTAGCATCATTAAATCCTAAATATCAATCCACACTATTTATATCCTTATTGCAACAGGAAATTTTCTTAGAAGAGCGAAAATTAGTCTTAAGGACAGTGCATTGTGCATGTTTTGATGAACTTATAATTGTTACTTGACAAACTTATGATTATTGCCAAACAAACAATTTTCTAAATAGTGTCGAGTGAACAATGCCATAAATAGTATTAGAAGAACAATACCCATGATTAGTAACGTGAACAGTACCTACGATAACTATTCGTGGAGTTCTTCTACATGTTGAAATTATTGATTCAACTAGTTTTGGACTTCAAAGAAACAATATCAACTTATATTTCTAACAACATCACTTAGTGATTGAAGATCATTCTGGCTGTAGGTTCATGGTTTCAATTTTATCCACTAATCAGATTTGCGACATTGCTGAGATTTTAGAATAGTTGAGTGAATATGAATTACTTTCATCACAATCTTTATAATCAATAGCATTTTTGAACAATTAATTCCTTGCAAGGCCAATAAACCAAGTATAAAAGCAAGATATATAATGAATTTGTAAAATATCTTTAAAGACCTAATGAAAAATAATTGAAACTATCTAAAAATGAACAATCATACTTGTGGTAAATGATTGATGAACATGATATGATTAAATTCAGAGGAAAGAAATACAGAAGCTAGAGAGGAAGAGAGACTGTAGGGGGTTGGATTCTAAATGACGTCATGCCTTTATTGAATTCAAAGCTCGCCTTTTAAAGGCTTACAACACAAATATCTAACTAGAAATGAGGAACAAGAATGCCAAAACTTAAGAAGATAATGCAACACTAAGTGTCACGATTCTATTATACTTTATTCAATTATATTTGAAAGCTATAAATCTCCAACAACAATTTGCTTCTCTTGACTTGGTCTTACTTAAGTCCATAACTAGTAACAAAGCAAAAATAACATATAACATATATCAGTCCATCCCCCTAAAATGCTACTTGACTGTAAGAAGAAAGTCAAGATATTGCCTATGAAAATGCCATTGATTCTCTTAGGTATCATCTTCTTTCAGGGCACTAGCCCGTTTTATTATAATCGCATTTTAGGATGATATTTGCCTTTTTGAACAATGTGAGCATCCAAGATAGCTTTAAGTTATGGAAGAATGGTAGAGTCATGACTTACAAAAGGCAAAATAGAAGAAAGGAGAATAGAACTAACTCATTTCTTCAAAAGACTCACATGGAATACATTATGAACCTGAGACCCAACAGGTAGTTGCAACTGGTAAGCGACAAGTCCTATCCTAGCAAGAATTTTGTAAGGACCATAAAATCTAAGTGCCAACTTAAGAAATCCAAGAAAAACCAACGAATGTTGGCAATATAATTGTAACTTAAGATACACATAGTCACCAACTTTATAAACGATATCGTGATGATGTTTATCCGCTTGTGATTTCATTCGATCATGGGCCAAGGTTAGATTGCAAAAAATTCTGTAATATTTTCTTTCGAGACCGCCAAAAATTATCCATTGCTTGGACCTTAGTAATACTAGGAACATATTAAATCAATATGGGAGGGGGCACGCTATAAACAGCCTTAAATGGAGACAGTAAATACTAACACGGTAAATACTAACACAGGGGCATTTGAAATATATGGTATTCAAGTTATACTAAGTGCAGTTCAAGTTCTTACATTAATCAAGTAAGCAGAAATGATATACAGGAGGGGCATTTTTGGGAATTAAACTGTACTGCATAAGGTCGAATTAATTTTTGAGCCATATATCATTGAAAGATATTTCTGTTAGCTTTCCAATGAATTATACTGATCTAAATTTGGAGCTTTCTACAATAAGTTATGATCAATTAAGTGCAGGCTGTTCAGTTTTGAGTCAACAAGATTATTTCTGGACTTAGGATTGTTTTTAAATTTCTTTTGCTGTATTTTGATAATACCAATATTTTATTAATGTCTAGTTTTAATGTTAGTCTTAGAAGTCAAGTCATTTGAATGGTTTTTTTAATAAACCTATGCTTGGAAGGTTATTCCAAGAAAATTTATTTAAGCTTATGTAGTGGTAACAAAAAAAAAAAAGAGAAATTGATTTAGTACTGAACTTTTGAGTTATTATCAAACTCTATATCTCTTTGGTAGTTTCCATTAAGTGGTGAGTATTTTAAGCCCTGTATCCTTAGCTTAACAACTTTAGGTGGTGAAGTTTTTTCTTTCTGTATCCTTTTGTTGTTTGCTTTGATTGTGAGCTTGTGATTTCTTGGGTGTGTGACTTTGTGTTTTCTCATATATTATGTCCGGTGTCAAATACTGCTCCAAAACTCGATTAACGACCTCAGTTTAACTATCCGTCTGTAGATGATAGCTAAAGCTCATTGAGAGAGTGCTACCTTGTAGATGAAATAAAGTCTTCCAGAAAGAACTAATAAAAAATATGGTCTTGATCACTGATAATAGAGGTCGGTACACCATGTAAGAGAACAATTTCTTGAACGAATGCCTTAGCTACGGTTAAAGCTGTATAAGAATGCTTTGAGGGAATAAAGTAGTAGTATTTTGATAATTGATCAATAATGATCATGATAACAGTATAGCCTTGGGATAGAGGCAAACCATCTATAAAATCCATAAAAATGGTAGCCGAAATTATTTCTGGCACCAGTAAATGTTGAAATAGCCCAATAGGTTGTAGACATTTTGTTTTACAGCGTTGACAAGTATCACAGCTATGTATATATCCCTTGATTAATGTTTACATTCCAACTCAAGTAAAATTCTTTCTTAGTTTGCTGAGTGTCTTCTGATAACTAAAATGGCCACCTGTTAGTAAAGAGTGTCCTTTTAATAAAATTATAGGAAGTAGAGTAGAAGTAGGACTCAATAGAAGCTTCTCTTTTTTTTCCCAAATACGTCCTCTTTTGAGATATTGCGATTAGTTAAATCCAGACAACTTGGCATAAAAGAGATCTTAAGAAACTTTTTATTGAAGTGTAGATCACCACTCAGAGCAGGTAAAGAAATTACAAAGAAATGAAACTCTGCAATACGAGATAAAGCATTGGCTCCATGATTCTTTTTACCCCGCTTGTACTGGATGGTGTAATCCTAACCCAAAAGCTTTGATAACCATCGTGTCTAAGCCGAAGTGGTAATGCTTTGCTTAAGAAAATATTTTAGGCTCTTTTGGTCTGTTCGGATGATAAAAGATTTGCCAAAAAAGCAAGATCGCCATTTCCGAATTGCCTTAACAATGGCTAGCATTTCTTTTTTATATGTTGATAATGCCAAAGTCCTTTGAGCTCTTCAGTATAGAATGCTATTGGTTGGTTCTGTTATATCAATATAGCACCAATTTCCCAGCCATTTGCATCACTTTTAATTACAAAAGGTTGTGTAAAATCTAGAAGACACAGCACTGGAGAAGTAAGGGCGTGCTTAAGCTGTGTGAAAGCAGTGGCTACTTCCTAGGATTAATAAAATTCCTCTTTTGTCAACAATCATGTCAGTGGAGTAGCAAGTTCTCCAAACACACGAATAAATTTCCTATAATACTCAGCCAAGCTAAGGACACCCTGAACTCCTCGAGTGAAAAGAGGAACTGGCCAATCCATAATAGTCTTTATTTTTGCGGAGTCGTATCTAATACCTTCTAAGGAAATAAGGTGGCTCAAATAATCAACCTACTAAAACCTCAAAATAGTATTTTTATTTTTTAGCAAATAAAGTGTTATGTGACAATATTACTAGTACTATTGATGCCAAAAATTTGGTCGTCTTTACCTCGAGCAAATCTCTTGACTTCAGCATCATCATTAAATTTATTTTTTGGGAAAGCGGCTTGTCAATCACCGAGGTTATCTATAACTGCTAGCAGATTATCTACGATCACCTGAAATCACAGAAGAGGGTCAAAGGCGCCGAAATTTTTTCCGACGTGAACCCTCTTACACTCAAGTCAATAATCGGGTCTCTTATGGAAAAACTTATGTCATGCTCCTAGTGGCTTAATTATCATTGCCTTTAAATTTAAAAGCTTCAAAGAAATCTACAGAAATAAAATAGAGTAGAGTGTACCGTCCGATAAAGAGAGCCCCCTCAATAATTATAACCATCTAAATAAATAACAATAATTATCATCATAACCCCATAATCATCATAATTGACGTACTAATGAGCATAATAATAAACATAATAATAATCATCATAATACTTATTATAATAACTGTCATAATAATTATAATTTATTATACTGGTCAAAATAATTAGAATTACCCCCTAATCGAAGTACTCTGCTCAAAATTACCAGGCAATCACCTGGTCAAGATAATCTGCTCAAGATGATCTGCTCACTTGGTTGAGATAATATGCTTTAGATGATCTGCTCACCTAGTTGAGATAATCTGCTCACCCGGTCTAGATGATCTGCTCAACTAGTCAAGATAATCTGCTCCAGATGATCTGCTCACTTAGTCGAAATAATCTGCTCATGGTTACTAAATAACCACCTAATTGAGGTTCTTTGCTTGAACTCACCAAATAACCATCTGGTTATATTAGTCTACTCAAGGTCACTGCGATTTATTCCCTAAACACAAACCATTTCAGATTGTTGAAGCCCCTCAAAGGTGTAGACTTTGCGATTTTATCGAAATGTCATTGTGAGTTGTCGATAGTTTGTCTCGATAGGCCCCAAAGTCTCCAACCACTGGACCCAAGCACAACTTGACAAGCAACCACCGGTAGCACATAAAACCAACCACTGGACCCAAGCACAACTTGACAAGCAACCACCGGTAGCACATAAAAATTAGCCTGGATTGGGTAATCTTGGATCACCAAAGTGAGCACAAGGCAGCGACTAAAACAATCAGCTTTCTCTCTGTTCCCGACCATCACCTGAAGCGTTTTGTCTCGAATTACTGGAAGTCCACATTTAGTTACAACAGACTAATCAGGAAAATTATGAATACTATCACTGAGCATTGTAAGGTCCTTGTTGTTTAACCTACCGAGGACTCGAATGGTTTGTGGGTGGTTAGCTCATGACATAGCATTGAGAGATATTTCTGGTAAAGGTTTAGCAGATACATCATCCTCGGAAGGCTCAGTTTCAGGCAAATCCGCAAAAGTTACAGTTGCTCGTAATGGTGTCTGAGTATGTGCTTCTCGTCGCAATAGTAGTAAAGATCCCTTTTACGGCGGGCTTTGGCTTCTTGCCCAGTTATGTATCAGAATGGAATTTGAGAAGGAGTTGTCATCGATGATGTTTTCAGTGTAGGAGGAGGACCAAGGATGCCAACTGTTGTATTCAATTGCAAACTAGATGGTGGTGTGGTAGATACAGGACGAATGGGGAGACTAGCCCGACGCTGCAAGTTATTCCTTTCTTCAATCAAGTGGGCTATACTAATAGCATCTGAGAGGGTGCACGGTTGCTCAACACAGACGTCCAATCGCACTTCGTCTTTTAGCCCTGCAATGAAGCTCCCAACAAGATGACTTTCAGGTAACTCATCCACTCTGAGAAAACTGCTCAAACTTTCTTGATAAGCAATCATAATAGTGACTTGTTTAAGTCGTTCTAAGCTTCTGACGGATCATCGTAATCCGTTGGTCTGAAACGATGAAGAATGGCTTGAGTGAATTCTACCCATGTGGACGGGCATCGAAACTTTTTGAACCATCGATACCATTGTAATGCAACCCCTTCTAAATAAAATGAAGCAAGTTGAACATGTTGCTGAGGATTTATTCCTTTAAACTCTACTGTTCTGCTTTGAAAATCTAACCCGTTGGATCATCGCCTTCGAATGTAGGAAAGTTTAGTTTGAGGTGGGTTTGGCTATGATCGTGAGTAGCATTGGGGGGGAGGGGGGGAGGGTGTGTGGATTTGATTCGAGAAGGGGGTAGTTCGGTGTGATGTTTCACCTTGTGCGAAAGGGTTTAGTTCTGTCGCAGCTGAGTTGGTGGTGGGGTTAATACAGAGTGCTTGCAGTTCAACAAGAACTATTTAAAGAGTTGCATTAACTTGATTGAAGCTGTTGTTGAGGTAGTCGAAGCTTGATTCATGTCGAGTTAAGATTTCATTGACTTCATTCTTGAATTCAACATTAGTTTTGCCACGATTGGCCATGGAAGGAACCACGCTCTGATACCAATGTTATGGTAAATTCAGAAGAGAGAAATTACAGAAGCTAGAGAGGAAGAGAGACTGCAGGGAATTCTAAATGACTTCATGCCTTTATTTAATTCAGAGCTGGCCTTTTAAAGACTTGCAACACAAATATCTAACTAGAAATAAGGAACAAGAATACCAAAATATAAGGAGATAATGCAGCACTAAGTGCCACGATTCCAGTCCATTTTATTCAGTTCTATTCTAAAGCCATAAACCTCCAACAGCAATTTACTCTCTTGACTTGGTCTTACTTAAGTCCACAACCAGCAACAGAGCAAAAATAGCAGATAGCATATATAAGAATATATTACACATCAAGGGCGCAAAATTAATAACATTTTACCATTGTTATTTTAATTTTTTGAACAATTTTTTATTAATTTCTATTATCTCAAATATAATATACAATGATTGATGAAGGCACCAAAGAGAGAATTTGATCCTTAAATCTTTTGTTTCTGAATTTATTTCACCAAACAAGGCGGACTTACCTGATAAAAAAAAAAAAACCCTAAATTAAATCACTTCTTATATCATAATTATCCTATTCCCTTCAACCAAATATAACATTTCCTTATTTCAACAGATTATTGTTACCCTCATCATGAGGAAAATGATGCTTGTTGCATACGACATCGGCAGAGTAAAAATAACATCATAAAAGTGATCCCGAAAGGAGTATAAAATTTGAAAAATGAATAGGTGCGTGATCAATGACGTGGATAAGGCTGTTCATAAATTGCTTTCATATTTCACGACGAGAAAGCAGCTATAATGTGTTACGTAGAGCACAGTTACTGTAAGTGCTATTTAGGATTCCTTTTCTTAAGATCAAGCTAAAACGAAACCAAAATAAACATTTGCTAATTGCTTGAAACTCTTAAAGCGCCAATCCATGCCATCTAGATTTGAACTTAGAGACTATTGCTATCTCTTCAGCATATGGATAATCTCAACCCTTGTGGTGCGTTTCATCATCAGAATTTTCACAAATAATTCCACCAAGTCTCGGCCACCGCCGAGCCCACTAGCTCTACCATTCATCGGTCACTTACATTTACTGAGCTCAACATTACCAAAGTCCCTTGAAGCCCTAGCCAAACGCTATGGCCCTCTTATGAAGATACGTATGGGGGACACAGCTTTTGTCATTGTCTCCGATGCTAACACAGCTGAAAAAGTCTTGAAAGTCCATGATGCTAATTTTGCTTCTAAGTATGAACCTGGCCCTGCACAATATCTCGGGTATAGAGGATCAAGCTTTGTTAATTCCCCTTATGGACCGTATTGGCGGTTCATGAAGAAGCTATGCATTACTAAGCTGTTTGCCGGGTCACAACTTGATCGGTTCACTTATATCAGAGAGCAAGAGAGGATGAAGCTAATAAAATTTCTAGTGCAAAGATCTGTAGAAGGAGAGTCGTGTAACTTGAGTTTGGAACTTGAGGCCTTGACAAATCGTATGATTTATAGGATGGCGATGGGAAAGAGATGCACATCACAAGCATATTCTGATCAAGCTGTGGAGATTAGGAGACTAATTAGGGACATCATGGAGTGTGGAGCAAAGTTTTCTGTCATTGAGGTGTATGGTCCATTGAAGAATTTGGACCTATTTGGAAATGGGAAAACAATTAAAGATGCATTTTTGCGGTATAATCAGAAATTAGATCAGATTATTCAGGAGTATGAGGATAATCGGATGAACATAAGTGAACAGGAAGAGAAAGATGTGATGGATATATTGCTGGAGACTTATAATGATACAAAAGCTGAAATCAAGCTGACCAAAGATCATATCAAATATTTCTTCATGGTTAGTTTTAACGCAATTTCATGCTCAGCATTAAGATTTAAAAAAGTAAAAATTTGTTTGCAAAATAGGGATGTTGTTGTTCGGCCAGAGGATTTTCCTCTTCATTTCAAAGAAAGAGATCTAATTGAAATACAACTGATTTAAAAATTTTGGCCTCCTTAGCTTTACAATAGTCTCAGGAAGTTTGTATTTTCTTCATTTAGGCCCCGAAAGAGGGCAATAAATCCTGGTTCCACCACTGCCGGTGCCCGTAGGCAATATCTCTAATTCTTTTTTACCCTTCTATTGTTTATGTATATGAAGGAAATATTTATGGCAGCCGTTGATACTACAGCAACGACCTTACAATCAGCTATGGCAGAACTCATCAACCGTCCTCAAATATTCAAGAAACTGAGGGAGGAGATTCATACAGTCGTGGGATCAAATAGGCTGATCAAAGAATCAGACATCCCAAATCTCCCATACTTACAAGCAGTCCTTAAAGAAACTCTAAGACTACATCCACCAGGACCCATGCACCGTAGAACATGCACCGTGGATTGCAAGATCAACGGCTATGACATAAAGGCCGGGACTAAATTCTTTGTGAATGTCTACGCAATCATGCGTGATCCAAACGCTTGGAATGATCCTGACGAGTTCTTGCCTGAGAGATTCTTGGAGCCTGATTACTGTCCGATCGATTTCAAGGGCCAAGATTTTCGTTACCTTCCATTTGGCAGCGGAAGAAGAGCATGCTTGGGCTCATCGCATGCTTCATTTGTGATGCATGCCACGGTGGGATCTTTGGTTCAATGCTTTGATTGGAAACTCAAAGGTGAAGACGAGGCTGGTATTGATATTGTCACGGGATATACAGGAGCATTGGCGCGTCCTCTTGTTTGTTACCCCATCATACGTTTTGATCCTTTTAGATACATGATGTAAAGAAGTGATCAATTTCAGTATATGTACGGTTTGAGTCTTTGAGTGTATTATTTCAATTTGAAGCTATGTTGATATAATTTTTCATTGTATTATAAAAAAATTATTATATCTTTAATAATTTTGTTGAAATTATTATTTAAAAATTATATTTACTATATACTATTAACTTTTTTTCATAATTATAATTTTTTTCCATAACAGTTATTACAGCATCTCAATCTCACACAAAACCTTTAAATTTGATACACTAAGATAGATCTCGATAGATATTGAGTTGAACTGCACGTCTTGACATGCATGCATATTGATCTAACTGTCCTGTCTAATATAATATTATAAAAAATATCGTCTCAATCTAATTATGTCACTATTTTAATTAGTTTATTAATACATATGAGCCTTATACTACAGAAAGATAAATAAATGAGAAAAATTTAAGCCGCATTCATCATCAAAAACCAAATACCAATTCCATAAACAAGTCCTTTAAAGAAAAGAAATCGTTATTGAGATATATGTATGGTATAGATGTCTCCTTTTTTAAAAAATATAGATTTGGGATTTTATAATATTGTAAACTGAAAAATCATTTTATGGCGTTATAAAAACTTGAATTCACAATTTAAAACATGCAGACATCCGCACTAGAAAATAACTCAATATATTTCAATAATGCATTGTTAAACTAATTATTTTAATAAAACTTACTGTCATAATTATAACATTATTATATGTCGTAATCATAGTGTCATATAAACAATGCTTTTAGAATTCAATCAATTACTCCTTAGATAATTAATATAATGTGAGGGGAAGAAGATGCTTTCGTTAGACATTTGACTAATTAATCTGCATTTTTAGCCTCTTCAATGTCATGGACCACGGCACAAACTCCTTGAACAGATTGGCTACCTATGAATAAAATTCAATTAAGAAGTCGGAAAGAAAATGATCGAAATATAAAAATATAAAACATTTGCATTATTCGCAACTTGCAGTGTATAAAAACATAGAATTTTGGAAATTTGTCCATGTCAATGTCATATTACATGTTTTCAAAATCTTAATAATTGTATTCATATATATAATTGCTACGTAATTATGATGGATATATAAATTGATTGACGGAAATTAAGAGTTGATGATGCCATTGTAAGAAAAATGATTGACGGAAATTTTTTAAAATTGATGCAAAATAAAAAGAAAAATAATTAGGCAAACCTTATTCTGGACATAGACTATGTTTAAGATTAAGGTTTGACAATTGTACATTTTAAGTTATAGCACTAAAGTGTTTGGTAAACACTACCTGCTATAGCTTAAAAGTTATGTTAATATAATTTTTTACTTGTATGATGAAAAATATATTATACCTTTAATAATTTTATCAAAATTATTATTTAAAAATTATATTTACTATATATTATTAACTTTTATTTTATAATTATAATTATAATTTTTTTCACAACAGCTGTAACTTTTAAAGTACAACATCTTAATCCTAAATATATACATAGTTTCATCTTAGTTCCACTGTCGCCTTTCAAGTTTTGTCTGTGATAATTGGATACCCAAAATTCGTGTCATCAACTACAAAAGAAAATATAAATATTCAAACCTGAATGAAAAAAGAGCACTAAAAACCTCAATATTGAACTTAATGTACATGTATATTGAGTCTTTATTTTATTTTTTGTTTATTACTAGAGATAAATAATTAGCCAAATCACAGCATCATCGAAGATATTATTGACATATTTTTGCACATGGGTTGGGCCAGTGTATAATCAAGCGACTCATTGAACATTTGAACTAGTGCAACTATTCAACTTGATTCCCATTAACAACATAGAATTTTCAACGTGATTATCCAGATCCAATAGGTGCATGTGAGGACTAAGGAGACAAAAGTAAAATATCCCGCACGGTTGGGCTAGTTGAGAGGGGCCCAAAATGAGATTCAACTAACGGGGCTTCGATATTTCTCACAAGTGGGTGCCTGTGAATTCTGAGAGTATAGTACCAACAACATTGTGCCCTGGATCCTCAGCAGCTGCATACGTAGGGACTCCCTCCACTTTGTCAAGTTGAAACCAAGCTAAGCCATCCTTTCCCTCCACTCCATCTCAAGCATATTTATCCTAAAAAGTTACATCCAAACGGGATATATGTAATATTTATAAATAAACAGAGTCATTTTTTTAGTGTGGGTGTCGTAATATTTTTTTAATGTAGATACATTATTAAATTATGAGGTTTAATAAAAATAGTATAGTCACTGAATGATTTTATAATATATTAAAAATTAACTTTATTATTAAATTACAAGATTTAATAGAATGTATATATTAACAAAAATGAAGATGTCTATACCTAAGAATGATTATAAATAAACGACTTAAATATTTAGAAGAGACATGTAATTTTTTTGTTAAGATTTCTTCTTCTAAAACTTTGCAAACTTTATCAGAAATTTTAAAATAAGTCAGTCAATTAATAACAAAATGAGGATTTTGATTTCATGGAAGAAGTAATAGCAAAAGCACAAATCAGAAGAGACCCAAGAACAGATTAAATTTTAATGAGAACCTTACCCTACCTGAAAATTATTTTATTAATGAAATTTCATTTGTGCTGGACAGGCAAAGAGATGAGGCCCTTTTTCTCCTATTCTTTAAATTAACATGTCAAATTAAGGCCAGACATTTTCTTAAGATGGAAAGAAGATTAGTGGGGATTTAACATCAAAATTGATTTGATGTCACAGAAAAGGTGCTATACACGTACATATTTGGATGACGATGCAGCAGAAATGCAAAAGCAGAAGTGAAATTTATGGTTCAGAAAAATACATAATACAAATTAAAGATCCTCGAATATAATTGAATTGCAAAACAGTTAAATCCGGTATGTGCACCCAAAAAAAAAAAAATCCCACTACAGAAATGATGATCGTGAAGGATGTACACGTGGCAAGATCAGGTCGCTTTCACAGCTGGATCAGATCCATGAATCATCACTGAAAAAAAAAAAAATTGTTGTTCAAAGTCAAAAGGTTTAGTAATGTGCCACTAGCTAGAGGAAGAGCACAACCAAAAGAAAGGGCCTTTTGGCAACTTCCAACTAAACCAACAATAATGCCAAAAAAAAGAGAGGTGAGGAGGTGATATTTGCTCTGTGGTGCCACGTGTCCCAATTGTTATTGGCCGGTTAAAGATGATGTCACTAAAACTAGCCGGACGGGGACCTCTAGTGTGTACTCTTTCCTTACCATGTGTATCTCCATAAAACATGTTCTTGTTGTGTTGAGTAGAAAATGGAAAAATATCTACAACCTAGAATATTTCAAATTTGATTCCCACAAAATGTAGGAATGTTTAACTTTTAACCAACACTAACAATAGAAAAATATAATAATTAGTTTAACTAGATAAATATTGTTATTTAAGTCATTCAGCTTGTAATCGAGTAGTTAGAATTGAAGCTTTCACAAGTCCCTATAATAAATAATATAAGAATTTAAATTATCTCTCTTTATTAAATAGAGATAAGTCTACTTCCTTACAAAAAATTCTGAATAGAGTAGGTATCCCTCGAATGTTTATGAGGGTTAAAATTTAAGCAGTACCTCAATATTAGTTAATAGTTATATCAGTTACAGTATAATCATAATGTATCAGTCTAAAAAAATAAAGAAATGTTATTATCTCATATTGACTAAGAACGATGTAATAATTATGGGGATGAATTCAAATCACTTTCCACATATTAGTAAAGAAAGATTTTCTTTTAAAGGTTAGTTTAAGAATACTGTAGCTTTTAAAATAATTGTTGTTAGTTGTGTTGTAGAAATAATCAGCTGCGAAGAGAATCAGTTAAGTGTTTTGTCAATTTTATTCTCATAAGTACTATGAATTTTAAAAACAATTATTGATATTTAGTAAATCTTATAGTTAAACTATTGTAAGAAACTAAATGACTAAAATGCACATAATATAGAATGAAATTTGCTTAGACATAAAAATATGTACATACAATATTTTTAATTGTCTATTCTAATAATTTTAACTAAAAATGAAATTTATAATAAAATTTTCAATAAAATAAATCAATCAAAGTATAACGAGGTACTCCACAAAATAAACATAAAAAAAATATAATGAGCTACAAAAACTTAAAAAGAAAATAAATTATAGATTCCTATATAATATTATATTTATCACATATGAAGAAGAAATAGGGTAAACGAATCGTGAATTATAATAAAATATTATTAAAATATTGATTTTGTTTTCAATTTGAATAAGGACAATTTTGAGTTTAGGTAATAATTGTAAGGATATTATGAAATTATATTAAAAGATAAAATTGATTCTCAAAATCAGAATTTAAAAGCTACTTATTTCCTGCTTTTTAAAATCAGCTATAAGAGGAACAGATTTTATCAAATGTGATTTTGATTTTTTTTTTTACTAAATACTAAAATTAACTTTTAAATTTTTATAATCATTTTAAAGCCTAAAGCAATCCCAAATGAACCCTAAATATAAACCTGATTAAATTAGAATTGTTAATAAACAATTCTAGAAAAATTAAAAGAAAATTGTGTATTAATCCAGGCAAATTCATTATATTAAAATAAGAGATAAATAAATCAAAATCCTTTTCACGACCTTATTGAGCTGGCCAGAAAATAAATTAGCAATTGTAATTATAGAAAAGAAAAACAAAAGAAAGAGTTTTCGAACAAAAATCTAATTGTTAAGATCAATAAGTCATTGTTATAATTTAAAAAAAATGGTGATTAAATTTTAGTCCAATAAATAAGGATAAGCTGCATTGTTTCATGCGTAGCTTTAATTAATTTTTCTTAAAAGATTTTTATTAGAAAAATGCTAAAACTACAAATTCTTCATATAATTGATTTATGAAAAACTAAAATAATAATAATAATAAATCACACGAGTCATATAGTAATCTCATCTAATTAATCTCGTTAAACCATATCTTTTGTTGGGTAAATACTTGTTGGGATATTATCATATTGCCACCTAAGTTATTCTGACATATTAAGTCAGTACCATGGTTTGTTAAAAACAGCATTTGACTACCAAACATTTATACTGTTATCATTTGACCACAATTCCGTTAAAAATTAGTTAGTATTTAACAGAAAATAAATAACAAGTCAATTTTACCCCTGAAATATAAAATACAATTTTACCCTTCGTGAAGAGTAGCGGCACAGTTTTGAGAACCTGACATCCGATCACTCTGCTGCAAGTTTCCTCGGGGTAACGGATGGATTTGGCCCCGTGCATGAGAGGAGTGAGCACGGGGAGCAGGCTGTACCAAGTCGGCGTGGCCGTGTGGAACCGAAGTTGGGAGGGTGGTTGGTCGCCTTTGTACCATGGCTCTCGGCTCGGTTGGGACATGTTGGCGCGGGTGGGATGAGATTCGACCGGGAGGGCCGCCAAACACGAGCGGGGGACGTGACAAGCTTTGCATAGGAGCTGCATGGCTTGAGTCACGCTGAGTTAACTCAGCAGGGGGTTCTCGACTACGGGGTGGGGGCATCATGAGGACAAGCCGACCGGTTGTGGTCGGCGCATGCAACGCACGGAGTGGGAGATGGTGGACGGCACTGGGAGCCACCATAGGTGGCCGTGAGGAGGCCATGCACGGTGGCACTATTGCGCACATGAACACGGGATTGCGGTTATCTTCAACGCGGGATTGCCATAAACATAGTCGAACCCGAAGGCGGTTGGCTAGGAGTGAGGGGTGACCGTGAGGGTGGTCGGTAGCTGCAGAGATGTGCAAGAGCCAAGGGGCCGTGCTAGGGTTTTCAGCTACTGTACCAGAAGCATGAGATCGAGTCGAACTCAGCATGGGGGCTCGCATGCAGTAGGGGTGAGGTCACATGAACACAGGGATTACAGGGGCAAAATTGTCTTTTATATTTTAAGGGCAAAATTGACTTATTATTTATTTTCTGTTAAATACTAACTGATTTTTAACAGAATTGTCGTAAAATGATCACAGTATAAATGTTTAGTAATCAAATGTTGTTTTTAACAAATCATAGTACTGACTTGATATATCAGAATGGTGGGAACATGATAATATCAGTGACATTTAGTCTCTATATTTTGAAAAAAGTCTTAAGAGAGTCATGTTGTTAAATGTCTTATACTCATGTTTTTTCTTTTTTTACTTTTATAATAATACACTTGCAATATTATTCTTGGATATAAAACAAGTTAATTAACAAATTCATAAAAGTAAGGTAAAATTTATTTTTGTTAGTTTACTATTAGGATTAATTTACCCAAATTAATTTTTTATAAATAATTATTAGCAAGATTATAATTGCAAGGTATTAAACATTGTTTTAAGTTAGTAAGTATTAGTTTCTTTTAAATAATTAGAAGATTGTTACAAAAGTATAAAAAATATCAGTTCATTCAAACTGATATTATTGGTTATTTTACTAATAAATAATTATGAGTTAATTTGTTAATTAACTTGTCTATAGATTAATTAATTAATTTCTTCAAAATTGTGGTGAGGCATTTTTGTTTAAGACAAAAACAAATAATAAAAATAAGGGTAAGAGCACCATTTACTCAATAACAACAACAAAAGGGAAATTTACACAAATAACCGGCCTCAATTTCTAAATTTCACAAATAACCATTCACTTTATATTATATCAAATATAGCCAATCAAAACTTATATTTTCTTAATTACCCTCCATATTTAATTTTTATTACGTAATCAGAATTTAAAACATTGTTCTCGCAATCGCCAACCTGCTCCCTAGCCAATCACCGCTTCTCGCAAACTACAAACACCGCTCAATAATCGAAGATCGTAGCTTCTTTACCTAACTGTAATATAATTGTATTAAATATTTATATAAGTGTTATGAATTTATGTGCTGTATCGTTTGTGAGCTAGGGTTTATATTTTTGGATTGTCTGACAGTTGGTGAGACGGACAGCCTGTCTCACCAGGCTTGGTGCCTGTCGCACCAACACAGCCTGTCGCACTAAATTACAGAATCTGAAACTGGTACCGTCGCACTAAATCTGGTGCGATAAGCATCCGTCGCAATCTGAAACTAGAAGCGTCGCACTAAACTTGGTGCGACGGGCAAATTCCAGAATCTAGGATTCTGGAATTTAGTACCGTCGCACCGAATTTGGTGCGACGGCACCAGCCCGTCGCACTAGATTTGGTGCGATGGCAAGTCGCCATCAGCGTGGTGCTTAGCAAGACTGCGTCGATGGTCGCCCAATTTCCTAAAAAAAAAACTTACAGAAAATTTATTTCTCTTCCGATGTCTCCGATCGTCGCCTTAGAACTCGAGAACTCATTGCGAAAATTTTGCCAGGTGACGAAACAAGTGTATCTTGATCTGAAAAATTTGAGATAGGCTAATTATGATAGGAAAAATATAAAAAAATTATTTGTGAAAAATAGAAGTTGGTTATTTGTGTAAATTTTCCATAACAAAAACAAAAAAGGCAAACAAACACAACTAACGAGGCTCGTCACAGTAGATCCTCCGAATCAAATCCTATATGAGATAGGGCCTGTGGTTGGAAAGTTTATGGTGTCCTTTTGACGGATAAAACAACTTTTTCATTTGTCGTGATCACAAGATAAATGTAAACATTAATTTAGTGTGAGGCGGTGGTGCGTATCATTAGGCTCTCTTTCTATCTTGTGGGTAAATTCTAAAAACTCGACATGTGCACTAGTAAATGCCATCACGAGTGCTCAATATCATTGTCATAACCACTATAAAATCTCCCTCCCACTTTCATGCACTCAAAAGTCATTTAAGTTCAAAGCACCATAATAATTCACAAGCCTAAATACTATACACCCACTAAGAAAAAAGGAAGAGGAAAAAAAATATGCAAGCTAACGTATTCAAATCCATCGCTCTCCTTTGCTGCTTCTTCGTCATTGAAGCTTCGTTAGCTTTCGATTTTGTTACCCGCGGTGGCACTGCAGGCAGTGATATAGAAGAGGCTCCCATGGGAACTACTGGGCCGAGTGGTTCTTCTAATGGTGCTACTGGTTCAGCACATGGGCCGAATTGGGATTACAATTGGGGCTGGGGTTCGAGCCCAGGGAGTGGATGGGGTTATGGGTCGGGCACAGGGAGGTCACCCAATGGGTTTGGCAGAGGTTTCGGATTTGGGTTTGGTTCTGGGTCAGGATCGGGTTCGGGCTATGGATATGGGTCCGGAAGTGGTGGTGCTCGTGGTGGCGGGTACGGGTCCGGAAGTGGGTCCGGTAAATCTGCTGGCGGCGGTTTTGGTGGAGGAAGCGGTGGCGCCAGTGGTGGCTACGGGAGTCAGTCCTCGTCGGATGCTAGGGACAGGAACCACCATGGCTAATTAAATGAGTTTGTGTTTGCACTTGGCTGGTATGTATTTTTAGGAGAATATATGTGGCTATAGTTTATGTTGCATGCATGGATGGTGTGCCAGTGTGTGTAAGCTTAATAAATTGATTTGCCACTTAGATTATGTTTTTGGCTTAATGTGGTAGTGCTAATTATGTTACTGTACCATTAATATATAAAGAGTGTTTATTTCTTTTATTTGTTAGTATTCATTTATTAATTATTTGTGGTGGCAATCTCTCTTTCTCATTGCCTTATTTCCGCATGATTGATGGAAAACTGTAGGGCTTGCAATTTGAGTCCAAATTCGAATATTTGATACGATTCAACACAAAATAAATAATTGGGTTTGGGTTAAAATTAACTCTTGTGAATTGTGATTAATAAATAGTCGAATTCAAATTTTTTTTCTTTAATAATTGTGCTTAAATTCGTTGATGGATTGATAGTTTGGAGTTTGAAACTTCGGATAAAAATATGTCTGAATTTTTTTTATGTATGCAAATATGAAATTTTATTAAAATGAAAAGATAAGAGTTACAAAGTCTTATATACAAGGGTTAAGTTATAAAATGATATTTAGGATATATCTAAATATTCTCAAATAACTTTTATTTTTTTAAATGGTCATTGGTGGACAATATCACCAAGTATACATAGAATAAGATAATTTCAAATTAGCAAGGCAAACAATCTGTTAAAGAATTTATTTATGGGAAGATATGAGAGCATCTGAAAACGATATTTTTAATCAAGTTATAACAGTTAACTTATCTATTATGAATGCATCATAAAAGAACAAAACTAGGATTGTGGAGACAAAACATATTATCAGAATTCTCTATTAGCTACTTTTTCAGTAGCCATAATTATATCAAATATTTCCGCATAAATGATGAATGCTGACCTAAAGGCAATGCAATACACTCTTTAAAAGGCCCCATTAAATGACTTGTTATTATATTTAACTTTCAAATTAAATTCAAATTCAAGTTAAACCAATCGAATTTGAGTCCAATCATATTAACCATGTCCAATGAATTTAAATGAATTGACTCGTAGTACTCATTTATTAGACACTTTAAATCCGAATTTTGATATTGTAGCATAAATAATAAACATGTTGAACCCTTGTTAATTAAAATTTGACAAGATTCGTTTAAAATTGGACACAAAATTCAACCAAACACACCAAATTACCTCGCTTACGAAATTTCCTCGCGAACAAAAATTCAATAGTTTATGGTTGACCATGTAGACTTTCACACTTCCAAGAAATCGCGTTTTTGGTAATATATGTTAATGATCTAGCTACTTCATAGTCACACGTTACAGCCAATCCCAGAGCTCTCTCACAAATTCAATCTTGGCATTTGCTTGATCTTGATACCTCAACTGGGCATCCATATAAGGTAAATTTTCTTTCTCGGCTGCTTTTCAATTTTTCCCAGGCACTGTATATATTCCTTGTTTATGTCTACGTGACGGTCCATTTCCATTTTCTACGTTAAGTAAAAGCCTGTTTCATGAATTTGTGAATAGGTGAGATGATGATTTCGTTATTTAGGAGAAGAAACAATGACGAAAAGGAAAATAACACTAGATTTTTAAGGAATGGCAAAATTCTATTAGAAAGGTTAATTCGCTCTTGTAATGGTAAACAGAATCCGATCCGTGGATACTCTGCTGAAGAGCTCAAAGCAGCAACAAACAACTATGATCAACGCCAAGTTATAGCATATGATGACTTTAAATTGTACAAAGGTTTTCTTCAGGACCGCCCAGTTTCCGTTATGTCCTTTGTGGGCTATAATAGGAAGTGGAAAGAAGAATATTGTTATAATAACATCGTATTTGCATCACAAATGAGTCACAAGAATGTCCTAAAATTGATAGGATGTTGCTTGGAAACTGAAATTCCAACTCTAGTTTTTGAATCCGTAGAATCAGGCTCTCTTGATTATCGTATCCATGGTCCATCTCGGCCCCATTTTGAGCCTTTGCTATTGCCACATAGATTAAAGATTGCAATGGAGATAGCTAATGCAGTGGCGTATCTTCACATTGGATTACGCAGGCCTGTTGTTTTTAGAGACATAAAGCTGTCACATGTTTTACTCGATCGACAAAATGTTGCCAAACTGTATGATTTTTCAGCATCCAAATCGATTCCTGAAGGCGAGACGCACATAAAAGATGCTGTGGTGACGGGAACAGCAGGATTTGTTGCGCCTGAGTACATGATGACAGCCCACTGCAACGAGAAGTGCGATGTTTTTAGTTTCGGCATGTTGCTACTAGAGCTTTTGACAGGAAAGGCAATACTTCGTCTTGCTCACACGGCGCAAGATTACGGCTGTTTTTTACTAGATTACGTGAAGAGTCATGTTGAAAATAACAGATTACAAGAGATTGTAGATCCTGTAGTTGTTGAAGATAGGTCATTTTCTGGGCAAGAGCAGCAATTGCTAGCCTTTGTACTACTTATCTTTGAATGTGTCAATGAATCACCAGCAGATAGGCCAACAATGATGGATGTGGCAAAGCAACTTAGACGAATGTATCTATCTGTTGTTTAGTATGTAGAACGGAGAGTTTCTTATTTGTGAATCTTCTTCATTCTTCAGTCCCATGTATCTTGTAATTGGAATTTCATTGCTTCATTAAACATTGATGTAAGCTTTTCATCTCGCATAAATTTTGCTAAATGTGATACTCATTTAAAATCTTGGTCTTCGGGCCTAACATTCTTCATCTTTTTCATCGCTACGTTAGCTTGACACTTAAATTGCAATGGAGATAGCTAATGCAGGTGCATATCTTCACATTGGATTCTCTAGGCCTATTGTTTTTATCATATCAAGCAGTCACATATATTATTCGATGAGAAAAATGTTGCCAAACGGTTTGATTTTTCACTATCCGGATTCATTCCAGAAATATGGGGAGGTGATGGGAACAGCAGGATTTGTTTCGGTACTTGACTATATCTGATAGCAATGAGAAATGCTGTAACTTTTCCAGTTTTAGTATGTTGCTACTTTTGAGTTTTTGACTGGAAAAAGAGTCCATAGACGTTGCCCTCATTGCGGCATGAAGAAACATATTGAAAGTAATAGACTAAAGAGCAGTAATTCCTAGCTTTAGTACTCCTCATATTTGGTTGTAAATCAATCACCGGAAGATAGGCAAAGAATGATGTTATCTGTTGTTTAAAGAGTATTGTATCTATCTGTTGTTTAATCCGCAAAGTTATGCTCATGATTGGTTTTTTCTCTTTTAAACCAGATCATCATGAAATCTTATGGTGTGCTCCAGGGTGGCTCCAGGGTGGCAATTATTGTCCTATTTATTTATCATGTCATCCACACAGACAGACTTATGGTGTTGACTGGAAAACATCCACATTTTGATGGAAATTTCGTAATGGCCAAATGCTCCTCGTGTTAGATATCTAATATTTAATAAAAGAATACATTCAAACATTACTGGTTGACTGGGAAGGCTTCTATACTTGCAAGAAACCAAAGTTACGGTTATATTTGTTCATCCTCTGCTTCAGATTTCTCATTTATATATAATTGCAAATTCCAGAGAACTCTCACAATTTCGTCTTCGATTTTCGTGATCTAACAGGTAAGTCCTGGCCCCCATCTGAGCTGCTTTGTGAATCTTTTACTTCCTTTTTCTTGACATGTTTGAACTTACTTTCAACTACCTACGAATTCACATAATCAATTGTTTGCATACGATACACATCTTGATTTATTTCTAGCGGAGTCCATTTTTCTTAAACTGTATCAAGTGTATATCACTGAATTATATACATTATAAGACTATTTTTCTAGTTTTTTTCACATATAGGGTTTTGTGGATTTATGAATAGGTACAATGAATTGGTTCTTGGGAAAAAAAAAAAAAAAGAACCAGGAAAAAGTAGATGAAAAACATTTTTGAGAAATGGCAAAATTTTGCTAGAAAAGTTGATCATCTCTTGTGATGGTAAACGGAATCCAATCCGTAGTTTCTCTGCTAAAGAGCTCAAGATAGCAACAAACAAGTACAATGGACATCAGGTTATAGCATCTGAACACTACAAACTGTACAAAGGCTTTCTGGAGAACCGCCCAATTTCTGTCATGAAGTTTGGGGACAATTATGGCAACGGGGGAGAAAAAATTTGTTTCAATAACATTATATTTGCTGCACAGATGAACCACAGAAATATTTTAAAGTTAATCGGATGTTGCTTAGAGACTGGAATTCCAACACTAGTTTTTGAATTTGTAGAATATGGCACTCTAGCTGATCGTATTTGCAGTCCTCACGTACCTCATTTGGAGCCTTTACTATGGAGACATAGGTTAAAGATTGCAATGGAAATAGGTAATGCAATGGCGTATATTCACATGGGATTCCACAGGCCTATTGTTTTCAAGGACATCAAGCTATCACAAATCTTATTCGAGGAATATAAAGTTGCCAAACTCTGTGACTTTTCAGAGTCCGAAATATTCCAGAAGGCAAAACCCATGTAACAAGTCATATGCTGACTAGAACAAAGAGATATCTTGCTCCTGAATATGTTTTAACGGGTTTGTGCAATGAGAAGACAGATGTTTTTTGCCTTGGGATGTTGTTACTAGAGCTTTTGACGGGAAGACAAGAAAACATTTTACTAGATCATGTGAAAAAACATGTTGAAAATAATAGACTTGGTGAGATAGTAGATCCTATAATAGTTGAAGACAAGTCCTGTTCTGATAAAGATAAGCAGCTTCAAACTTTGGTACAACTTATTTTTGAATGTGTCAATGAATCTGTGGGAGAAAGGCCAACAATGTTTATGTTGCAACGCAACTCAGGCAAATGTACCTATCTGCTGTTTGATATCTATATTTATGCTCATGTTTATATCTTTTGTATTAGAAAACATACGTATTAAACGATAAAAAGCTCCCACATGATCGGTGTGCGTACTTTATGTTGCTTGTTATATAGTTGCTGCACTCAACATCATGTATGTGATGGATTGTGACTGCCCACACCAGCAGATGAGTAAATTTTGAAGTCCACGTTACACTGGTCCTTTTTTCTTGTCTGTCCTTAACTTTTAATGAGCTATTGACTGGTGATGTTTAAAGAACTAAATAACCAAGCCTTAATATTCCTCTACTTACATAAATATAAAAATTTTGAAGTTAAATGGTTGTTCACTCAATGTTGTAATTCAATACATCATTCTTGATAACTCAATGCTGTTCATCTTTGCATGGCACACATCTTTCAGACCCTTTTTAAGGCTAAAAGCACATCAATGGGTTCAACATTATAATATACATAATATTAAAAGTAATGCTTCACACAGGCAAAATTGGCCAAGTTAGCCAAACACCAACCCCATTGGATTTTACAGGACAAAGTAGCAACGGTGTCATAATATCCCACCAGTAGAATCAACAAATATCCATGCTAATTGCTTCAAATTATTGACTAAAGAAAGACTAAAGAGATCAGGTTGCAAACTTGCAATGGGATGCCTATGTTCCAAGGTATTCTAGAAAAAATTGTTACATACGTTGATATTTATGGAAGAATTCTGGGTAGCTGCACAAGTTTGAAATAATGTCTTGTTATTATATGAAAGTTTAATAATCACTAAGTATACTAGAGTAACATGGCCAACGAAAAAATGACTAGAGTAACATAATTTTTCTTAGGGGATGCAAACAAGATAATGTTAGCTTAGTTAGTAGGTCACAGCAGTGAGACAGGGAAGTGTATAAAATGTCTAACATAGCAAAGTGTTCAAATGCACAAGCCTCAGTTGTAGTTTTCTGCTATCATCGTAATAGGATTGCTCTAAAAGGAAGCCAACTCCCAAGTAATGACTTTAATTGACACTCAAGAAGATTTTGCTGATATATTATAATTTGATAGCATAAGTAACTCTTACAGCTTATTATTCTAAGCTAAATCTACATATTTTACAGAGTTTTTCCATCTATTGCTCTATTATCCAGAGTAACATAAAGAAACTTACTCAACTTTGATCTCTTTCAGAAACTTCAACACATGCAGCATGGTAGGCCTCATAGCTGGGTTATCAGAGAGGCAATCAGCAGCAATCCGGAGCATTTTAAGCATCATGGGCTTTGAATCTGCATTAAGGACTGTAGGATCGAGAACATCAGCAGCCTGTCCCTTCTTCATCTTCTGAAATACCCAACCGACCAAGTTCCCACCTTCTATATCTTTGAATTCAGGCCCAGTAGGCTCTTTTCCAGTGATCAATTCCAGCAAGATTACACCGAAGCTGTATACATCACCCCTTGTGGTAGATCTCCCACTCTGCCCATACTCAGGGGGAATGTAACCAAATGTGCCTGCAATATCAGTGCTAACATGTGTCTCACAAGCACTGATCAGTCTAGCAAGGCCAAAGTCTGCAACTTTGGCTTCAAACTCTTCATTAAGTAAGATGTTGCTTGCTTTGATATCGCGATGAATGATATGTGGGATGAAACCGTGATGAAGAAAAGCTAGCCCACGAGCAGCGCCACATGCAATTTTGTAGCGTTTATCCCAGCCAAGAACTTCAAGAGAACCAGTCCGATTTCTTAACCACAGATCCAAGCTTCCGTTTACCATATATTCGTAAACAAGAAGCTTCTCCTCACCAAATGAGCAGTAACCAAGCAACGGCACAAGATTCTGGTGCTTCACCTTGCCCAGAGTTTCCATTTCAGCAGTGAATTCTCGGTGCCCCTGCGTTTTGGCCTGGCTTAACTTCTTAACAGCAACTGTTTTCCCATCAGGCAAAGTGGCTTTGTATACAGTTCCAAAGCCACCATCTCCAATAATTTTTGTCTTGCAGAAGTTGTTTGTGGCTTCAAGAATATGAACCAAAGTTAGTTTCATGAGTGGCTGCTCGAACATAGCTATATTGATGCTCAAAGGCTCCTTTGACCGGCTGCTACTCAAGAAAAAGAGATTGTGATCCAAGAAACTGTTTAGCTTGGTTTCTTCAATTTCCTCAGGATCACTACACCTGCTTCTTCTTTTGATCTGCCTTCGTAGAGCAATGACAGTGGTTAAAACAACAGAAACACACACAACAACAAGTCCAGCAAGTCCAAAGGCATGTAACAGTGCCAATTTATCAAAGGTTTTAACCTGGCAATTTGAACCCATAATTTTCCCACAAAGATTTTTGTTCCCAGTGAGTGAAATTTTTGAGAGATTCTGGCAAATACCACTTCTCGGTACCATTCCTTCTAATCTATTTTCTGCCAAACTCAAGTACAACAGATTGGACAAACTGCACATTGTCTCTGGAATCCGTCCACGTAACCTGTTCCTTGAAGCATCCAGGTATTCCAATTGCATAAGTTTACCAATGTCTGGAGGAATCTCTCCTGTAAACTTATTTTCATGAAGATCCAAATTTGTTAAGTATGACAGATTACCCAAAGACCGTGGTAACCCCCCATCAAAGAAATTATTACTCAAGTTCATTGTTGCAATTTTCCAAGCTGCTGAATTTGAGAAGAGCTCATCCACTGGACCAGAAAGTTTATTGTGCTGAAGATAAAGCCCCACAAGGTTCGGAATGTGTGACAAAGATGAAGGAAGCTGACCATCAAGCTCATTAAAGCTTAAATCCAAGTGGGTCAGCTCTTTCAAGTTCCCAAAACTAGTTGGAACGTTGCCAGATAACTTATTGCCAGTCAAATTTAGCTTAACCAAACCACCCAAACTACCTAAGCTCCAAGGAATGGAGCCAGTAAGCTGGTTATTGCCTAGATACAAGCCTTGAAGCTTGATAGAGTCACCAAATTCTGACAGAATGGGACCTGTTAACAGATTCCTAGACAAATCCAAGGTTGTAAGATTTGTCAACCGAGAGAGTGATCCAGGAATCTTACCAGAGAGCATGTTATTGTTGAGCAAAAGATCCACCACCACAACACAGCTTCCCAATTCTTCAGGTATTGGACCAGACAGCCTATTGTATGAAAGATCAAATACTCCATGATGCTGAATAAAACTCAAATCGGGCATATTGGCCTGACGAAAATAGGAAGAAGGCTTTGAAGGAATCGGCCCTGATAAATTATTATGAGACAGAACCAAGCATTGTAGCTGAGCCAAGTCTGCAATGTTCTCTGGAATTAACCCATTTAGATTGTTGTTTCCCAGGTCCAATGTGGTAAGTGAAATGCAATCTCCAAGCTCATGAGGAATGATCCCATCAAAAAAATTTGAGTTCAAATCAAAAACTGAAAGAGCTGAGAGATTCCCAATTTCCCTAGGAATATGCCCTTTCAATATATTGTTAGTAAGGACAAGTCTCTCCAGTGCAACAGCATTACCAACCTCCCAGGGAAGAGAGCCCTCTAACAAATTATTCGCGGCAGAAAATTCCATCAAAGTCTCAGAATTCCAAATACTCACTGGTATAATACCAGTGAAATTGTTAGAATCAAGGTCAAGAGCCATCAGCGGAAGCTTGGATAGATACTCAGGAATAGAACCATAGATATGATTATTGAATAAAACCAGCTGTGAAAGATTACTACATTTCTCAAACACACCTTCAATTGTCCCTGTAAGCAAATTTCCATCAAGATCAATCTCCTCAAGGGACTCTGAAGTACACAATTCTCTTGGAATAGAACCAGACAAAATGTTGTTGCTCAAGCTAATGGACTTCAACATGGAACAATTTCCAATCTCAGGTGGGATTTTGCCAATGAACTGGTTGCTAGAAAGCAAGAGGGAGTCCATTTGGCTCCAATTTCCAAGCCAAGAAGGAAGTGGTCCTGAAAACTGGTTCTTTTCAGCAGCAAACGTCAAAATTGGCAGCTCTGATAGCTCCTCAGGCAATGACCCAGATAATGCATTGAAAGAAAGCATCACAGTCTTCAAATTCTTACAGTTTCCAAGCTCAGCTGGTATTGAACCATTGAGCTCGGTGTAAACAAGATTCAATATGCTCAAATTCTGTAACTCTCCTATGGCTTTTGGGATTGAACACTTTAAAGGGTTGTATGAAAGATCAAGCTTGCTTAAAAATTTCAACTTGGATAATTCTTCAGGTAAAGGTCCACTAATTGAACAAGAAGGTGAAAAAAGGCTCTCAAGAAGTGAAAGCTCGCCAATTTCTGGTGGCAACAGGCCAGTGAATTTGTTAATGCCAAGGTAAAGAGCAGTCAGGTTCCTCAAGTTTCCAATTTCAGGAGGGATTTGACCAGACAGTGAATTATTTGACACATCTAGAGAACTCAAAGATTGTAGGTTTGTGAAAAGAGATACAGGAAGTGAACCTGAGAGAAGATTGTTACCCAAGTCGAAGACCTGCAACGGTGTCAACTCACAGAGTCGACTCGGTACGGTCCCAGTCAACCCATTGCCAGATAAATCAAGGATCTTAAGCGCTTTCAAGTTTCCAAGCTCAGGCGGGATTTTACCAATGAAAGAGTTGGAACCGAGTGTGAGGGTCTCGAGTTGAGTCAGATCACCGAGTTGACTCGGGAGAGAACCAGACAGTTGATTTTCAGCTAGTGAGAGCTGTTTCAGACGTTGAAGGTTCGATATATGAGGTGACAGTTGGCCGAAGAGAAGGTTTTGAGAGAGGTCAAGGACTCTGAGGCTCGAAAGAGAGAAGAGGGAAGGAGAAAGAGGGCCTTTGAGTGACTGAGTTGGGAGAACCAGTGAGACGACTCGGCCGAGTTCACAAGTTACACCAACCCAGTTACAATACGGTGTGTTTTGGCTCCATGAAGACAGTTTTTGCGGATTTTCAAGAGAGTTTTTGAAAGAAACGAGACATTCCCTATCCGGGCTCTGCTCATCAACTTCTACCAACGCCTGTTGAGACTCTAAAACAAACAGCATAAAAACACACAGCCATGTAAGCCACTGAAGCTTAAACGCCATTTTTGTTACAGAGAAGAGAAGAAAAAATGAGAACTTTAATGCAGCAAGTTTTTTTTTTTTCCTCTACACACAAAGAATAGGGTGAAGAAGAACAAAAACCATTTTACAAAATGAAGAAGCAAAAATGGACCTTTTAAATGGGAAGCTTAAGCGCCATAATAAAGCTCAGTATGAATGAGTTTCACTCATTCAGAAACCGGCACGCAACTCACGTGGCATGATCAACTTTCTAGTTATAGTAACGGCAATTAAGTTCCTTTCATATAGTCCCTCAAGAGTTTCATTATTCGAAATTATGAGAAAATATTGATATGTTTCTACAGATGCCTATACAGTGATATATCAAAAGTAAGGCCTGCTTTTAAGAGAATCCGGTTATTGTCTCTTCTACTTTTTGTGCTTCTGTCTTTTAATTCTTTTTTTAATATTTTTTCTTGATTTCTTTAACATTTAAAAATATTTATCTATAGATTTTATTCGACGGTTTCAAACACTATGTATGATGTTAATTATCTTGTTGAAAAAGAAGATGCCTCCTAGTCCTAGATTAGGTGTTATGTATAGGCGAAGGATCTAGTTACTAATGAATTTGTATAATAGTGAAATCTTATTAATGAATCACTGTATACAATAGGGTGCAGTAATTATGAACTTGAACCAATTTAGGTAGCAAAATTCATGATTACTTTACACCTACAATCCTTTAATTTAATACTATATGTTACCATATAATCGAAAATGTATTAATATTTTTAATAAAAAATAGGAAAAAATATTTACAGTCTTAAAATTTAAGAAAATAATTATCAATACTCTAAAATTTTAAAAATAGGCATCAATATTTCCTTTTGACCATAATACTATTTATCTTTATTATTCCCAAAAAAATTAACTCTAATGATTTATAATAAATAGAAAATATAATATTAAAATAAATATAATAATATAGATATTTTAAAATAATTTCAATATTTAAAATATTTTAATATTTTACTAGTTATTAGACATATTTTATTATATTAAAGTAAATTTTATAATAAATATAAAAATATATATAATGCAAATATTTATTTAAAATCTCTACAATAAATAAAAATATATTATTAAAATAATATAATAATTTATATATTTAAATTTATTAAAATATTTTAATATTATCAATTTACTACCTATATTACATTATTTATATAATATTTTTATTTATTAAAAATTTTAAAATCAATTTTTCTTATAATAATAGAAGTGAAAGGTATTATGGTAAAAAAAAAGAGTCTTGGTATCTATTTTTAAAAATTTGAGGGTGTCAGTGATTATTTTTCTAAACTTTAGAGGTGTATATATATCTTTTTTCTTAAAAAAATATACTAGGAATAAGCTATATATTTATCTCCATACTAATATTTTTAAAAGATAGATATTTATTTTTCAATTGCATAATCACGACTTAGAAGGAGAAATTTGAGTCTTAGGACAAAAGCTGATATTCGAACCTATGCTCCCATTCAGGGGTGGGCATTTTCTAGTTCGGTTCGGTTCGATTCAGTTCAGATACCGAACCGAAACCAATTAGTTCTTATGAATTCAAACCGAACCGAAATAATTCAGTTCGGTTCGGTTCAGTTCAGTTTTGAAAATTCAGTTCGGTTAGGTTCAGGAAATTAAATTAATAATTTAGGATTTTAATTTTAGATTTTAGAATTTAGGTTTTATATTTTAAATTAAAATTTTATTATTATATTTAACCGAACCGATCGATTTGATTTTAAACCGAACCGAACACAAACCGTTCGATTCTTAACTTTTCAAACCGTTCGGTTTTTACTTCTAAAACTGAACCGAACCGAACCGAACCCAAACTGAATATTTCGGTTCAGTTCGGTTTGGTTCGGCAAAGACCGAACCGTTTGCCCACCCCTACTCCCATTATCACCGACCCAAAAGTCCAATCAAACCTACAACTTAAATCATTAAAATTATAACATGTATCTCTAAGTATTTAGGGGAATTTACAAAATGGCAAAAAATATTTGGCCATGTTTAAAATTTACCATTGTAATTTTTCCATTCGATATTAACTAATTAACAAAATTTTTTGACTAAAATATTCTTGTCTTCTCAACACTCATTCTTCTCTCTAAACTCAAAACCGGCGGCTTGTACATCATGTGAATTGTGAAGATTGGCAGCCAATTAATAATTTTTATTTTTATATATTCCATAACATTAAACCATTAATTAGATGTAGTTGTGTATAATTTGTATGTATTTTATGGTAGATATGCATTTACTGAATTTTATTTTATGCAATGTTTACATAACAAAAATAGCATGTTGAATGTTTGATAAAATGTATGTATGTATATATATATGTATGTATGTATGTATATATCAATTCTGAGGCAACAAAAAAAAAAAAAAGAAGAAGGCAGCAACACATGCTAGACAATCTCTTGCGCACGCTCCTTTGGCACTTGTCGTACGAGAGGTACAGGCTCGCAATGTGACAAGCCTGTCGTATGTGTGTATATATATATATATATTATTAATTATGTCATTTATAAATTGTATATATATGATTTTTTATTAATGATGTTAAAAATCCCAAATATTAATTTGATTAAATTATCAAATGTGTTATTTAATATGCTTTTAATATTTTTTTTGTTATACTTTTATTACGTCAAATATATGAAAATAACAAACTACTCTATGAATTACCAATTACATTAATTTTTTAAATTTAACAATTTATAATTTTTTTTCAAAATAGCGCTGCTTTAAAAAAAAACTATTTTTCCTATTTTTATACTCAAAACAATAATCTTTTTAATTTATTCTATGATCTATCAAAACACATTTGAAAATTAATTAACTCTATTGAGCATAAATAATTAAGAAAAATTAATAAAAATGTCAAAACATGCGACAGGTGCTGTCTCCCAGTAGATAGACACCTATCACACATAATCACATTTTATGTGCTGCGTATATTTCGAAGGTCATAACTTAGGCTACATAAGTCATTTTTGAGCGTATAATATACCATTTCGAAACTTACGATAAAATATCAAAACATGTTAGTGTGATGAGCATTTATAGCACTAAAAGAAAGTAATATTAACAGGCACTTGTCTCCTAGTAGACAAGTGTTTATTGCATAAAAATATTGTTGTGATTTTGTGTGAATTTCGAATTTTATAACTTAAGCTACATAAGTCTGTTTTTGGCGAATAATATATCATTTCGAAACTTACAATGAGATTGATCAAAGTATGTTAGTGTGATGAGCATTTGTGGTATAAAAAAAGATAAAAATTAAATTTGTCTTTTAGTACGAATGTTGTTTTGATTTCATGCAACAGCCGCCTGTCTCTCGGAAGATAGATACATGTCATACATAATTACATTTTATGTGTCGAGTATATTCTGAAAGTCATAATTTAGCTACATAAATCTATTTTTGGCGTATAATATACTATTTCAAAGTATGCGATAAAATGAATCAAAACATATTAGTATGATGGGCTTTATGGCATAAAATAATAGTAAAATTAAATCTATTTTTTAGTGTAACAAACACTTATCTCCCGAAGACATACGCCTATCGTATAAAATCAAAATAATATTTACATTAAAAGATAGATTTAATTTTACTCTCTTTTAGTGTGATAAATGTCCATCACACTAATATGCTTTGATTAGTCTCGTTGCAAGTTTTAAAACGATATATTGTATACTTAAAACGGATTTATGTAGCTTAATTATGATTTTTAGAATATTTTAATTTAAGAATATTATAATTAATTAAATATGATAAAAAAATAATAAAAGTGGTAAATTTTAAAAATTATTAAATTTTTTTGACAAATTTTATAAATTTCCCAAGTATCGACGCAATCAAATATGAGTTTTGATTTAAATCTCACACTACATTAATTACTTTTAACCCTGCATTTATTTTTCATGACTTAATTATACGTTGTGTGTTGCAGGCTTGCAGTTGTGCTAAACCTAACAACTTTGCTGCCAAAATATATGATATGGTACAGAGTCACACAGTACAGCCAAAACTGCAAATAGGATCATATTTTGTGGTCCCACAAGATTTGGGACAAAAGTACAAATACGTAAAATATCTGGGAATCACAGACGGTTGACTGATTCGACGTGAGATGCGTGAGTGTCCTCTGGACTTCGAGATAAAGGTTAGAAGTTCTTTTGTTTTTTGTCATTATTGTTTAAATCAACATATAATCTGAATTCCGGTTGGTTGAATTTTAAAAATTTGTCATTTCTGAAAAAAATAAAATACAGAATTTCTTCAAATAAAGACAAAACATTAAACTGTCTCAGTTTTATGGCCCTACAAAATCTGGAGAAATAATTTCTCCAAGAAATAGGGTGAGTGGTCACAATTAAGCTCTGTGGGTCCGCAACCGCAACAGTAAAGTCCACATAAGATTGGGGCCGAGTCCAAGAAAAAATGATCAGTCTAGTGACATTATGTGAAATGTCTTAAATACCCCTAATCTTTCGACTGATATTTTAAACATTGAGAGGATATTTTAGGTTTTTGGTTAGTAAAAGAGAGAATATAAAATGATGAGACGTGTGAGTAGGCTAAAGTATAAAGATTGCAAGGTTACAGGAGATGAGCTGTCTAGATTCTAGAAATAGGGTTTCTTCAGAGAATCAGAGTAGTTCTGATCTTTGGTTTGATTGTTTTATATTTCGCTTCTGTTCACTTCTCTCCTTTTCCCAACTTTAATTTCTTTCTAATATTATGATTATGATAGTTGATCATCTCCCACATTATCACATTGTAACATTTATTAACTTTCTGATCATCTATCGATGGCCAAACAGTTGTAATTGGAACCAAAATTTTGAACATTTAGAGCCCAAAATGTCAAAAGAAATTGGTAATTTCCAACCCATGAATAAAACTGCACATATGTTTAATTTTGCGAAGCTGCAAAATGTTTTAACGTTAGTTGAAGGAAAGCTGCAGTGGTTCAGAAAACTTTATATGTCCCCATTGGCTGGCTTGCTCCTCTGCCAAAAAAAAAAAATGGAGAAAAGATAACATGCCGCATGATTACTCATAACTGAGCACCTGCTCAGGTTAGGTCAGCTCATCAGCATACCATGTGCCAACAGGCCGACCAAAATAAATTTTAACCACATATTTCAGAAACAATTATTGTTACATTTTGCACGTAAAATAATAAAGCAAAAAAACATAATAAATGTAGAGTTGCTGAAATCAGTTTAATGGTGATCATCGGTTGCATTATTTGGCATCAATTTCTATGCAGAGCTTTCTTAACAAAGCGAAAAGAAGCACCAACTAAAAAGTGCTTGCCGATGGAGACACAGCGCACTACTTAGAACTTTTTGCGTGCACACTTTGAACATTTATTAAATGAGAGAAAATTTAATCAGTTTGCATGGGTTGGTATTGTGATCAAATTAAGTTATGGAACTGTAGGAGTAAATAATGGGAGAGGCCAAAATTGAATGATTGAGATGAATTGGTGAATGGATTAAAGATGAAAAAATGATTTGGGTTGAGAGTAGTTGTCTTCGCGTTAATTTTATGAATATGATTACGTTGAAGTGATTTTAAGTCACAATGTAAATTATAATCACGTACATAAAATAATAAATAATATATTATAATTTTAATCATTCATTATAAAAATTAATTTCATAACTTAAAACCGTTGGATACTATCTTTTGACTGTTTTGTTAACGCATTCTTTAGATTCCCACGACCCCGGTCCCATGCCTCTTACTCTTCTTCAAGATATCAGGATAGTAAAATGTTATAAAGAATATATTAAATCGGTAATATGGGCTTTTACAGTCGAGCATAGTAACAACCCAACAACCCACTCTCTCATGTACGATGGAGTTCGAGTCCTTATAATTATACAGAAGCAGTAATTGTGATCGTGCCACAATACAAAGGACGTTCATTGATTATCTTAATAGATTTTAATTACGAAAATTTAATTTAAAAATGGTTATTCATAATATGCTAAGAATACTGTCATATGATACACAGATGCAAGTTCTAAACATCAAAGTTCACGGGATGTATATAGAGAAGTGTTGCACAACTGAAAAAGTTAAAAAAGTGTCACACACAAATACAATTATACAAATGATATTCAATACTGGCCAGCGTATATTAATGTGATGCTGCTGGTTGCCTAGAAAAGAAAAATAAGAAGAATAGCACAAATGTATATTCGGGCATTATCTAGGGACAGCTGGAAACTGTGAATAAGACATTGTGTTCTTGCTGGCCAGAAGAAAGTCAGTACTCTGAGCTAGAGTTATAAATCAGTCAAAAAATAATTCATAATGTTTTGTAAAGAAATTTATAGAAGCCCCTTTTTATACCTTTCAAGCAGACCCAATGAAGGCCTACCAAGGGTTTAAATCTCTTATTTTAGATGCATGACACATTTAAGGGAGGTGATATTTAATCCCTTTAATTTTTCTCATTAATCTTACTTTTCAATTAATCTCATTTATTTTTAAAATTATCCTTACTCAAAATAAAAATACTATTAAAAAAAAATAAAATCAATTTTAGAAATCCTAAGCCACTTTTCACATCAATGTGGCCGTCTCTAGCCATCACACGACTAACTCTTCATCACCAATTAACCCTACCAACAAATTCTTCAACAGCCACTGAGCAAAGTCCCTCATTTATTTGTCGCCTTAAGCCACCCATCACTAGACCCAATAATACGTCTATTAGGCTTGGCAAAAAAATCGGTCCAGACCAGATCCAGCTCCGTATCCGGCCAATCTGATCCGGATAAAATTTGGACCACATATAAAAAAAAAGACCCGGGTATTGAAATTCAAAACCCGGGCATTTCCGAGCACGGGTCCGGGTAAGGAGTTAAAAACTCGGAACTCGGATTGAGCCCGGTTTATTTTTTATTTTTTAAAGAAAAATATAAAATCATAAGAAAAAATATTATTTTTGTTATATATTTTAGAATTTTCATATATTACGTTGGTAGTTGATATTGTAGTTATGAACTTATAATATGTTGGTAATTAGTATTGTAATTATGAACTTATGATATGTTGAATGTTACATTTATTTAAATTTATTTAGTGATTATTGTGTTGTTGGATATAAATTAAATGAATTTAGGTAGTAAATAGTATATTGAAATAATTTTTATGCATTAATTAATTAATATTTACTAAGTTGATTGAAATAATTTAATTGAGATGTTGAAATAATATCATAGAAATTTTAGAATTTTAGAAACACATGCTGGCTTGGAAGTCCGGATTTTCCAAGAGGTGCCGGACTTGATCCGATCCGCATGTGTAAAATTCGAACTTCAATCCAGATATAGGTAGTTATTTTATTTATCCATATCAAACCCAAATAGGCATAAATCCAATCCGGACCTGTACTTCTACTAAGCCTAACGTCTATTGCCCAAGTGAGGGCTTGCAATTCAATCACTGTAGACTATTCCACTTTACTTTTGCTACAGTTTTTGAAGACCTATCTTTTCCTTTCAAACCTGGTTATTGGTTCTTTCTTCATTAAAAGAAGTAATTTCCAAAAACCATGTATGCATTTCTGTCAAAACTCTCTAGTAGTAGAATAAATCAAATAAATGAGGACTTTTGGTCAGCTGCTGCTGGGAAATTTTTTTGGTTGGATTAATAGGCAATAAAGAATTAGTGGTACAATGGCTTGAGGTGGTGATTGTGGTGGTGGAAGATTGCTAGAGTTTTTAAAATTGTTTTTAATTAATTTTTTATTTTTAAAGATAATTTTAAAAATATATGTGTTTAATTGAAAAGTAGGGATGATGGGAAAATTTAACACTTCCTATTTAAACTGCACTAAAGTCTTCTGAGCTTGATAAAATTTGGCCAAATTTTCATGATTTTTTGGATGAGAAGAGCTATTAGTTAAACCCCTCTTTTATGTTTCATCAAACTCCACGGTCCACTCATAAATGCACACAGTTAATTGTCTTCATATACCTCCACTTAGTCTCAAATTTTTCCTTATTACTTCTAACGAAAGAAGAAGCTTTCTTCTCTAATTTTAGTTTTCTTACTAAGCATTAAGCATCTAAGTTGTAATTGATCCAATCTTAACAATAATCGTCTTCCTTGTGCTTCATTTTCAAGCCATATATATAGTTATATATATGTATCCATATGTATTGGGGGGCATAATTTGCCTGAAATAAGGGGGACAAAAACAAAAGTATTTGATGGAACTACGTTTCATCGCAGGCATTGGGAAATTTTATCACATTTTTATTTAATTATAAAAAGTGCTTTGATTTGATGGAAAGACATTTTTCTTTCAAATTGCTAATTAAGATGTTGTGAAAATAATGATGGTGGGAATTCTTATATTTGATCACCCTAAGTCCTGGATTTCATTTCAAAAGCGCTCGTCCCTAATTTTTAATAGATTTCAACCATTTGTTCTCTGCTTCTGTCGTCATCGATTCTTCAATTTTTTTTTTTATTATAGTATAACCTTTATAAATTTAATATTCGATAAACTAATAGCGTTTATTTTACAATAATTTTTTTTACAGTTCCACTTAGATTAATATGCTAAATTATTAATTTTGATAAATTTTTAAGATAATACTTTTTTTTTCCTGCAAACCGTTGTGTAACTCTATAATCTTTCAAATTAGAAATTAATAATTAACTAAACTTACAAATATTATGGCTTATTTTTTTTCTTAAAATTTAAATATATTTAGATCTCTAACTTTACTTGCTGCTTCTGGAAATTCTAGGGTAAAATTCATAAATTAACAGAGTACAAAATTTTTTTTTGTTAATTTATTTAATCTATATTTAGTGAATTAATTCATTTTTAATTGATTATATTGGAAAAATACAATAATTTTTTTGTTGATTAAATGTATTTTGATTGATTTGTATATATACTCTATAAATTAATTAATACCTTTTTAAATTAATGATTTTGTGTAGTCCCAAGATTATTATAATTTAGAAGAATTTTACTGTGTATTAGTACTAAACCCCCTCTGAATTAACTTCCTAGACCCGACATTATTCATTTGTATTTAAACTAAACACCCTCAATGAGTTGAACGTTTGTTGTCACAATACACACAATATCTTAATATATTAAAAATAAATATTATATAAAATATACTTAATAATAAATTATTAATGATTTAAATTACAATTTACCAGGCAAATCAAAACTGGCACGTGTCATCGTGAGCAACAACTATGCGGTCCCATGACAGTCACAACAACAAGACACTTTACAAGAGTAACTACAACCACGGAGGCCTAATGAGTCACGGTTTTGTGCTACCTACATTAAAGTCGTCGTCGCAAGATTTATACGATGGAAGTAGCACAACGATGTAACTCAGTACCACACACCTGCGAGGGAAAATTCACAGGATGACCATGAAGGCAAGATTGAATAGATCAAATGACAAGAATTCTAAAGATGCCATCGCTGACCTCAAATGATGATAATAACCAAAAGCGGTGCACGGTGAAATTTTAGTTTTTTTTTTTTTTTAGTTGTTAATATTAAAAGATAGGATTATTATCATTTGACTACTATAATAATTATAAATTATTAAATAATTATTAAATAAGTATTGGTGTCTTATCATTTTTCTATTGAATCTTTATAAAATCTTTTAATTTACTATATTTTCGTTAATAATGTTAGTCCAACACTGACATCATGCTGACATTAAGGGGTGAAAGTTACTTTACAATCAAAATCAAGATAAATTACATATACTATGCAATGACAAAGGCAATATAGTCATTACTGAATAGAATACACTCGCAACTCATTTATTAAACATCAAATACAACCAATTGACAACTAGCACGCCGGTGCTTTCAATCCCAACTACCAGCCTCAGCTTTCCTACCCAATTAAAAATAACGACATGCCCTCAACACCAACAAACTGGAATTGAAGGTGAAGATGAAGGGGAAGAAAGAAACAAAGAAGAAACATGGATAAAGGAGAAGGATTGGGGATTGGACTGTAAGCATACACTGAATTTTTTTTTTTTTTAAAGTTTATATTTACCTGAATTTAATTAATTTTTCTTAGTAAAGATATTAATTATATTTTACTAGTTAACTAACAGTGTTAATGAAACTGAAGTAAAATAAAAAATTTAATAATAAAATAATAAATATCAATATTTCTTGTAATCATTTGATAGTTTATAAAAAAATTATTTATCAACTTTTTTTTCGTATTTTAATTTATAAAATCGTATCATTCTTTTATCACCATATAAACTTTACGAGAAAATTTAACATAATATAAATAAAATAATTATTTTATCCTTTGGCTAATGACAAAATAATATTAGATGCCTTCAGTTGTTCTTTGCAATTAGATACCAAGTAAGAAATGAAGCAAAACAACTTAAATTAAAACGAAAATAATTAAATGCCTTGGACATCTCCTCTAGAGTTTTCCCCTTTATCATGCTTGCAATAGTCCGGCAAGCTCTTGATGTTTAGATAGCTCGAGGAAAAAATGAGATCAAAGAGTGGCTTGATCGACTTTAACAAGATTGGCATCCCAAGCGTTAAGATCGTCATCGACGCCGGTAGTGGCACGATCATCGGAGTTAGACCCCTCAACGATCTTATTGGTAACGTTGGGCAAAGGGATTCCGTTGTCTAGGATTCCAAAGCCACCACTTCATTGACCTCGAACGCCTCTTCATTCGAGCTCTTCAACGTCTCCTCAATCATGTGCTTGATTATCCGAGCTCTTCGATCGATCCAACACTCTCTTTTAATTGATTAAAAATTAAATAAAAATTTCATTTTAATTTTAGTAGTGTGTGGTTGTTGAGTTTTTTCTAAAAGAAAAGATACCTTCATCCCATGGAAGAAAATAAGTACATCAATTGTGAAGGGTATGAGCCCATCCATACAACATTTTCGCATTTCTCTAAAGTTAGTCTAGCTAAAGAGTGGGCAATGACATTCCAATAGATGCAGGTGCTGCTGCAAGTTGGGTTCTTTTGTATGCATCAATCACAGCTTCTGCCTTCGCTACTAGCACCTGAGGATTCTCCTTTTTTTCCTTTAAATAAGAAATGGTTTCTTGCATTCTATATCATCCAGAAAATTGCCACCAACATCTCGATATCAGCTTTGCTTCTCAAAATGGTCACACCATGCAACAAACTCAACATGTCTTGTTCAGCAGCTTCTTTTAGATCATCTACAAGGTGGGTGAGTTTCCAAATCTCCTTGGCAGCCTTACAGGCCACTAGTGCATGAAAAACATTCTCCAAACCATTTTTACACACCTGGCAAATAGGCTCATGATCTACCTTTCTCTTCCAAAGATTTTCAGCTGATGGGAGGAGGTTCTTTGCTGCCCTCGAAGTAAAGATTCTGAGCTTCTCTAACAATGCAAGTGTCCAAATGATATTCCATTGATTTTTCGCAGCATCTGAGCTTGTTGGGATGACTGGAAATTTTAGTCTTAACGCAATCTGGTATCCACTGTTATCAGTGTACCGGCATTTCTTTTCATAATGCCAAAGTAGTTCATCTCTCATTGGCCTTCTACGCAGAGGGATTCTAACTATCTTATTAGCATCTATTTTATCAAAATAGTTGTAAATTAGCCCTCCATTCCATTGTTTTTCATCATTTATTAAATCAAATACTAAAGCATCAGCTGACGAAGTTGGTCTGGACACAGGTCTGAAAGTTAGTGGTCTGAGGATCCAATTTCCCTTGTAAATCTGAATGTTATGACCATTTCCAGTCCTCCATCTTGAGCCTTTGTGAATAACCTCCCTTCCCCATAAAATGCTTCTCCAAATTAAGGAGGGATTAAATCCAAGTTTTGCATTCAGAAAGTCTTTATTCTTGAAGTACCTTGCTTGCAGAATCCTTGCCATCAGTAAGTCTGGAAATTGCAAGATTCTCCACCCTTTGCCACTAATGCCTGGTTGAAGCTTGAAAATTCTCTAAATCTCATTGCTCCTCTACACTTGAACTGACTCAATTTTTCCCATTTCGACCAGTGAATACTTCTTTTGTCCCTCTTTGATCCCCACTAGAAATTAGTAATTGTTTTCTTAATATCATCACAAACACTGGTTGGAATCTTAAATACGCTCATAGCATATGCTGGAATAGCTTGTGCTGTTGTTTTAATCAGTACTTCTTTGCTCCCACATGAGAAAAATTTGTGCTGCCAGCTTGATATTTTGCTGTTGATCTTCAATTTGATGTCATTGAAGAAGCTGCTTCTCTTTCTGCCAATCATAGATGGCAGTCCCAAGTATTTTTCATGCCTTGAAATAATGTTAAGCTGAAAAATATTCTTGATTGCTGAGGCTTGTTCTTTTTGGATATTGCCACTAAGAAACATAGAAGATTTCTCAAATTTGATTAGTTTTCTTGAGGCTGCATTTATTTTTTAGGTTTTAACAATCGGTGACTAAGGCTCTAGTAAAGGCAAGACTATCATCAGCAAATAGGAGATATGAAATCTTTAAATCTTTTTCTAATGACAATCCATGGATAAGTTTCTGTTGTTCAGCCTGCAGCAAAATAGAGGAAAAAGCCTCTGCACATATGATAAACAGATATGGAGATAGCCCTCTCTGTGGTTGGATTAACCTGCTGGCCATGCCATTTATAATAACAGAAAAGGAGACAATACTGATACATCTCATGATTAAATTGATCCACTTATGAGAAAAGCCTAAGCTCTTCACAGTTTGCGTAAGAAAACTCCATTTCAATATGTCATAAGCTTTAATCGAGTTTCAAAGCCACCAAACCATTTCTTTTTCCTTTACCATCTTGTGAAGGCATTCATAGCCTATGATAATGTTGTCAGTTATAAGCCTATTCGGAATGAAAGCACTTTACATTGGAGAGATGATTTTGTACAAGATTTGTTTAAGCCTATATGCCATTGTCTTAGCAATAATCCTAAGACTAATAGGCTTAAATTCAGTGACTTTTTAGGTTTCCCAACCTTTGGTATTAATGCAATGTATGTATAGTTGAGAGGGGCTATATTACCTTGCTTGTTGAGGTCGTGGAGGCTAGTAGTATAATAACCCCAGATTTTGACCGTTTGCCAATGCTTCAGATAAAACACTGCTGGCAGTCCATCAGGTCCTGGCGCCTTTGTAGGGCACATCTGAGTTAAAGCTTCAACCACTTCTTCTGCGGTGAAGGACTTCGCCAATTGCTCATTCATATCGCCGGAAACTCTCGTAGTTGTCCATGTTAATGCTGATGCTATTTGATCTTGACTTGGCCTGAATCTAGTGAAAAGTTTTATGAAATAATTACAAAACTCATGCTCTACTTCCTCTGCATTCTCAATCTATCTTCCTGTTTTATCTTTGATCCCCCATATTCTGTTCTTTTACTTCCTGGATGATGCCTTATGGTGAAAGAATTTTGTATTCTTGTCCTCTTCCTTAAACCAATTTGCTCTCGAGCGTTGTTTCTAGTAGATTTCTTCATCAATCAAAATATTCTGAATTTGTCTCTTCACTCTTTTGATCTCATCCCCATTTTCGTATTGTGCTCTTCTTTGCTTCAATCTTTGTAGTTGTTTCACCAACTTCCCCAATTTATTTTCTCTTGCTCTAAATTCTTCCTTACTCCAACAAATCAGTCTAGCCATTGATTCTTTAGTCACTTTCTAAAACAATCTTGCAGGGTTGTCGCTGCTCTAACTCCCATGTCTACACCATTCCTCATTGATGATATCCTTATAGGCATCATAAGGGCTTCACATATCTTCATAATGGATTTGTGAGGAACGTCTTCTTTTATAGCTCAAACCATTACCCCTGTCATGAACATCCATCAACACAGGACAATGATCAGAAGTCCACGTGTCAAGATTAATGGCTGCACAATCAACACCAATCCCTGTTATATACAAATTTGTCCAGCCGTTCTTTAACAAATTCAGATCCAAACCTTCCATTATTCTAAGTAAAGGGATATCTTTTATATCATACATCTACTAAATCACAATCTCTCAAGGCCTCTCTAAAGTCACTAATTAAGCTTAAATGCCTATCATTGCCACCACTCTTTTCATAAGGATGTAGGATATCATTAAAGTCGTCAAAGCACAACCAAGGTATAGAAGATAAACCTGCCAAACGCCTCAAATGTGTCGTCTGCCTCACCTCTGGATGACCGTACACCGCTGTGTACCGTATTTGCTTTCTATTTGCCCTCTATATTTCAGCATCAATGTGGTGCTTGCTGAAAGATTTTATTTGCACACAGGTTTCAAAGTTCCAAAAGCATAGTTGGGAAATTGTAAATATTATCTCTTTTATTTTCTTTATTTTCGTTTTCAATCTTTCTAATTTTTCTTTATCATTTTTAGCCAAATTTTTGCTGCATGGACTAAAAACCCATGTTATGTTTATATTAATTTTAAAAATACCATATATTTTATCTTTTATAATTATGATAATTTTCTTCAAAATCCTTGAAGTTTTATAATTTTATGCATTAATTATTCTTCCATCATTTCTACATCTACATCCTATTCTTTCTAGGATTTTTATTATTTCTTTGTAAAAATATATTTTTTGTTCTAGATCATAAAAATCTATAAATTCTAATTCTTCATAATTTGTTTGTCCAATATTTATTAAAGTTCTTTTTTCTTGTTTCAAACTTATTATTTCTTGATTTAAATATTCTATATAAAGATTTACTTTATTTTCCCAACTAAATACCATTCTTTTTATAGTATGACACATTACTCTAGTTCTATTCCAGGCTTCAAATTCTGGATCATTATTATTCATAATGTCTCTGTTTTATACCAATATACCAAAAATTTAATTAGTTCATCTATAAATTTCATTCGTTTACTTAATATTATTTCATCCTCTTTAGTATTTATATTAAATCTTTCTCTTTGTTCTTGCATTAATTCTAGTTTAATATTTCTTATATTATTCTTACTTTCTTTTATTTCTTTTATCAATTTTCTTATTTCATCTTTATTCTCTATTTTTAAAGTATACATTGCATCTACTATATTAGTTATTGGTTCCATTTTAATTTCTCAAATTCTTATTTTTCTTAATTTTCTTTTTCATTTGCTTAATACTATTGGCTCTGATACTATTTCTTGGGGAGTCCGAAGACTATTCTAGTTAATAAAAAAAAAATCTAGTCAATAAAAATATCTAGTTAATAAAAGTAATTTTCTGGAGATAATGAAAAGATAGTGAATGAAGATATTTTATTATCGTTCAAACATTAAGTACATAATTGATACAAGATATTATAAATTATATGACGAGTAATACAAACATTTTATACAAGATATAAGAGGATTTTTACAAATCTTATTGGTGGTAAAATAGTTTATTTTAATAATAAAAGAAATCATAGAGATTCATTCCCCATTGATCTTCTTGTTCTATTTTAGTTTTGATTATAGAAATTTCCTGATTTATTTGAAACATATATATTTTTTCTTGCAAATTATCCATTTCAATCTGATTTATTATTTTTCTTTCTAATTCATTGGGTAGTCCTATATTTTTTACAGCTAGTAAAGCCTCTTTTGATATTAAATCTTTTTTTAGAAAACATGTATGCTTCATATTCCCGTGTTCCACAATTAACTTGTACTACTATGGTTTTATGATTATATGAAACTTTTATTTTTTCATTTATCCAAGTAATTTTAGTTATTCCAAATTCTTTTAATAAGGTTTCATGATATTCTTCCATATTATTGCAATATGTCCAACATCTCCTCCTCTTCTCATCATACATTAACATCTTTTATAAACCTTTTACCACAAAAAGATAAGAATTCAGAATTATTACATCTATCCTTTATTGTATAAAAGGAATTTTTCTATACACCGGCGGAGTAACCTTCTACCTAAATGACATCGTCCTTAATTCCCTCAACACGCCTTTACCTTCGGCTAACACGGGATAATCGGACAGTCTTCTAAGGCTTCACTGTATCCCTTGGTGTTTTGGAATTTCCTTATATCCAATATTAGACATAGGTTTCCTTCTTCTTTCTTATGAGGTTATCTTGGTTTATTAGGATGATATGTTTATCTGGGTTGAGATTGGAGAAAAAAAATTATTTTTGCATTTGAATTGCTCTGAGAGATTTTTTAAGAAAGATTGTGAGAAATTGGTTAAGATAGGCTATGAAAGCCCTTTTGGTTTATTGATATTTATATAAAGAGTACATTATTGATGTTTATATTTTCCTCTTTACAGGTGTATGGTTGAGGGAAAAGATAATGACTTCTTATCTTTCTCCTTTACAGGTGTATGGTAGGAGAAAAGATAGATACAACTAATATTTTTTATGGCCGAAAACTTTTTGTGGTGGCCTTACAAAGTCAAAAGTTTTTGTTACATTATTACAAAATGACAAATATAATAAAGTAAAGGCTACATTATTTATTACTGCCGACACAAACGACAAGACTTCTTTTTCTTACTTTATCTCCATCAGTCTGCATGCCTGCTGTAAAGTAGCTGGGCTTGATGGAAATCTCATTGTTGTTATCTCATGTATGAAGTCTAGCAAGTATCTCGGATGGTGACTCTCCACCTTCTGTCATCGATGATATGTAATTATTGAATTTTATTATTGTCCTGTATTTTCTATTGTACAGGTCTTTGACTATGCTCCAGATAGCTTTTATTCCTCGAGCTCTTCTGGTTCTTATCCAAGTTTTATTGAATTGTGGGGCTGTCGTATATTCTGTTCTCACTTCAAGCTGAAAATTTCTGGTAACATGGTCTACTGTAATCATGTAGAAGGCTTGATATTCTATGTTGTTGGTGTATTCAGGACTTATGATGTAAAATTTAAGATATATTTCTCTCTTTTTGGCAAATTTAGAGACTTCTTTTATAAGGAGTTCATCAAAACTGGCTAGTTCATTCAAATTTATGTCAGGGTATATCATGTCAAGAAATCCATACCTTGCTATTTTCCCGACAAGGACTGGATCTGCATCTTTTATTGCTATAATTCTAGGATAGACATTTTTCCTTGGTGATTTATGGATGATGTTTTTATATGAACAAATGGAGTATATCCAGGTAGTTACCTGTTTATAATCTTCTTCTTTTGGATTTAAAGGGAGATTATCATCCTCTGAAACAAAGGGATTTATGTTGACAGTCCTTTTATTATCTTCACCTGTTGCACAGATGGTTATGGTTTTATTTTTCTGGACTATTGGATCGCTGATTGGATCTGAATTTATTGGATCGCTGAGTGGATCTTGTTTTATTGGGCATCTGATAGAGTCTTGGTTTATTGGATTTCTGGGAGAATCCTGATTTATTGGATCGCTGATAGGATCCTGTGGAACGGGTCCACTGCTGCTTCCAGCATTTATTAGATTTATTTGGAGTCTACTAATCAGACTGTTCCAAGAAGAAATCAGTCTATCTACTCCATCATTATGAGTTTCAAATATTTCACTCAGACAATCTATGGCGTCTAGGGCTTCAGTAGCATCAGCTTTAAGCCGATTTATTTCAGCATTTATTTTGGAGATTTCTTCCTCCATTGTTTATGATTCTTCAGCAAATTCTATGTTCCTGGATAAAAAATCTGCAAGATAATTGTTAGATCCTTTGATATAATTGACTTTAAAAGTATATAGAGATAAAAATACTTGCCATCTATGAATTCGTCCATACTGAGGTTCATTTGGTAATTTATTAAATATTAATGATTTAACCTGAGTATTATCAGTTTCTACAATAAATTCTTTGGCAATTAAAAATAATGAGAATTTTTTAATTCCCTTTAATATTGCTAATAATTCTTTTTCATGTGTTGTATAATTTTGTTCTGCTGAATTTAGTGTTCCACTTGTATATCTGCATATTTCATTTAAATCAGTTTTTAGTATTGCTGCTCAGTATAAATCACTGGCATCTGTCTGTAAAATTAAATTATCTGTTGGTTCTGATAATCTTAGTTTAGGTAAATTTTTACATTCTTCTTTTAGCTGTTTAACTGCTTGTGTATGTTCTTCTTTCTATCCTTGAAGATTATTATTCTTTAATAGTTTTTGTAAATGATTTCTTTTCTTAGCTAGATTGTTTATAAATCATTCTGCATAGTTTAAACATCCTAAGAATTTTTGTATTTGTTTTTTGTTTTTCAATTTATCAGGAAACTGTTTTATTTTTTTACTTATATGAGATTGTAATTTTATGCCTGTATTATTAAGTATCATTCCTAAGAATTCTATTTCATTTTGACATATTTTTACTTTTTTCTCACTTAATACTATTCTTTTTTTTTTTACATGTTTGTGCAAAATCTTTTAAATGTTCAATATATTCTTTATATGTTTTTGAACTTATTAAAATATCATCTACATAGACTATTAAATATGTTTTATTTCTTATTAGATCATCCATTCTTCTTTGATATATTTGTGGTGCATTTTTTAATCCAAATGGCATTACTAACCATTCATAATGGCCTTGAGGTGTACTAAAAGCTGTATATTTTATACTATCTTCTTCCATTTTTATTTGCCAAAATCCTGATTTATAATCAAATTTAGAATAATATGTATTTCCTTTTACTAAATTTATTAATACTTCTTTCTTTGGTAAGAAATATCCATCAAATTTAGTATATTTATTTAATTCTTTATAATTTATAACCATTCTAGCTTTTCCTCTGACTTGTTCACTATGTTTCATTACCATAAAGGCTGGACTAGAATGAGGACTAAAACTTTGTCTTATTAAATTTAAAGTTAATAATTCTTTTAGTTATACTTTAAATTCTGTGATATCTTCTTGAGTATATACCATTGGTCTTACTCTAATGGTTACTGATTCTATTAGTTCTATTTTAGCTCTTAGATTTTTAGGGTTCCATAAAGCTAAAGGGTTTTCATGATATACTTCTTGTAATTGTTTCTTAATTTCATCAATAGATATCAAATTATTTTGTAATTGTTGTTTATCAAAAAAGATCTTATAACTATAATCACCACATTCAGCAGCAACTCTGTATAGCTTAAATATGCGAGGCAGTCGAAGGATATGACCACATGGTGTCTTAAGGTTGATATTATATAAGGTTTGTTGATAACTTTGAAATTGACTAAGGAAATCATTTCCTAAGAGTAAATCTTGTTTTAAGGTATCATATTGAATAATATGTTTTAATAATATTATTTTATTGCCAAGAATAATTGGAACTTGAGATTTATAATATAATAAAGGTGCTTGACTATTGGTTATTCCTATAAGTTTAATTCCTGATCCTGAGAACTTATTCCATTCTTTTAGTAAAAATGATTTACCTAATGTAATTTCACTTCCTGTATCTATTATTGCACATGTAGTGATATTAGTTTCGAGGAATGTTAATTCTATGTAAGTTCCTAAAAGAAATTTTATAGTATTCATTTATCCATTTTGCCACATTGCTTATTTTGGGACAAAATTACATTGTTTCACTATCCATTTTATATATATTCCTTCAGAAGTAATATTATAATTTATGTGTTTTAAGAAACTCATTCATAATATTATATCGTATATTTCGTTTTGAGCAAATCCTGAGTCTATAAAACATGGTATTCTAAATAATAATCTTTCTAAATATGTTGGTACAGTTACTTCTTTTGTACATATTCTTAAATTTCCATTGAGGTCTTTATATTTATATTCACCTGTTGTGGTATGTTCTGTTAATCCATTATTTTTTAATATATTTAAATGATTATGACTTGAACCTGTATCTATTAATATTTTTGGACCTTCTATAAATTCTATTCCATTAAAATATTTTCCCATTATTACTAGACTTCCATTAGATGTGTTATCAGGTATTAATATTTCTTTATATGCATTATACTTGGGTTGTTTTTCTTTGATTTTGATTCCTTTAAGAAGTTGTTTATTACCAAATTGAATTGGTATCGTTTGATTTTTAATATCTTCGTCTAATTCAGGCTTATCATCTTTTATATCTAGATTATAAGTTGTAGGTAAATTAGGAATTTGTAATATTGGTTCTATACTTTGTCCTAAATATTGAAATTCTTTGCCTATTTCTATATATGGTTTATTACTATATATTTCTCCATAGTTACTATTACAGAAAGAATATAAAGCAGAATAATAAAATGTCATTATTTTGTTTCCAAGTTTCATTATATCTTTTTTCTTTAATTCAAAATGTAAGCTTAGAGTATCATTTATATTTTTATCTTTTATATAGACACAATATCTAGGGTAACATGTAAATAAGAATTTTTTATAACATAAATTTCATTATATAGTTCCTAAATGTGCTAATTCAGGGTCTATAAATCTCTGATCATGTAAACTAAGTATTATAGGTGAATTTATTCTTTCTCTAAATAAGGATTTTACCAATATTTGTATTCCAGCTAAATATACATATTGTATTTTATCTCTAATTCTATTACTTTTGATTTTATTTAAAGTGGTTTCTATGCCTTTTGAATTTAATAGGCTTAATTTAATATTTCCTCTACTTTGTGTAATATCTATAGCTTTTTCTTGTTCTTGGTATTCGTGAATAATTATATTCTTTCTTTTAAAGAATTGTTATATATTTCTTAAAATTGTATTATCTGGATTTCTTAAATTCAAAGATATTCTTGAAATTTCTTTTAATTTTTTCTGGTTTAATTGTATAATTAATTGATATCCCTCTCTATTTTCTTGTTGTTCTATTTCGTTATCTATTTCTATATCTTCTATGTTTTCTATTTCAGAATTCTGATTCTGACTCATTTGATTCTGAATTTTCTAAAGAACTTGTACTAATAGATTCTGTATCACTATAACTTTCATATATTTCATATTGAAACAATTTATGTTTTCATTATCAGATAATAATTCTAGATCTGGTTTTATTTCTTGATATTCTATTTCTGCTATTCTGACCTTTTTCTGTTTACATTCTGGGTTTATATGTCCTTTTTGTCCACAATTCCAACATTTACATTCTTTATGGTCTTTTTTAATTTTTTCATTATATTTTCTTTTATAATATCTCCTATAATGTTTTCTTTTAAATTTTTTATTTTTCCAATATTTTTTGTAGTATTTTTTATATCTTCTTTTGTTTTTATATTTACCTTTATATCATTGTTTACGTTTTCTATGTTTTTTTATAATATGGCTTACATCCCCATTGATTTGGTGTATCTACCTGATCACAACAAATCATCATAGCATTTTTGACTTTTTTATATAATTGTCTTTCTATACATATCTCTTTTAATTTTCTTATGACAAATTCTACTCTAAATCTTAATGTATTTGGTATTAATTTTACTGTTTCTGTTGATCTGTATGCATTTCATTCTTTAATAAAATAAGTATTCCATTGTGATGGTAATTTATTTATATACATATCATAATAAATTGTTTGATCATCATTACTGTAAAATTGTTTATAATAGTATTTCTGAAATTCACATGTATAATTTTTTATGTTGCATAAGTTGCATATTTGAAGGTTCATTAAATATTGTTTTGGTAAAAGTTTTTCTTTTTGTATTTCTTGTTGTTTAAGATCTTCCCAATTTTTTCTTAAAAATTCATCTCTTATATAATTTGTGAATTTATCTAGTCCTTCACTAATTCCTTTTCTAAATTTTTGTTTAGTTGCTAGTCTTATTAAGGTCTTTGTTTCTTCAGTTATTCTATCCCACCAATTTTATACATTACCAGTAAAACTCATTATTAATAATTCTATTCATAGATCAAATTTTTCTTCTGTATTATGTGCATCCCAATCAATATTTTGTTTATTAAATATAAACATTATTTTCATATCATTTGACCAACTTGTTAATGTTTTACTTGGGTCTTTTCTGCAGTCTATATCTAATTTACTTCCCATAGGTTTAATAGGTTCGTTTTCAGTTTTATATTCAGGTATGTATTCTCCTGGATACATTTTATAATAAGGTTTTTTAGATACTAGTGTCTGGTTATGTGCTCTTACTCCTTTATCAGTGACTGTTATATTAGAATTTTCGGTTTTTATACTTGGTTCAGTTGGTGGTGCTCTAACATTCATATTTACATTAAATCCTAGTGTTTCTAGGTCTAAATATTCTAGTGATAATTCATCAAACTGTTCTTCTAAATTATTCATTATTCACTACTTGAACTTGATTCTTTAGGTTCATCAATTTTTATTCCTTTTTGTTTTATATCGATTTTTCCTTTAATTTATTTTTTGGTGTGCTTTCTTTTGATCTTTTTATTGTTTCTTGTAATTGTTTTTGAAATTCTTCTTCTCTTCTTAATATTTCTGGCATAGTAGTAGTTCTTATTCTTTCATCAAATGATCCTTTAACTACTTCTCCAAATTGTATTTTATCTTTATATCTAATTGTTTCTTTTAATTCTTTTTGTGCTTCTAAAAGTGTTGATTTCTTTCCTAACTTAGTTTTTATTTCAAAAACTTCAATTTTTAAAAGCTTAATATCTTCTATTATTATTTTAATATGTATTATCATTTGTTTATTTAATTCGTTAATTTCTGCAATATGTTTATCCATTTTGTATTTTTCGAACCTTAGTGATATATTCATAAGAAGGGTGTTTTAGTGATTTTAATATATTTTGGCTGGTTTTAAAAGAAATAGATTTGAAGGATTATTTTAAAAATTACAAAATTATTATGATTATTATTGTAGACCACCTCCCCTTCCACAAGTTGGGGTCTATATATTTAGAGATTTTTTTTTGGATTTAGCCTTATTGACTCACCATTCGGCCTTTTGAAAGTCCCTAACCCAATTTTGGGTCTCTCCTCATTGTTTAAAACTCGGGCTTACCGCTTCCACATCCTTCTGTTGGGCCTAGCTCGAGAAATTTCAGCCCATCATTTATCTAAGCATCCTTTGTTTGTCATGCTGCGTAATTTATTTCTTAAGCCCACTATCTCCTCTCCTTGTACTCGTCAACTAAAGCTGTCTTCAAGCTTTCACCCTCATTTGCATTTTCATTTCCTGCTTGTATTCCCAGATTTCTAGGGACTACTGTTTCATTACCAGCTATGACATTTTGCTTTTTGCCACCTATCTGTTGCTTTGTCATTGATTCTATTATTCCTTTCATTAAACGCTGCTCGCTTACCCGGTCTACCTCATCAATCCTAGTAAGCTCATTGGTTTGACCCATTTCTTTTCTGTTGGTCCTGACCCAATTACACCATCCGGGTTTCCTGGCTTTACTGCTGTTTTTGTGAGTAACCATGATGCTTCGAACTTGTCAAATTATTTTCTAATCTACCATCTTCGTTATTCCACCTTTCTTTACTGTTGAGCTTCCCCTAACCATAATTGCCTTCATCCACATTCCATATGGTAACTCCTCTTTTGGTTTACCCTCGTACTTAACACACTCCTTATATTGGTGGCAAATAATTCCACAGCATAAACAAAAATCCGGCAAACGTTCATACACCACTAGCATTGGAATATTCGTATCACCTTATTGTTTAAGAAATAGAATTTTAACCAAAGGTTGTGTTATGTTGATTGAAATTCTTCTTCTAGCAAATTCCCCAATGCATTCTCTATTTTCATAAACTTCAACCTCCTCTACCGTCCCAATCTTTCCACCCAATTCTTGGAGAAAATCTTTTTGACTAGTGCATTACGAATCTGCACCCAGAAGGATGTATGGGTAAAAGATTGTTTTGTGATCTCCCTAATTCCTTTCGGTTCTGTAAGGACAATATATTCTCTATTAAAATGCCACGCGTCCCCCGTTATCACGCTTCTTTTATCAGCTTCTTTTGCAAACTTGAACATGAAGATATTGTTTCCCAAATTCTCGATCTTAACCTCTTTGAAAGTTCGCCATACTTGCTCTAATGCAATATTAAGCCCCTCCTTATTAACTACTCTTGTGAGAAGGACTTTACCCACCAAGCATGCAGCCAATACATTTTCTCCTTTTACTTTCATTCTCACTTCCAGCATCACTTTAGTTTTGTCTTCAATTTTTTTATAGTTATCGCTTTACACTTGTGACTTAACTCATCTGTAGTCTGTACCCATGGTAGTTGACATGTTTTAAGAAGAAAATACTAAAATCACCTAACTGTGATAACCCCCCTGCTTAAAACCTCTTACCAACTCTGCTTTCCCCATTACTATTATCGTGATCAGCAAATAAATATACCGACTGTCATAACTAGTAAGATAATTCTAACAAATACACTCAACCTGAAAGTGATCTTATGAGTCATTAAGATCCCTTAAAGCTTCCATTCAAAACTCTCTTTTGTGAAGGAAGAAGAAAAGTACCAGCGTGTTTTAGGGTTAGCGTGACGGCTGAGCATATTTTAGCAGAAAGTAAAGAAGAAGAAGTGGCTTGGCCAACTGTTCACTTTTTAAATTTATTTTTTTCTATCCATTTGAACGACGTCGTTTTTTTAGGTGAAATGACAATTTTACACTACTATTGAGGACCGAAGTAGACAGCTGCAAGATGCTGTAACCTTAAGTGAAAATCAGTTAAAAAAAAAATTAAAATGCATATTTTTGATAAAACATAAAAAAAGAGGTAATCAAATAATAATTCTTACAGTAGTTAAAACAGTCCTAAAAAATAAAAATGATAATAAAGCCATTAGAAATATTCTTAGATCTGTTAAAAATCTAAAAAATCTATTAAACTGTATCATTTAGTGATGTATTAGTTTGGAAAAGCTATTAAGACATGATTTCTTTACAAGAAAACTGATAATAAATGGAAAAAAAAATTTCATAAAATGAGATACATGACAATAAATACTTTAATTAGTTTTTGATAGACAAATTATATTTTATTTTCAATTTAAAATTTTGGTAGAAAAAGTAATTTTTGAATTATTATTCCGTTAATTTTAGTTAATAAATTATTTTGTTTATGATGAAATTTAAGGTTGAAATTTTCCGTCATTAATTTATTTTGTTTGTGACGAAATTTATGACTAATTTTCACAATATCTAAATTTATATTAAAAGATATTTTATTTAAATTTATACACTCCTGTATTTGAAATTAAATTATACATTCTATTAAGTCCAAAAACACTTTATATTAATAATATCATCCAAAAACACTTGTATCCAACAATTAATACATCCAAAGGAATAAAAAGTTAACTCTTGCAAATGTTTCAAAGTTTACATGCTAAGAACCCTCAGTAAAATTCAATAAACTCCAATTCTCAATAAATACCCAGCAAAACACCCAAGTCCAGTAGTTGAACCAGCATGTGCAACACCAATTGACTATAGCCAACACTATCATTATAAAGAGTTATCTATTAAAGTAAAACTCCAAGTTTCTAATGCAACTTAAATTAATTCCTTGCTGCAATAAAATACGGAACCAAAACGATACCCATAAAAGGCAGTTAACTTTCCAGCAAATATGAAAATAAAGAGGAAACTTTGCTTTAAATAAAAAAGTAAACAAATTTACTGCAAAAGCACACACAGACCACATATTCACATGATACATCAATCAGTCAAAAGAATAACTCAATTCCATTTCTTCTCTTAACAATCACAATAATTGATTCTATTAAGCACCCGTGAACATAACCAATTAAAGCAAAACCATTGATTATTTCCTAAGAAAAAAGACTACTGGAAATAACTGATTACACTAAATGAATCAAACTAACAATGGAAACATCAAAATGCTTACCAGATCTTATATCTTCCCCGAGTTGACCACTTTTCAGTTATGGCCCTAAACCCACTCTAATAGCCCTGAATAAATTAAATACACGCATTAAGATATGAAGGCTAGTTATTCCACAACAACAAAAGTACTCTTTCACTCTTTCATATACTAGGGTATTTCACTTGGAAAATAAAATGTTCTGGGGAATATGAGTCGAAGAACAAGAATATTTTTAGTGGAACATCTTTCACAATCCCTAGAGAGATAGTTCACTAATAGACCAAGTGTCTCCAGATCACTGAGAATATGAGAACCCGCCAGTATATGTGGAACGCAAACAGCATCAGCAAATATAGTATTGAACATGTAGTAAATCAACATATGATAACTCTCTGATAGGCCCAAGTATAAGTAAGATCATAGCTGGAAAATGCAAATCACGAAGGCAACCAAGCTGAAGAAACTGCTAGACGACCAAATAAGGTGGCATCAAATCATTTATCATGCAGGCAAACCTTGTACATTTGATGACCCAAAATGGGAAGAATACTAATCAGAGAATGACCCAAGATATTGCAAATAATCCAAAGATCACAGTTGCTCCAGGTTCATTCACAGAATACTTAAAAACTTTGGCAGCTTCCATAAAAACTCTCACTATATATCTTTCGAGTAAAATATTAATCATTTTTGCTCTGAAACTCTCAAGGGCCCAATATTGCATTAAGTTCTATGCTATTTAATGACTTAATGTTCACATGCTAATATAATGAGTAGAAATAAAATCCAACTGATAGTAGAGCTCTTTATAATAATGTTTCATTTAACAAGTCACCTTGAATCATTTTGCAGTTTGAAAACAAAATAAGGGGTAATGAATATGATACACCCAATGAAGAAGAATTAAGGTAAACATCTTTACAATAACAGTGAAACAATAAAAATTAAAATATTGCAAATAGCTTAAGAAACCACACTTGTTTTTTATGTCACATACATAACTCACTACTAGAAATTTAAATGATTAAATAACACCCCAGAATATTTAATGCCACAAATTATAAAAGAGTTTCCCACAGGCACAGTGAAGACTAGGGAGCTACAAAAAATAGTTTACATGGTATCAACATCAATAAAAAGGACATATGGTATCTATGGTCTTAGCCAGGTTTGTGCTTAAGAAGCTGAAACAAAAGTGTATTGTCCAGAAGCTTACAATACAAACAATAAAAAGATGTCAGTAAACTCATAATAAAGTACTGATTAACCAAACTTAATTTTTAGTCACCATGCACTCCACCCACCCACCCAAAAATAAACATATCCCATGGATTTGAACCTTAATCTCCTGCTTTCATAGTCCAACCATGGGGATGCAAAGTCTCTAAACTTCATTAAAATATATCCAAGCATTCAAAACGTAAATAATAAATATAATCTGTCATTATAAGGGAAGAATAACATATAACTAACAACTAAGAGAAGATGCATACTATAAAATAGGTGCACACTCCTGGCTCAGGTTAGACTTTTTGCAAAATCCATAGTACTTATTCATTAATGAATAATGAACAAAGACTATTGCAGACACAGGTAGGACTTATCCTCCATCAATAACTAAAAGATCTGATGACAGGCAAGGGCAAATAATGAGTATTAAAAATAATATGATAAGATTTAACATAAATAGGATACTCCATAAGTTTAAAAATGTGACTTCACGCCAGATACTGCCTTAATTTCAGTGTACCTAGACATATCTGATTTTTTACCTAGTAAAATATGAGTACCCAATCGAGAGAACAGGAATTACATGATGAGCCATCATCACAACGAAATCCATCCTTTTGAGTCTCCCATGTAAGAAGTGCAGCAATGCTATAGATGTAAAATCCTCATTGGCAAATGTAATAAAGCATTAAAGGAAGCCTGGAAAAATACAAAAGATACATATCAGTTAAGACAATAAAGAAAACAGATCAACTCTTGTTGACCACATAATACATGAGAGCACATCCCAAAGTCACAAAATGAGACTGTAAGAAATGCATTCAATCCAATTAACAACAACTACACAAGTGACTATAATTGATCATTTGTCCAGTAATTGGATGAAAAAATCCAGTCATATGTAGCACTCACTTCAACACTTGATTTGGCCAGCCTTTGAAGTACGATTTTGTATCTGTGAACCATGGCTCATTGCAGGCAATTTTGAGAATAGTATGTTAGCTTCCACATAGATTCTGAACATTTGCTAATTTTTGCCCTTGTAGTTTCATTTATCTTCAACTGGGGACATCCTTTACTCTACAACCAGAGAGCTAGCCTATACAGAGTGGCAAAGAAGAATCAACCATAAGAAAATATTGAGTGTTTTTATACCATAAATGCCGCGCATAGAAAAAAACAGTAGTGGTAAAAAAAAAAAAACAATTCTTGGTATAAATTATCACAAAAGATACGTGCACAGAATCATTGCTTCGTTTGATTATAGAAACATAACTTATTGCAGGCGTCATCATGGAACAAGTGGGAAGCCAATTCAAACAAACTAATTAATACAACAAATTTCAGATATCATATCCACATAAAAATATAACATCTTCTCCAAATTCAAACAATGGGATGTGTGGCAAAGAAAATCAAACAATTTCTTAATTGAGATGACCAATTACTAACCAAAATTGGCATTATAATGAAAATCAAAGCTCACGAGGAAGACCCAATCAATTTCTAGGGCAGATCAATACAAGTTCTTCTCACGAACAAACAAATTTCTCCCCTAAAGCATGCATGCTAGAATCAAATACAGAAACTAAGCATTTACCTTGCAGATGCTTCACTGAAAGGGCCAAAATGTTCAATAGCGAGAGACCAGATACAATAGCTCTTGATTTCTAGGATTTAGTTCGCAGTTCAAACAATGGCTTCAATGGCACTTTGAATGCTAGCAGCTTGAACAACTGTTTTGCTTGATTGACAGTTCATGTTTGTGACTTAGGTGTTGCTTTGACATTTGATCTCTGGTGGCAGTGGTCGGTTGTGTTTAGAAAATTAGGGAAGTAGTGTACGTAGTCGCTGATTGATTGAGAGTGACGATGAGCATTTAGGCAATGGTTTCAGTGCTGTGTGTGAGAGCGAGAGGGACGATATATGTGTTGAGAGACTTGGAAAACTTTGTTTTTATTTACACTTACTTTAAACTAGGGTGGGCGTGGATAGAGGTGGATTGAATCCACTGCTGAATAAATTGATATAAAATTAATCGAATCCAACCCTTAAATTATTATTGGATTAGTAATGTTAGATTGGGTTGAGATATTCGGATTAAAAATTTGAAAATTAAATTAAAATTAAATATAAATATATTATAAAATAAAAATTTTATTCACGATATAATATTTTCTAAAAAAATAAAAATAAATTATCTTAAAATTAAAAAAATTTTAACAATAAACTTCTAAATTTTATTTTTAGTTTCTCACATCTCATTTTTTAATTCTAAACTATAAGTTAAATTTTTGCTAAAAAATAAAGAGAAACTGAAACTACTTATTTTCAAATTAAATTTAAAAGATAATAAATTTACCAAATAATTATTACTACCATATCAATTAATATTCATATACTCAATTGAAATATTTACTAACTTTAAAATAAATAAATATTATTATTTACATAAGTTGAATTGCATTAAATGAGTTTATTATAATTAACTCAACCCAACCCAATTTAATTACTAATTTAGTTTAAAAAAATTAACTCAATTAACCTATAATAACTCATTCAACCCATTAAAATTAAGTAGATCTATTGAATTAGATTAAGTTTGCCCACCCCTACTTCAAACATAGGGTTTAGTTTTATTTATTTATTTTTCAAAAAGAAACAACAATTTCAATGATCTAAGTTCCTCATTTTGGATTTAAATAAAAAAATATTACTTTTAAATTTAGTCAAACACAGTCAATATCAAAATTCTATCACAATGTTTGTGACTGAATTTATTTCTCACATGCATATTATAAACTATTGATAAATAAATATTTTATCACAAACACATCATTAATAGTTTAATAAACCAAAATTTTATCATCAATCCATCATACCTACATGACAAAATGATTTTTGTCATAAAGTAACTTTCATCTATTACCATTTTTTTTGCAGTATTTAATAATGTAATGACATTATATTATTAAATTATATAACTTAACAATTTTTTCTGACTTTAAAGTCCAAGATGCTAGACCAGATCAGTACTAATAAAGCCACATATAATACTTGTAAAGATGGTATAAAATGAATAAAAAATTTAAAATGAACTTTGATAAAAGTAGTACGTAATATAGTAAACTTTAAAGCTCAAGATGCCAGACCAAATCAGTACTAATAAAGCCATATATAATACTTGTAAAGATGTTATAAAATGAATAAAAAATTTAAAATGAACTTTGAAAAAAGTAGTATATAATACAGTAAAATTACAACATTTATTAAACATTACATGCATGTCTCAAAATATCAACCAACAAGCATGTTGTTACATGGGATAATATTCTCTCTATCCTCCATTAATGGCTTCTTTTTAAACATGGATTTGCTTTGCTCCTCTCTCATTTCATCCAACCTACAATCCTTTTGCCCTAAACTTCTTCTTAACAAGAACTTGAAAACTAGGTTACCCAAAGGCCCTCTTACTTGCGAATAACATTCCACAAAATACAATCCTTCATAAACATACACAACATTGTTCTTTTTCGTAACACTTGCACTAGTTGAAGTATTATATGACACCAAATTCTTAATTCCACGAATGACCCTTACCGGAGTCTTTGCTTCCATACTATTCTTTAGTGCCAAGTTTCCTTGTATAAGCTTTTGATCTTCAGGTACCGCATGTTTTGATACCTTAGGATTCCCACCATGGCCCGAATAAATCAACACATGATCACAAGATTTTCCATCAAGAGTATAACGACCTGATTCGACAATGCTCGTTGCTAATAATTTTCCTCCCTCTTCCATGTAATCTATTCCGTTGTTAAACTGTTGATGAAGGCCAATAATTATCAATTCAGATCTCCATTGAAACTTATCGCCCACTTCTACTCCAGGGATTGAACCTAATCTTTTGCTTGTGTTGATCCATCTTTTTTCATCTTTGAGAAGCCTTGTATGGGTTCCTGATTTCCCTGCATGCTCATGCTCATGCTCTTGCATCAGCACTGAGACTAGTTCCCGAAACAGATTCAAAGTCTTCTTCACCTTATCACGATCAGAATTACCAAGTCCATTGTAAACCTCTGAAGGTTTAACAACTTCTATAATAGACTTATTCTGATTGTTAAAGTGAAACGAATTATCAAGACTTTGGATTTTGCACCTAACAGCAAAATCTCCTTTTCGGGGAAACCCTTTTTGGTTTCCTCCGCAGCCAACAGGAAAGTCTCGATTCATAGGAAACCCTTTCAAAATTCTTTGGTTTCCTCCACAGCCAGCAGGGAAATCTCTATTTACAGGAAACCCTTTGAAAATTCTTCTAGGTGGGTACATCCTAGGAGTATTATTCAATCTAGAATCAAGGACTCCACTATCTCCAAATCTAGAATCAAGGACTTCAATATCTGCACATCCTTCTGGAAACGAAGGAAATTCATCATAGACTTTTGGACGTTTTGGGTTTCGGGGAAATCCATTATCATGCCCAACAGTATTTAATGTAACCATGGTGATTCTTCCAGTAAATCCAATTATAAAGTTAGGTTATCACTGAAATTAATGGAAGATTTTAATTAAAAAGATAAACAAAACATACAGTAACTAATTAGCTTTAACATTCTACAAGTTCACTAGGCAAGGAACACAGTAAAGGATCACTAATAAACAAAACACCACTTAAAAACTCTATTATTTGAACATGGAAACGTATTGAAATGCATATTTAGGGGTAGACTATACTTTTTAGTTAATAAGAATCAACAAATCTAATCACACAAAATAACTAATCGCAGCAATACGCAAAAGGAACATAGGAGTATATGTAAGTACTTTTATAAAACCAAATACAGATAATATGAAATATAATGAACAAAAATAATACAAAATTGCAAAAAAAAAAAAAATACCCTTCTTGAACTACTCTCTACCTCCAGTCCTGTAATCTTTTAGTTTTTACAAGGTAAGGAACTAAAGAAAAAACCACGACTCGAGGCCTTAATATATATGGTGCAAGTCGGTGCTTTTCAAATTTCCGCGACTGTTGTGAACTCGAAACCGACTCTGCGGGACTTTTCGTTCTTGGACTCCCACTTTAGAACAGAGATTATCTAGTGTACTACCATCTATTTGGAGTTCAAAATATTTTGTACTTGCCGTGAGCCAATTGCATCTAGCCAAGTGTATGAGACGTGGGGTCAATTGAGTGTGCTATTATTATGTGTTCAAATCAACGGTTACGATATCGTGTCAAGAGCGAAGAAACCTATTGTGGGGGCGGCGATGTCGTTTTTGACTTAAGCCTACAAGTAGAGCATCAGCGTAAAAACCGCAGCAAAAGAGGGTTCTAGAAAAATGAAAAGGTAGAAAAAAATGTACTTTTGAAGTTGTTGTGGGTTAAATTTTCTTACAAGGCCTTACTTTGGGCCCAGTCCAAAAAGCGTAATACAAGAATGATACTGAGTGGAGCTATTAGCAGTCCACTACAATCTTTATGAAACTCCAATTTTGCATATTCACAAATCTAACCTTGGGAATTGCTCTATAGAACGCTGAACACTGAATACCCCCATTTCTTCTTTTTATTTTTTCGTTGACTGAAAAAAAAAAAAGGGCTTATGATGCGCTTTCAAGAGATATCTTCATCGCCAGTAGGCTTGTAGCTCGATAGTAATTAAGACGCTTACTTTTTATTTTTTTTATATAATCTATAGTCCTTTTTTTTATAAAATATAAAAGAATAATTATATTTTTTCAATATTTATTTGTAATTACATTCATTTAATATTTATTTGTGAGAATTGTTCTCTTAGATAAGTGTTTAATAAAATTTAATGTAATATTATAATCCTAATAAAAAAGAAGCAATCATATTTATGATATAAAAATAAGTGTACTTATAAGTGATTGAGATACTAACATGAGGGTAATGGGATACACTTAATAGAGGGGTTTTAAGGATTTAAAAGGGGTATCGTCGGAAGTCTCACTCAATGATATTATATTATTATGTTACACCCCACTTTTTTAACAAGTAGTTCAGTTTTTAAAAAAAAAAAAGAAGAAAAAGAAAGAACAAATGACTTACACATATGTATATCTTTCTTTATACATGAAGAAAAAAATCATCTTGTCTGATGCTTGTCGAGTGTGGCGCGTTAACATATTTAGTTCATATCCTTCACTCAAGAACCGAGAGAAGAAGAACAGAATATTTCCGAGAGGGAGTCGCGGAGTTTAAAATGAAAATAAGGAGTAAATGAGGCACGAGTAGTATTTCAAGAGAACCTAAAACATTTACACTAAATTGCAGAGAAAAATGAAAACTAATAAATTAACCAGTAACATAATAATTATATCTCCTTCGCAATAGAGGAAATGATAAACAAAAAATTAGGCCTAATGACCCTAAGATAATGTCGATTGATGCTTTTCAAATATTTCTAAAGAAATGAATGAAACAATTACCAAATAAGATGGCTATTTGTAGTCTAAACTAGACTCTGGACACACAGAATTGTATATAGAATTTGATTATATTACTAAAATAAATTTTAATTTATTTTATTATTAACAATGTATAATTTGATATAATTAAATAAAATACTTTACTTTAGACACCATATAATATACTCACTTCAATTATCCTCTGAAAAGACCTAATATATATAATCATTTGAAATACTACATCTTCACGTACAGAGGCAAAATAATGTAAATAGATAATGGTTCCGCATGTAATATTAATGGAAACTAATAAGAGAAGGTTATCAAAAATGCCAATATCTAGCTATGGACTAAATTCTGAACTTTTTAGAAAAATGAGAAAATTAAGCTCTCAAAATGCACTCTCTCAATCTCTATGTTGCCTTTGGGCAACTGAACTCAGTTTTTCACTGTTTCCAAAAGTACCATTAGATAATATAAAGAGACTTTAATTAACCACAAGACAAAATAATTTTATCCAATTAAAGAAAATTAATTTTTTAAACTATTTCAAAATATTCTTTCCACTTATTTTCTATATTTGAGATATTTTAGTATACTTTTAGAAAACATGTACAAAATTACGGTTTTGGGAGACACGTTCGCGAGCAAGCGATACGTTATGAGAGCCCACAATTTAGCCGATGTTCAATAAAACATAATTAAAATAAAAAATAAAAAATAAAATAAAAAGAGAACGCGCAGTACAGCTCATAGCATCTTTCTACTGGAAATCGTGGTACTTGCAAGCAATCAACCAATCAACGTGGTTGAGCTCCTAGCCACAATCAGCTTTGCGGAAATTGTTTACTTTGCCATTTATTTTTTCAAACATTTAGTTAAATTTGGAAAAAGAAAAAAACGACTTGAATATATGTATGTCTTTCTTTGCACATGAAAAAAAAAAGAATTATTCTCTAATTTCTTCTCCAATGTATTTATATATATACAATCCAGCTTCCCTCCTCAGGAATTTGGAGGACCTTCAAAGCGTATATAATCATACATGACTCCTTGGAAGGGTCCGTTGTTTCTTGACTGAGAAAGATAGAATGTATTATTTCCTCGGTTAAGCAAATAGCTTGGCACGTTGATGCTGTAAAATCTGTACAACCCATGAATCCCATGTCTAGCAATGGCATTGTCCTTTCCTATCGTTCCCGTCGAGAATAGAGGTCGCATGTCTCTTCGACGAATATTGAAATTGAGCCGAACCCGTAAGTTAGAGAATGTAGCTGCTGACAAAGCCAATTGGAGCGTGTAATTTCCTCTGTTGCTCACATCCTCCAATTGAAATATGATCTGCCGTGTGGTCGGTTGAAATGTGTTTTTTCCTACTTTCCTGTTAACATGAGCGAAGAACCAGTCTTGAGTGTAATTGCTGACGCCAATGGTGTACAGAAGATCATCCTTGGGATAAAAATCTGCATATCGTTCCCACAATCCGTATTGCCTAAACTTGTCCGAGGGCCCAGTGAACAAGGGGTTCTTAAATTTTGTGTAAGGATCTGGCACGAAGAATTCGGCAGCTGAGCGATCAGGGACTCCGATTTCCCACAACGTAGGACCGTTTCTGGGCGGCTCATAAACAACAGTTCCCAAGTTGATCTTTGACCCTGCCCCGACAGTAATATTAAAACCATATTTGTAATCACCAACAAATCCAGGGACCCATGCATACAAATTATAATCCCCTTCTCGGACATTTTCGATTGCGAAATGTCCATCCTCGTCTGTTTGTGTCCAGAACTGATAACCCCTAGTTTCTGCTTGCCACGATCCCGCATCGCCAGGAGCTGCCAACCCAACGTAAGCCGATTTTGCGCTTATCGGTTTCACGTTCATATATCCGTCATGGACTTGTAATTGACCAGAAACACTTCCTCTTTGGTAAGATTTCGGGAAATCCTTTGATCGAGGGAAATCATACGGCCAACTTTCAACCTCTTTCAGCATCTGTCGTTTAGCATCCTCCCAAAGAGCACGGGGATTTTCATGGGAAGAAACAGAGTTCAGATACACAAAAGCAGGACCCAATACTTTCTTCCAGGGCTGTCCTTTAGCATAATACGTATCTACTTCCCTCCCAGTATAGTGAGTACTAGAAAACATAGAGAGGACAGTGGGGCCAGCATGGGATGTGAGCTCTTGCTTGATGGGGCCACATGTGCGGAACTCATCACTGGGTGTGATCATCCAGAATCCCACTCGTGGATTGTGGGATATCCATCCGTGCACCCTGTTGTCTTTGTTCTCGCTCGAGTACTGGTACTTGTCGTCAACCTCTCCTTTGAGTCTTTCATCGGTTGGATTGGTCAAGAGAACGGCCTCACGGTAGTCAAGAGTCTGGCCTCTTACACGGTCTTCGTTCAGTGGCATGAGCTTTTGCTTGTGGTCTGATAATGCCATGTAACGGAACTTGTCCTCTCGAAGCTTGAAAACGGCTCTTATTTGATCCATGTACACATCAGGCCATCCTTCTTTACGCTCCATTATTGCATAGAAGTAAAACCCTGAGACGCCACGCCTCATTATGTACCTTATGTCCACATTTAAGGGCACCAGAGAGCCACGGTGGGAAAAGTTCCATTTCCTTGTGAATGAAAGTTCAACTTGGTCTTCATCTAGCTTCACCACCCTAAACTTTGTTGCTTTTAATACGTCGTAGCCGCCAGTAGGATCTTTCGGCTCATTCCAAACGACATCCCAGTACCCTCGTCTTTCTTCTTTATTTTTGTAATCTAGCAAATTGCCAATTCCTTTATATTTGATTCCTGTGACTCCACCTTCTGGCCTCGACACAGTGACTTGGACGAGGCCATTACTCATCACAACCTCTGGTCGATCTCGATTCATATAAAGTTTGACCCTGGGCGAAATCTTTAATTCGCCGTTGTTGTTGAAGCTTCGCGGTCCATTTCTAAAGGATGCGGTTTCTGGAGAGCAAGAACCGAGAAAGCTGAAAGATTGAAGAATTAGCATGGCCAGCAACACAACCCCCGAAGCCCTTATGCTTACGCATGACCTTCGCTTCGTCGCCATTGTCGTTGAACGAAACTTGAGAAATCTTGCACTCTTGACTTGCCTTTAAGTTTACGGCACGAAAGCAAACAAAAACCGATAAGAAGAACGGCGGAATATTTCAGAGAGCTAGGAAGCTCGTCTCGCTTTTAAGGAAAATATTTGTTATTCGTCTCATGAAAAATTAAGACACCCTATATATATATATATGGAGAGAGTAGCCCTGTCAAATACTATTGATATAATAATTCCTATAGGACTTAGGAAAATAAAATAAAGATTAAATAACCAGCAACAAAATAACTAACTCCTTAATCGAATAGGAAATAGAATTAACAAAGAATTAGGACTAAAGGCCCTACCATAATGTCTTTGCTTTTCAAATTTCCACCATAAATTAAGCTTTGGACAACCGTAATTAATTTTCTATTTCGAAAATAACCTTAATGTATTCTATTAGTAAGGACAATTTGATATTACTATATAAAATATTTTAATTTAGACACCATCTAAGATGCCAACTTCAATCACCTAACAACCTAATATGTATATATTTTTATCTAGAAATTCAAATAATCCATTTGCATCATTCGAAATGCTACATCCATGCAAAGAGAGGCAAAAAACTGTAATTAGGTGATTGTTGCGTATACGTAAAATTAATGTACAGGAATAAGAGAAAGTTATAGAGATGCCAATATTTAGTTATGGATTTAATTATTAACTTTTTTCTTGAAAGAGTGATAGAAAGTTATTAGGCTATTAAATGCACTCTCTTTGCGTCAACCTATATCCTTTAGGAATCTAACATATGCGTAAATAATGAAGGAAAATGAAGGCAGAGGCTGAAGAATTGCACAAATTAAGAAGGATATCAAAGGCATTAGATTAAAGGATGGCAAAGATTTCAATAACACATATTGCTTTCAGGTTCTAAAATTGAAGACGAACATGAAGAAATGAAAAAGAAATTCATAGTGAATTTAATTGCATTGGATATCTTGGTCGGTGTAAAAAGAGAAAAATAATGAATGAGGTTTATTTGAACAATAAAAAAAAACTTTAAAGCTTATTAACGAGTGTATCAAAAGGGGTTCATGTTGTGCGCAGAATGCAGAATCAAACATACTAAATAATTATAGAAAAGCAAAGGATGCAAGATTTAACGTGCTTAGGCAATTATGTCTACGTTCACGGAGCAAGAGAAAAATAATTATATTATTAAAAATTATTAGAGTACAATATTTGAGTAAGAAACTCCACTTTTCAAAACCTAAATACATCTAGTACTCTCATACATACTTGAAAAGAAAACCTCTTAATTACACATATTCTCCAATTGTTCACGCTCACAATAATTCTTTAATGGAATTATTTCTTCTAATTTGGGATGCTTCTCTCAAATGTTTTGGGATGATTTGAAATAAAGAAACTCTTGTTAATTATAAGTAAAAGTCCATCAACTATGCAACAAAAGTCTTTAATAATTTGGCAACTTTTCTTCATTCGGTGCCTAACTCAACATTTTTTTTTCTTTATTTGCTTTATCAATTTAATTTGTATTTGAATTAATAACAAAGATGACACACCTATGTTGACAATTCAACAAATCTCCATCTCGGCAAAAATTTATAAAATTTGAACCAACTCCTAATGGCTATGATACTTCATCCCCAAATGATCTTAGAAAGAATCCAAAGTGGCTGCATTGTTTCGACTACTTACGTGCCTAATGTTTGGGATCAAGCCCACCGTAATTCAAAATTCTCAAACTCAACATATTCGAAAAATTGGAATTAGTTTCAAACAATGTTGAAACTTAACTCCAGAAGTCACCTATGTCAACATATCTGATGGGTTATCCTCGGTATTGATCTTCTTTAATAACAAAACACTGCTCTCATAACTTTCCTCACATAATGATATTTCACATCTATATATTTTGTTTGAACATGATATGTTTGATTCTTTGTAAGAAATATCACACTTTGATTATCATGTCCTCTTGAATTACTCCAAATCACTTAACAACCCTTTCAGCTAAATAACTTCATTTATAGCCTCAGTTGCTATCATATACTTTGCTTGCATAGTGGGCAGAGCAATTTTCAATTGTATAATCGACCTCCAACTGATCGAACCTTCTACCCAATGTGAATATGTAGCCCGTTGTTGATCTTTATTTATCTAAGTCTCCAGTGAAATTAGAATTATAATACCCAACATATTGTTAACCATAATCCTTCTTGAACAATAACTCAACATCAACTATCTTAGAAAGATATTGGAGAATTCACTTCACTGCAAGTTAATATCTTTACCTGGATTGTGCATGTATCGGCTAACCATATTGATGGCTTGAGATATATTAGGTCTTATGCACATCATACTATACATAAGACTATCAACAGCACTATCATACGGAATACGAGCCATGTAGTCACGCTTCTCTTGATATAAATGACATAAAAAAGAGTTTAATCTGAAATGAGCTAGAAGAGTACATACTAGTTTAATTTTGTCATCCATACTAAATCTTTCTAGCATCTTCTTTAAATAAGATTCTTGAGTCAGTTATATATTTTATTCTTTTTGTCTCTTTAAATCTCCATATCAAGTATTCTCTATGCATCACCTAAGTCTTTTATCTCGAACTCATAAGCCAACTGCTTCTTTAATTTTTTAATTTCACTTATATTCTTCAAAGGTATGAGCATATTGTCAAAATAAAGTACAAATAGGTAAAAGATCTATTTTGTAGTCTTCTAAAGTAAACACAGTAATGTGTTTACTTTTGGTGAATTTCTGCTCTTGTATTAATTGATCAAATCTCTCGTTCCACTGCCTTAGTGATTGTTTCAGTCCGTATAAAGATTTAATCAATTTGCTCACATGATTCTCCTTTTTAGCAACATTGAAATGATTCTCCTTTCTAGCAACTTTAAAATCACAAGGCTGGGTCATATAGATTTCTTCTTCTAATTTCCATGTAAGAACACCTTCTTAACATCTAATTGAGTTAACATGTACTCTAACTCATATTCTGCTACAAAGGCAAGTAGGATACGAATGGAAGTATGATTTATGACTAGAAAGAAAACTTCATTATAATCAATACCTTCATTTTGAGCAAAACTTTTTCCTACGAGATTTGTCTTGTATCGGAGAGTTGATTAATTTGGAGATCCCTAATTTTTTGTATAGACCTATTTATTGTCAATAGCCATTTTCCCTTAGGTAACTCCACAAGTTCTCAACTCTGGTTTTCATGTAGAGACTTCATCTTTTCTTTTATGGCTAACTTTCACTAATCATTTTCATTATTACATAATGTTTCACTGAAAGTGTTAGGAATATCATCTTATATAACTAAAAGCTACCACTATATCTTTTGTAAGTCATTTGAGTTTTTTTATCACTCTTTTTAGTTTATTTATTGCTATAATTTCATTTTCATCATTTACATCTTCAGTTGTTTATTCCTCTTCTAGGACATGAATAGAAACAAATTCTACTTTAACTCTTAATGTCACCTTCAAAGTTAAACTATTTTATGTAGAACTACTGATATATTTAGAGTTGCATCAAATTCCACCTGCTGCAATGTCTCATTGATCTTGTACTCCACCTTCTTAGAACTTAAAACCTTCAATATAGAAGCTTCATTAAATGTGACATCTCTGTTATACACGAACATTTTATGTTTAAGATCATAAATCTTGAAACATTTAACTCTATCTTTGAATCTCATAAAGACAACTTTCCTTACATGAAGATCGAGCTTATCATTCTTTACATGATAATAAGCTGAAAACTCAAACACACGAATAGAGTCATAGTCTTATGCATATTTTCTAAACCACATTTTCATAGGAGTTTTGCATTCAATTGCAGTAGAAGGCGATCGGTTTATTAAGTGACTTGCGTAGCTCACAACCTTGGCTCAAAACTTTTTATTTAAACTAATATTAGATAATATAAATTGTACTTTCTCTAGCAAAGTACGATTCATATGCTCAATCACACCATTTTGTTGTAGAGTATATCTCACCATGAAATATCTTTTTATACTCTCACTCTAGCACACTTGCAAAAATGGATCAGAAGTATATTCACTCTTATTATCATATCATAATACTTTGATCTTTCTGCCAATTTGAGTCTCCACTAGTTTTTTCAATTTCACGAAAATCTCTAGAACCTCATCCTTTGCTCACGTAGTATACACCTACACTCGTTTAGAGAAATCACCAGCAAATGAAACAAAATAATGTTTTCCACCAATTGATGCAATCTTATTAGTCCTCATTCATCACTGTGAGCATATTCAAAGATCTAACGAGTATCGTGATTAGCTGTACCAAACTTGACCCATGTTTTCTTGCCTTTACACAATACTCACATAACTTTAATTACTAGTTTTAGTACTTTTTAAAAGCCCATATCTCATTAGAGTTTGTAAAGACTTCTCTCCAGAATGTTCTAGTCGTACATTTCATTACCTGATAATGTCACTGTACGCCTTAGAAACATTAGCATCATCATTGTATCTCCTTTTAAATAATACAAATTTGACATCGAACCTTCTGCAGAATCACCACAGCCATATATATAAATTTCATTGTACTATTTTCAATGATAGTCTTGCAGCTTTTAACTTGCAAAACACCCATAGAAATTATATTTTTCTATAAAGTTGAAACATATCTAACTTTTTTAGTTCTCTAACTATTTTATCCAACATTTTGAGCTAAATTATTTATATCCCTAATGTGCGACAAGATTAATTATTTTTCTATCACAGTTGCACCGGATTCTAAATTACAAAAAATCTTAAATCATTCCATAATAGAACACAAATGATAGGTTACTCCAGTATCAAATATCTACTACTTTATACTAGCCATATATGTTGTAAGAGTAATACCTAGAGAATAATTTGAGTCTTTATCTTTCTTTTTCATGTTCATTGCTACTGGTTTCTTCCCATATCTTTTGAGAGCCTTGGACAATCTTTCCTCTAATGGCCCTTTATGAAAATAAAACACATTCTTCTCGATTTATATTTATGCTTATCAATTTGGACCGAGAATTCTTTCTACCATGCTTCTTCTTTTTCTTCATTGTCCTTTCTCTAACTAGTAAAGCTTCAAAAAATGATCTTTTGGAATGTTTATCATATTCTGAATCTTTAAATTGGTTAATCTTGTGCAAACATCTTTGAAGATGATTAAGTTTTCCTTATATATCAAAGTAGTCACAAAATAGTTATATTCTTCTAGAAGTGAGTATAGTAGAATCATAGTCATGACTTCATCTTTAATATCTTCATCAAAATTCTTTAAAATAGTAAGTAACTTTTCAAATCTTGAGATATGATTGTGTATTGACATCTCAGACTTCATTCGAAAGCCATATACCTGGTCTATTGCTGAAGGCGATTTTCAGTACTTTTAAGCAAGTATTTTTTTTTTCTAATGTACACTACAAAGTCATCGCACATTCCTCGTCTTTCACAAGATACTTCACCTATTTAGTCAAGCAAGATTTAAGTTGACCATAAGCTTTCTCGTTCATACGGTCTAAAGTTTCTTAACTATACAAATGTCTTTTATTTTTCAGAATAATATCGAGATCGATTTGAATAAGAGCATCCATAACTTTGCGCCTTCACATGCCAAAGTTGATTTTCCCATCAAATTTTGAACATCGATATTCTGGCCTCCAATAACATATGTTATATGACAATGTAATATGCCTTGCCTCCCACATTAAATGTCTCTTGAGTTAGTTTATGTAGATCACTCCCCAATTATGGAAGTTTTACCTTCTATCATTTTCTCAACAAACTATTCACACTTGAAAAATAATCTCTATGATGTTAATTTCGCATTAACAAATGCACCATAAAAATACCCAAGAGAGTGGAAGGAATGATAACGGTTGTACTTAAAACTCAAATTCCTTAGTCTCTTATCACCTTATTGATATAATTTTCCTAGATATTCATAAATACACACTACTTACAATATAATTACAATAAATTGTCTCCCAAGTATAAATAGTCATCTCCACCGTATCTGTAAACAGTACTGTATACGTGAACAACACCGTATACCTCAAGTACAAACCGTTGGCTCTGATACCACTTATTATGGGCAGAATGCGGAAACAAGTGTACCAAATAATTAAAAAAAATAAAGGACACAAGATTTAACATACTTCAATAATTATATCTGATTAGTGTTAAAAATTTTATATTTTCTAAAGAATAAAAATGTTATTTTATTTTTTATTATAATTTATATGTGTAATTATGTAATATATTATGAAATTCTAATTATGTTTTTAAGTATTTGATTTTGTGTATTTTTGTGTGTTTATTAAGTAAAAATAATAATTTCAAACAATTCAAAACTCCTAACAAATTAACAAATAAATGCTGATGGTTTGAAAATTTAAGCCATTATCAAAGATGATTTATGACTTTTATTCTAAAATTATAAGATTTTACTATGTTAACCGCAATAATTATAAAATTATAAATTTCTACCATATTGGGTGTAGTATTTATGAGTGGATATATTTGAATATATTGTGTTAGATTTATATTTAGTTAATAGGGTAAATGTAAAGCCATGATTTAATTGACTTTGTTTATATATGTAGTGTGGATTGATTATAAATTAATATAAATAGAGAAGAAGGAGAACAAACCTCTCTACGCTTCCTTCTTCACTTCTTTCTCCTTAATTTCTTCTTCTCATATCTCTTTATAATATTTAGTAAATTAATAAATAAATTTATTTTTATTTTTATTTTTATTTTTAATTATTTCTATTTTTATATATAATTTAATATTAATAATTATTTTTATTTCAATTATACTAGGCTAAATAATAATAAGTGAGGGTAAGATGAGACACTTAGTAGATTTAATCAAATTTTATTTTTAATTATATAAATTAAGTTATTTTCTAATTAATATTATCCATATTTTATATTTGAAAATTTTTATTTGTTGTAGACAAACAAGAGAGCTTGGCACGATAAATTCTTAATATCTTAGTATAAAGTATGGTAAAATATTATTTTGACTTATTGTAGAAAAATTAAATTTTAGAACATTAAATACTTAATTTATAATAAAATTAATGAAAACTAATAATAATTTATACAATTAATCTTTTGGATAATAAAGAAATTTGATAAAAATAATTTATTAAATTATGTTTACTATTACGAGTGGATCTATAGCCCTAACTAATTTAATTACATAGTTTTACTCAAATTAAGTTTCATATTTTTAATTTAATTTAATTTTTCTTAGATAAATTAAATAAACAAATTAGATATTTCATTTGTAGATCAACCTCGGACTTACGGAGCTATATTATAACAAGACACTCTTATACTTATAAGTTATAAAATACTTTTGAGTCGTGGTAATGCCTACGTCCATGACATTAAGGGAAAATAATCATATTACTAATAATTATTATAGTACAATATTTGAGTAAGAAACCTCACTTTCTAGAATCTAAATACATTCAGTATTCTTACATATGCTTAAAAGGAAAATATTTCAATTGCTTACACTCTCTAATTGTTCACTCTCATAATAATTCTCTAATGTAATTATTTTTTCTAATTTGGGATGCTTCTCTCAAATGGTTTGGGATGATTAAGAATAAAGAAACTCGTGTTATTTATAAACAAAGTTCCGCCAACCATATAACAAAAGTCTTCAATAATTTGACAAGTTTTCTTCATTCGGTGCTTAACTCTATATTTTTTTTTCCTCATTTGCTATATCAATTCAATTTGTCATTTGCTATATCAATTCAATTTGTATTTGAATTGATAACATAGGTGGCACACCTATGTCCACCTATGTTGACAGTTCAATAGTTCCAAGTAGATGTTATAGGGCAAACAATCCCACCATACCAAAATATATATCATTGCAGAGTTTAGATATTTTTAATCGTTAATCCAAGAGAAGGATAAAAATCACTTTGTGGTGGGGGGTGGGAAGATGGTTGCCACCTAGTAAAATCTCAGGTCAAGTTTTGAACCTCCATGACGCAAACAGAAATAGAAATTGGGTTAATATAAGGCTAAATAATAATATATGAAGATCAATTGACCAAGATACAAAGACGCCAAAAACCAGATTATGCAAGGAAAGCAGGACCTCACAATTTTATCAGTTCAGATACAACTACTATAATTTGAAGAACCCATCAATGTGAAATTCAATAGTTTGATTTATAGTATAAGTAAGGATTATTTATGATTATTTATAAAAATATTATGCAGAAAGAGAGAGAAAGAATCACTTTCACGCATTGAATATGAGTGAAGGATATTTGTGGAATAAAATTGCCATATTTAGAAGTGCTTGAGTTACCAACGTAATGTCAAGGGCTACACTTAATAAGGGGCTTTATAAAGGGTGTGGAAAGTCTCACTTGTGATAATATGATGAGTGTGAATGGACCCCACTAATTTTAACTAGTGTTGGATTATTTGCACCCTCTAAGGTCCTAATAAAATCTCTCTTCTGAAAAAACAAAAAAAAGTATCTTTAGTTCAATCTCTTTCCAGTAAAATGCTTATTTCTTTATGAACAAGTCATTTATTGGCAACTATGCATACAGAAATTAAATTTTAACCAGCATATTGAAAACAGGCGGCCTTCGTTCATCACCTACATATTTACAATCAAATTACCATAAGAGGCAAATAGTTTCCATATTTGTTTTAAGATATTCCAAATTCATTCACAATGTTCTTCTCATTATCTACAGCGGACAGCCACAACAATTGCTTACTAGTTATAGTATATAAGGAAAACCTAACAAACAATGACTAATTTTATATATCCGTTCACATTAAATAAATTACAATCGTACTTGCAAAGATTGTTTTAGATTTGAATTCTCAATTGTTGTAGGTCTGTGTGTGCAGTTCATGTTGTCAAATTCAGAATTTTTCAAAAATTAATTGCTGTCGAATCTTTGTTTTCTGAGAAATTGTTATTAAACTTGAATAGTCTTCTCATGCACGATATTAATTTTGGCATTGTGAATAATTGAAAGATAAAAATATAATTTTCAAATTTTAAAGATATAAATGAATGGGAAAATCGTGTGTGCTGAGTACTTTCCAAGGTGCTTATAGCCTCACTGCTTGAAAGAAAATAGTGAAACAAATCCTATTGAGTTTTAGCTGGAAACTCCATTCTTTTTCTTTAATAAATTTCTCGCACTTATTATTATTTTTTTTAAAAAAAATCCTATTTTGATCTATCATTCATTGCTTTGCACTCAATTAGTTCACAAGAAAGAATAATTACTACCATAAGACAAGCTAATGCCTGCAGATTAAACTAATTATCAAATTAATTAACTATACAATCGTCTCCAACAAGGAATTTTGCTGATCCCTTCCCTCCTGATCATGCCACAGTAGTAGAAGTAAATAAGCTAAGTTCTGCGCACGTGATATTTGCCTTAACCACTAATTCCTGAAGCTGTGTTCTACGCATGATCAAGAAACCCAGACAAGTAACTAGTAAGCTGAGCCTGATCCTCCAATTGAAAGACGCTGCTCAATTAATGATTGTTCCTCCAAGAACAACTCTATATATATTCCCGCCCTCATTTATACCCTTCACAGCCTCGACAATCATCATCCCAGTTTTGAAACAGCTCCTGTTTCTGTATCTTGTGTAGATCAAGCAAGTAACTAACACTTTCAGAGACATCTGAGAATCTGCAATCGATATTCCAGAGCTGCAAAGGTAGACATCATCTGTGAGCTTCATAACCTTGTCTGATGCTGAGTCAAGGACAAAGCCTCCGTTGTAAGTGACGCCGATGATTGTGGTGGCCGTCTAGTGTGGCACGTTAACATATTTAGTTCATATCCTTCACTCAAAAACCGAGAGAGGAAGAGCAGAATATGTCTGAGAGGGAGTCACAGTTTTAAAAGAAAACACTTCTTACTCATCTGAACAAAACTCTCTATGTAGAGAGCATCTTAACATTCCTAAACTACTTCACTGCTTGCTACGTAATTGATTCAAGCATACACATGGCAAGGAATAAGTGAGAAACAAGCAGTATTCTAAGAGCACCTAAAAAAATAAAAAATAATAAATTATTCACTAACGTAATAACTATGTTCCCTTCATAACAGAGGAAATGATAGACAAAAATTTAGTTCTAAAGACTAAAGATATTGTCAATCGATGCTTTTAAATTTCCCCAAAGTTATGAATGAAATGAATAACGAGTAGGATGGACTATTTGTAGCCTAAATTTGCTATGAACACTCATAATCGTATAGAATTTTATATTACTAAAATAATCTTTAATGTATTTTATTATTAAGGATGTACAATTTGATATAACTAAATAAAATATTTTACTTTAGACACCATCTAATATATCCACTTCAATTATCCTTTGAAAAGACTTAATAATATCAAATATATATATAGAATATCAAATTCATTTCCATCATTTGAATTACATCCGCACGTAGAGTGACAAAATAATCTAACTAGGTAATTGTTGTCTACGTAATACTAATAGAAATAATAAGAGAAAGTTATTAAAAATGCCAATATCTAGCTATGGACTAAATTTTGAACTTTTTTAGAGTGATAAAAATAAAGCTATCAAAATGCACTCTCTCAGCCTCTATGTTGCCTTTGGGCAATTAACCTCATTTTTTCTCCGTTTCTAAAAGTACCATTACATAATATAAACTGACTTTAATCATAAGGTCTAATGACAAAAAAATTTTATCCAATGAAAGAACAATTTTTTTAAATCTAGTTCAAAACATTCTTTCCATTTTTATTCTTTCTAGATTTAAGATCTTTAAGAATATTTTTAGAAAACATATACAAAATTATGGTTTTGGGAGACATGTCCACGAGGAAGCAATACATTATGAGAGCCCACAATCCAGCCGATGTTCAATGAAGCATTAAAAAAAAAAAAAAAACGAATTGCATGTATGTATATCTTTCTTTGTATAATATCAAAAATTTATTCTATAATTTTCTCCTCTAAAAAAAAAAATAATTCAGCTTCATTCGTTGGTAATTGGAGGACCTTCAAAGCGTATATAATCATACATGACTCCTTGGAAGGGTCCGTTGTTTCTTGACTGAGTAAGATAAATTGTATTGTTCCTCGGTTAAGCAAATAGCTTGGCACGTTGATGCTGTAAAATCTGTACAATTCATGAATCCCATGTCTAGCAATGGCATTGTCCTTTTCTATCGTTCCTGTCGAGAATAGAGGTCGCATGCCTCGATGACGAATATTGGAGTTGAGTCGAACCCGTAAATTAGAGTATGTAGCTGCTGACAAGGCCAATTGAAGAGTGTAATTTTCTTTCACTACTAGAAAAATGATATTTAGTGATATTAAAATAGTGTCACTAATTATTAATAGTGTCAGTGATCTAGGAGTCAGAAAAATACTGACACTTGAATGTTGTGTCAGGGATTACTATTACTATAGTATTACAGATTTTATGACACTATAATGTCAATAATTACTATTACTATGTATCACGAGTTAATAATATCAGTAAAACAATCACCCCAATGAAACTAATACTTTATGATACATTTTTAGTATCAATGACTTTTATTAGTTATTATTATCATTTTAAGTTTTGTCAATCTAATGATATTATTTAAAAAAAAATATTAGTAAACTGCTAAAATGAACAATTACATATAAAATTTCTAACAAAACATTATGGCTCTTTTGTTTGGCTTTCTTCATAAACAATCTTAAAGAGTTTGCTACTTAATTCGACACACCCAAATTATATGGGTTCTTTGACAATACATTGTTGCTTTCTTCATCAAACAATCTTAAAAGAGTTTGCTACTTAATTCTGTACACACCCCAAATCATATGGGTTCTTTGACAAAACACCATTACTTTCATACACAAACAAATCAGGCTCTCCATCTACAAATTTAAGGAAGATTAAATTTTTTTTTTTAAAAGAAATAAAGATCATATCCCTCTCAGGCCCCCATTCCTTAGATATTGACAACTAATATGAAAAGCAAACTCAAGAATTAATAAGAGTAAAAAATTTTTGTAAGAAATAATCCCTCCATCCTCCTTATCGGATTATAAATCCCTCCGATTTTGAAAAAAGAATTGTTTGTTCCGGTTATGTTCGCTTGCTTTCTGACCTTGAACCCGAATAATCAATCCAGTCTATGTCAGAATTCTCTTTCTGGGATTCAATCTCCATACTGGTGCCTCCCTGGGTTATTCGGTGGCTTCGATCCTGTAAAAAGACAAGTTTCATTCAAATTCAGCTAAACAAAATCCTCTGCAAAGGCTCAATTGGAAAGAAGCAAAGAGATGGATACGAGCAAGTGTGCAATGAGCTTTACAATATTTGAAGATATAGTGTCGTGGAAAGTTGTAATTAAGATAAAGAGAATAGAATGAGGTTAGGCTTAATAAAATTATTGAAGAGAGTGAAAAGTAAAAATAATGAGTTCATTGGTATAGTTCTAATCAGCTTATGCAAATTTGAGCTAGAAAAATTTAACTAACCTCTCTTACTATTGGATACTCCTCGGACTCAAGCATGCGCACAACTTAATTCATTTTGGGTCTTTTTCCGAATCGGATCAACACACCGTAATGTCTGTAAGAAGGGCAAGCTTTAGAGCTCTTGTCGATGGCCTTACCTCAATATTTGGGTCCACCACTTCCTCTGACCTCTTGCTTCCAACCATCATTTTTAGCCAATCAACCAAATTTACCTACAATAAAGATGATTTCATGTTAATAACTTTCGGAAAATGTTCGTAAAAGAGTAAAAAATTCTAGGGAGATGAAGGAAAATAAAAAAAGAAACAAAAGTTCAAACTACCAAAAGCATCAATATTTCTGATATCATCTCTTCTTCCCTCTTCTCCACCCCATTGAACAGGTAATAGCCTAACTTATGATGTTCTCCACTTAATAGCCCAAGCTGGTACCAACACAAAATTAGTTTTTCCTGCCCCTCAAACAATGGCTTTATTGCTTCTGTGCACATCCAATTTGTTGGTTCATACATCATATAAATGTATAAATATATATAATAATTTGAGCGTAGGAAAACATACATGAATATTGAACTAGAAAGAGAAGATTTTGTCTTGTCATCATGATCAGTGATTGATTCCACATTGCTTAGGATCGGTCCCCTAGCTCTTATGACAAAAGGGTCTATTCCGATCCAAACCAAGGAGAAGATTGAAGCCGTAAAGATCGACCATATAACAACAATCATCGATGTTCGATTCTGTCTCCCCATCAATGACCTAGAATTACTCATTTCTCCACCATTCCTCGATGGTCACTCCACTCCATCTCGACTCCAAAATGCCACTTGCAAAGAATGAGACGAAAAGTGCAACCAAGCAATGGACTGAAAATGCACTCATCTAGATTGTGCAAAAATCAAGAATAAGTTTATTAGCAAATCCGAAGCAAAATTATATAAGTAAATCAATTCTATTATTCAGTACCTCGGCATGATGAATTTATCGATCGACAAGCAAATGGTCGGTAGGAGACAGATGCAAGAAGTGGTATGGAGGTGAATGGATAAATAGTTGTGTTAATATATGCAAACGCTCAAGAAATTTGATCTTCCTTCTTTGCAACCATAACATATTGGATTGTGCCGATCGAAGAAAATCTCAACAGAGCCAAGCGCCCATCGAAGGGCTTGATTGGCCTATCCGACAAGTTCATAGGAGCCGAGCCCTTGAATGTCGATCTCTTTGGCATACAAGTATATAGACCTGCAGCTACGATCGTGTAGTTTGAATCCGATCGGGATATCTTCCGTGATTGAGCCATAAATCCAACCCAACTGCAAACGCAAAAGCAACCAAAATGTTCGAAGCACAATCATGAATAGAACCCTCGAAATTCTTGTAGTGAAAGATTACCTCGAGTACTCTATTCGGTTTTGTCTTCATAATCACAACTCATTACATGAATAGCTTCTTTAAGCTGGGCTTCTCATCTGGAGAAAGCGGGGACACCACCTTGCTCCATTAAAGTTGAAGTCACAAAATTGCCGATCGTCCAAATTTCCTTTCGAGATTCATTTGGGATAGCAAATGTTCCTTGTTTTCCTCCATTCCTATTCCAATACAAACCAAAGTTCCAGTTAGACGATCAACGAATCAAATAGCAAGTATTCTAGAGATAATTAGCCCGGTGATATTCTTCAGACCTTCTAGGTTTGCTGCTTCTCGAATTGCATTGGACTTGGAATTCTTCTTATATTGCTTTTGGCGTCGAAAACATGGGCAGCAGCCACAGGTAATCATTCTTGGACGCTTAGCAGCTTTTGGAGGTTGGTGGCCATATAATGCTTGCCTTCTGAAAACACATCTTGTGCCAACATACATAGGACCCTGAATGCCATCAAGACCCTTCATATTAATCTGACAAATATAGAAAAAAAAATTATATGTGAATTCAAATTTTTTTACGCTATGTGCAGGGCATTAAGAGGCCATTTTTAATTTTTAAAATCTGGATTCTTGCAAGCTTACATCAAAGAAGCCTCTATTTCTGTTAGCATAACGATCACTTTTATAGATGCCATCAAACCTCTGTGGAAATTGAACATAACAAACTCTTTTCCCAGTCTGCGGATCCATTAGGAAACACATAGCCTCTCTCACAGCTTTGCTGTTGTTTACATAATGGTTACGATCCAAGTTCGGGATGAAAGGGAATTTGTAAGAACCCCGAGACACGAACTTGGAAATTTCAAGGAACCAAATTTATCTCATAACAGACATGCAAGACTAAATTAAAAAGTCTGCAGGATTCTATCCCGATCATATGAGTTTTAACTTGAGCAAGTACAAAATTAATTTTTCCTTTTTATTTATTTCATCAACTGAAATTAAATCTTCTATACACCCACATGAGTAGAGTTCTAACCTCAACATCTTGCATCACTATAAGAATTTTACCGATTTAGAAGTTAACAAAATTCAATATTAAACAACATAAAATCTTTATGATAAATGTATAATTATATCCATTTGTCGGATGATCCTTTAAAAATGAGATAAGTTCGGATTAAGAGACAATATTTGAAACAAAATCACGGAATGAGAAATTACCAGCAGCATTCAAGGCTCCAACTCTCTTATTATGTTAAAAAGCAGGCCTTTTCTCCCGAGATACATAAACAAGATTTGGCAGCTCATTTCCTTCAGACATCATGGCCTTCCTCTTTTCCAAGAAATACTTTAATCATTCCAGGATGATCCTCTGTATTGTTTCTAGGCCATAGTGTCCCATCTTGCATAATCCACCCGTCCCGAGGAAAATCATCCTGGATTTTGCTACCAGCGCATTAATCCTAACCTTGAACTCTCCATATTCTCTCTATCAAACACCAAACAGTTTTCAAACTCAAGATAAAAAAAGGTTCCTAGTTTTCAACATTCTATTTGTATTTATTCATTGAAAACATGGCTTTAATACCATATTAGTTAACGACTAAATAAGTAAATCTCAAAATATTTGTGACACAGAGAGATAAGTAGAACACCATAGAGAGAGTCCAACCAATTTGGATTTGAAAATCATGGAAGTTATTATAAATCCAATAAAATATTTAAATAGAACTTCAATAAACAATCATAATGTCATTATAATGCTCACTGTATCCAATAGTGACAACGAATGATGAATATTTTTCCCCGACAGCCAATGAATAACAATTAATAAGTAAAACAATTAAAGGAAGCAATAGATCCTTAAAGAAAAGGTTGTAAACTACCTTCAGATGGTAGTATACTTCCACACCCATCTTCATGGCTTCTTTGAAAGAGGAAGCTCCTACAGGAAGAATCATAAACTCCTGCAGAAAGAAATGAATAAGGATCTAATTGCTGAAGAGAATCCATAAAATATAAATCAAGGTAAGTATCAAGAAACACACCTGCATAGCAAGTTTGTTTCTAGCATGTGATCCACCATTAATGACATTGAATGCCAGCACTAGCAACACCAAATCCTTGTTACCAGCGAGTTCGGCAATATGCTGCATTCAAACACCCCGCCGTTTATGACATCAAGCAGTTTATGACACCCCTCGGGGATGAACGCCTCGACGTAAAGGGAGAGACCAGTCTGGAGCTCCCAGAGGCCCTGGAGGCAGAGGGCTCTGCCGAGGGCAACGTCGGCGACGAAGAGCCTGGAGTTGCAAGCGAGGGCAAGGCGGAGGAAGGAGGCGAGTGCGGAGATGCGGTCGGAGAGGGTGTCGCATATTGAATTTCAAAGCAGCAGATTCGGGTTTTACAAATCGTGCCCTAATTCTTTGATTACGGAGATGGGAAACTCGCAATTCAAGGAATTGAATCGAATCCCCACAAAAAGAAAAATCACTTTTCGTATGTGTAATATCAGTCGGTTCTTAGGGCTAAATTTGGAGATAGCGAGAAAGAGAGAGGGAGAGGGAGGGAGTTAGAGAGAGAGATCGAGGGAGGGTTAAATATTAAAATGAAAGCCAATGGTTTAATGTTTAAAATTAGGTAATTTATGTTTTAGAGTTGTTGGGTTCGATTCGTCATAGGTACAAAATTAAAATTTTATTTTTAATTACTAATACCTTAGTGTCACAAATTTCTAATGTTTAATTTATTGACACACCAGTATCAGTAATTTATGACACTTATTTGTTAAAAGCGGAAAATAATACATATGTATATAATTACTGATACTTTTTACAAAGTGTCAATAAACTAAGTGTCAGTAATAATCATTTTTCTAGTAGTGTTTGTTGCTCACGTCGTCCAATTGAAATATGATCTGCCGTGTAGTCGGTTGAAATGTGTTGTTTCCTACTTTCCTGTTAATATGAGCAAAGAACCAGTCTCGAGTGTAATTGCCGACGCCAATGGTGTACAGGAGATCATCCTTGGGATAAAAATCTGCATATCGTTCCCATAATCCGTATTGCCTAAACTTGTCCGAGGGTTCAGTAAACAACGGATTCTTAAATTTTGCGCAGGGATCTGGCACGAAGAATTCGGCAGCTGAGCGATCAGGGACTCCGATTTCCCACAACGTAGGACCGTTTCTGGGCGGCTCATAAACAACAGTTCCCAAGTTGATCTTTGACCCTGCCCCGACAGTAATATTAAAACCATATTTGCAATCACCAACAAATCCAGGGACCCATGCATACAAACTATAATCCCCTACTCGAAAGTTTTCGATTGTGAAATGTCCATCCTCGTCTGTTTGTGTCCAGAACTGATAACCGCTAGTTTCTGCTTGCCATGATCCCGCATCGCCAGGAGCTGCCAACCCAACGTAAGCCGATTTTGCGTTTATCGGTTTCACATTCATATATCCGTCAGGAACTTGTAATTGACCAGAAACTATTCCTCTTTGGTAAGATTTCGGGAAATCCTTTGATCGAGGGAAATCATACGGCCAACTTTCAACCTCTTTCAGCATCTGTCGTTTAGCATCCTCCCAAAGAGCACGGGGATTTTCATGGGAAGAAACAGTGTTTAGATAGACAAAAGCAGGACCCAATACTTTCTTCCAGGGCTGTCCTTTAGCATAATACGTATCTACTTCCCTCCCAGTATAGTGAGTTCTAGAAAACATAGAGAGGACAGTGGGGCCAGCATGGGATGTGAGCTCTTGCTTGATGGGGCCACACGGGCGGAATTCATCACTGGGTGTGATCATCCAGAATCCCACTCGTGGTTTGTGGGATATCCATCCGTGCACCCTGTTGTCTTTGTTCTAGCTCGAATACTGGTACTTGTCGTGAACCTCTCCTTTGAATCTTTCGTCGGTTGGATTGGTCAAGAGAACGGCCTCACGGTAGTCAAGAGTCTGGCCTCTTACACGGTCTTCGTTCAGTGGCATGAACTTTTGCTTGTGGTCTGATAATGCCATGTAACGGAACATGTCCTCTCGAAGCTTGAAAACGGCTCTTATTTGGTACATGTACACATCAGGTGTTTGAGGAAGAATTCAAAGTGAACTCGAACAGACCAGATAGTTATCTGTTACGATCAAACAAAATACCTCAACTAAGTGGTTATCTGATAAACTTGAGCACATCATCTCAACTAAGAGTTATCTAGTGATGAGGTAGTTATCTACAACTCGACCAGGTAGTTATCTGATAATCATGAGTAAATAACTTCGACCAAGAGGTAGATTTGGCTATCTCGTACATATAACCTCGAACAGAGAACAATTCTAATTATCTCGATTAGATATATACAATAAATGATAATTATTAGTCATTATTACTCATAAGTTATTATGATAAATGTTATTTTGTAATCAATATTATGTTTATTATAGTGCTCATTAGTACATCAATTATGATCATGGAGGTTATGATAATTATGATTATTTATTTAGATGGATATATTTAGTTTTTTAGAAACTCTCCTCCTCTGGGAAAATAAATCATTCTTTTGTTCATTCTACTGAAAAAAGCTCTCAACTGGAAGGCAATATGATTAATCCACATGAGAAGTGGCATACGATTTTCCCATATCCGATTACGGACTTGAGCGTCAGAAGATCCAAGCAGGGAAAACTTTTGGCGCCTTTGACATTCTTCTGTGATTTTAGGTAATTGACAACAATCTGCTAGCAGTTAAAGGCATTCCAATAGATTTGCAAGGTATTTCCCAAGAAACAAATTCAATGATGATACTGAAATATGATACTGCAAAGAGATCTACTCGCTATTATCAACATTTGGCACCGTCTGTGAGAATTAGTATAAAAAATCATTTCTTAATTTTTCATGTAGCCAAGGGAAAAGGAAGAGATTCAGAACAATCCTGGTATGAAATCTAGTTTATTACAAGTTGATGTAGAATTCTTAAGATCCAGATTAGGTGCACTTGTTCTGAAGTTTTAATTTTGAAAATTTTGTTGATTTCATTCCATCTTTTGTGGCTTATAGTACAAATCATGAAAATTAACTTATTTTATGCATAATAGTAGTAAATGTGATCATAAATCCATTGATAGAGGAAATTCTTATTTATGGCCATTTATGATCACAAAAATCAGCTTGGTTAAATTGCCATTCATGTGCATTATGGCACGAAAATCTGAAGCCAATTGATTATTTACCACATGCCTCAGTTTTTGCCATAGTAATGCTAAATCTTTAAAGTAGAAAAAGGAATAAGGTTCACTTTAATAACCATAATTAAATTAACAGAGTTGAGATGAATTCTAGCACAGTTAGAATTTAAAGTAAAATTGTATGGTATCGAAGCTTACAGGACCATGTGCTTACCATGCATATTTAATTAACCATATGCTTGCCATCTAATTTTCATAACAATATGCTTACCTTTATCACTTAAAGGCATGTGCAGCATACTTACAGTATTTAAAAATTACCTATTTGGCAATTCTGTTTGAAGATATATCCATGCCTTTGTTGCTTAAGCTACCTTAGATCAATTATTTTTTATTATGAAATTTTTTGGCAGAATCATAAGGAAGATAATTACATTATGAAGATATGATGTTCATATCAACTTTTTTGTTGAAAGTATAAAAAATTATTACGCTATTAATTTTGTGTCAGCCTTTGTCCTGCAGGAATCTATCAAACGTGTCAAAAATGAAGGAAAATGAGGGTAGAGGTTGAAGAATTGCACTAATTAAAAAGACATCAATGACAGTACATGAAAAGGATGACAAACATTTCATTAACACTTATTGCTTTCGGGTTCTGAAATTGAAGATGAACATGAAGAAATGAAAAGAGATTGGTAATGAATTTAATGGTGATGCATATCTTGGTGGGTGTAAAAAGAGAAAAATAATGAATGGGGTTTAATTGAACATTATTTTGGCATTTGAAAAGGTATGTAAAGGGAAAAAAAACCATTAAAAACTCATTAACAAGTGTTTTAAAAGGGTGTTCAAATAATAATATAATCTATCTATGTATACATATATTACAATATGGAGTGGTTCTAGATAAATATATTTATAGTATGGGTGGGATTATTTGCATGATAAAAATTAATTTGAACATTCTATTACTTTATACACTCATATAATAATTTTAAAAAATTAAATTTTATTTTTACACTCTTTAAAATTCCAAGAAGATCCTTACTCAAACTATTTAGATTAATTAACTTTATTTACTTAAAACACCAATAAAGCTATTCAATATATTTAATTTCAAGAGATTTAACAAATTTTACAATAATATAATCAAGTCAAGTTGAAAAAAAAAATAACAACATATAGTTATTAGTTTGTTGTTTATTTATATTAAATATTAGATTCTACACCCAAAATAACTTACAATGAGAAAAGAATAATATGGAATAGTCCATAAATACTAAAAAGAAAGAAGGAGAAGAAGAAGAAGAAGAAAAGGAAGAGGTCAAAAGCCAAAAAAAAAAAAAAAAAGGATCCTTTACAATTCTTTTGTTTACTCTATTTTTTAAAAATTAAAGTATAACGAGTGCAAATTTTATTATTATTATTATTATTATTATTATTATTATTATTATTATTATATATATATATATAAAGAATATTGATTTCATTATTATTCATCTTAGTATTAATTAAGATATTGGAAATAAAAATTTTAAGATTTAAAGTAAAAAAATTACGTACATTGATTAATGAGTGTGCTATATATGTATTCAAAATAAAATTTTTTAAAATTAGAATGTTCAAAATAATTTTTAAAATGTAAATATTTAGTATAATACAAAACTTTATTTACACAAACTAATCCATTGGAGAGAAAGAAAAAACTATAAGTTGGAATTGACGTCCTATATATTGTTGAGAGTACCAGGTTACTAGTGGTCTACAAGCCCAATAACAACCCAACTAACAATAATTTAATCTGCAGCACATTGTATCAACTTTTGGTATCATGATATATAGATAAGGGATATTTTCCACTAGTTAAGACAAGTGTGAATCCAGCATGGCTGGATTGGATTACATGCAGAAAACTGCTGTTTTGTCATGTAAACATGGCGCCGAAACTGCTTTCTAGTTTCAATTTATAAATATTTGATTGTGACATTTGCATGCCTGGCAGCAGCAGAATTTAATTGTTGTAGCAATCCACAAGAGCAGAGCATCTAAAGTTGAGCATGTTATCCAGACTGTAAAGATAAAATGACCATCTGTACGTTACCAGTATTATGCATAAGCATAAAGTTTCATTAAATTAGTAGGAAACTGCAAGAACTATGACTAAGAAGCATTGTAAGGGTATCTATTACTGTATCAATTGACAAAGCATATCTGATTGGTGAAAGGAGATATAAAAGAACGTGTATCTCTGATAGAGCAGCTCTTTTTTATTCCATCTATTGGTGGAATTCTTCTCTTAGATTGTCTATCTTTAATCTATTTTAACATGGATAAAATAGCCACAATAATGATTTAACTGGGACCAAAGTCTTGTGATGCTCAAATTTTTGTGTGTCACATCTCTGCAGTTATTACACTTGTTGTATAAGACATGAATTACACTTTTGAAGTAGATTTCAAACAGTTATATGCAAAATTATCATCAACATTTTTTGTGTTGCAGAGGAGACTGTGATTTCTTTTCAAACAAAATGTTTGATTAATTCAAGTTTACATGGACTTACAGGTAACAAAATTATACCTACAGATGAATCATAGGTTTTAGTACTACAGAGAAAAATCCCAAGAAGCACTTAAACAGTAAGTTGTTTTTGATGGGCACATTCATCTTCATTGAAACAACAATGGTACTGCTTAAGTTGCCTGCTCACGTTGAGAGGTTCTTCTAATCGTAAGGGAGATTGAAGAAACATTTCTCTTTGAAGATAGGAGCAGTAGGTGTGGAAAGCAGTGGGTGTCACATTTAACTGGAAGCCCAGAGCAAATAAAAAGTCCACTTCAAGCAAATTCATCTCTATCGTGCTGATTCCTCCAACTTTAGCATAGAAAGCATTGTTGTAATATCTGCGAAATTAAGCGAGAATAGAGTCAAATAAATGAAAATATAAATAGAAAATCAAAAAACAATTGAAATTATACTTTCTGACGGGTTAGGGTCCCCTAGATTGCAAAATATGTATGTTACATTTCTCATGCACTTTTTTTTTGTCATTAATAATAATTTTATCGTTACATGTCTTAAATATTAGGCAACATATAAATTAGTACTAAAAAAAAAATCATGAAGGATGTTAGTTACTGATGTTCCAAGGTAGTCGGTGCCTATCAAACTAATTAACAATTTAACACGAGGCTAGGACAAAATATGACAGTCAAACAACCGCCATGATTGTGCACAAAGGCCAAAATGACTGGTGCCAATCATTAAGCACAGAATTAATGCAATTGGGATCATAGCCTTGATTGAGCTGTCATTATATCACCTTTTTTAATAATGACTTAGCATTGACAATTTTAAATTTTTTATCATGTTGCAAACAGAATTTACAGCCATGCATTGATAGATAGATAGATGGATACAGACAAGACAACACCACGGCACCACATCTTATGCGTTCTTGTCTGGTAAAACACGCAGGCCTTCACATGCATGTCTTATTTTTCTTGGTGCTGGTGCCTTTCAAAACGGTGTGTTAATTAATTTCTACTATAATGCAATTAATGTTCCATGAAGAAAAATTAAGAGCTTCCTAATTGACTATTGCACTCATTATTTTAATTTGTTTTGTCTAATGAAAAAATTAACCTTCAGTTCAAATGTCACGATTTGATTGCCTAACGCAAATTATTAATTACTCATCCCCATCAATTCATCAAAATAAACTCATCAAAGAAACAAAAATTTGAAATATAATTACATGGAAAATCACATCAAAATCCAAAAATGTTAAATCAAGAAACATATACTGAAGCTAAGGACTTACATGTCATCCATGAACTTGGCAGCGACCAAAACGCTGGTGATGAGCAACCTATGAACATTGAAAGAGTTGATGGGCAAATAAGGCTGCTTCTTAGCAAAACGATCAAGATAAACATAGGCGACGACGAAGCAAGAACGGCTACAATTAGCATACTTAAGGATCCTTTCAAGGTAGCTATGAATGGAGATTGTAGGGCGAGTGAGGCCATGAAAGACTGAGATCTTTTGTGGGTGAAACTGTTGGCTTAAATCGTTAGACTCGGCGACACGTTGAAGAAGAGATGATAGAATTGTTATGAGTTTAGGCATCACTGCCGCCTGTTCTTGATGATCTTCAAGAATAATATTAGTTCCAAACTGATGATGATCAGCCATTTTTGGTTGGCTTTTTGTTTTGTTGGTTGAGTTTGTTTCAGTGTTACCTGCTAGCTGTTGCTTTCCTTTTGTGTTTACTATTCTTTGCTCTCACTTCACAAGGAGAATAGAGAGATTTGGTTGTTAATGAGTGGGGTGAATGAAATGAAATGGAATTGCAATTCGATGGGTATACATATATATGGAGGAGAATATTTTTTCCTCCTTTCTTTGTTTATCAGGAATTTGTTTGTTGATTAATTAAAGAATAATTAATTAAATATTTAATGTTTTCATTTTAAGAGAAGTTTTGTATCATGACGACCTTAGTTGTTTTTTATATTTTTTTTACCCTTTATTATTGTTATTGATATAATATGGGTGCGGAGGTTGCTGGCTATAATGAGAGAGGCTTCTCCTAAAACAAAAATTCAATACACAAAAGTTCAAGTGGGTAGATTAGTGAAGTAGTGACTTTAACTTCTAAATGAAGAAAAAGAAACTGTGTTTTCATAATAGTATAACATTGGGTAATTTTTCATCAACCAGTATTTTTATAAATAATAATTAAAAAAATATCTCAATGATTTCAGGTGCTTTTACATATTTAAAAGAGTAGCCTGCTTGAAATATTATTAATATTTTCTTTTTAACTCTTTTTACATAAAATTAATAAATTTATGAACCTTAATATTGTTAATGAAGCAATAATGTAGCATCAGTTACAATGAAAATTCTAATATGTTATTAGTATATCTTCCCTATTAAAATAAGGTAAACAAAATAAAAAACAATACTACTTATAATTTAAAAATACATGTTTTCTGTAAGGACAAGGATTTTCTCATTTTTTTCCTCATATTCCTCTTTGTTTTTCAATGATTAATTAATTGTGTGATAATTATGCTAATTTTTTCAATGATATATATATTTGACCAATCATTGATTCATTAAAAAAATAAGGAGGGTTGGGAGGAAAAAAATTAAGAAAAAATTATAAAAAGGAAAAAAAATAAGAGAAGATTCTAATCACTCTTATAAACGTAAGATCACTTAAACTTTGAATTAGATCTAAGTGGGCATTAAAAATCTCTGAGTTAAAATTATAACCAAAAAATGATTTGCCCGGCCCAAAAAAAAAAAAAATCAGATCTGATCTAGATATACTCATTTCATTTCCTATTTTTAACTTCTATTTTTAATTTAGGAAGTACAGAGTAGCTTCAAGTGAAATCTAAATTGTACTTCTAATTAGTATATATAATTCGCTTATTTTCAAGGAAAAATAGACTAAAATTTCCAAATCCAGTCATCAAATTTGACAGATTCATCAATCAATTATAATAATAGTGTGACCCCATTACCATATACATTCTTGTACTTGAAATTTTATTTGCTCTGCCTTTGACTTCACTGAATCTATAGTTGATTTATATTCCTTTAACTTTCAAGCTATGTCTATACACTATGCTGTATTATTTTCTTGGTGACAGCTCTTCATTGCTAAAATTGCGATATTCTACTTAACAATACTTAGTAGTTTTTTATTCCTTAAAGAGGGCAAAAATTCAAATATAATTATACGTAATAGATAATAGAGTAACGTTATAGTAAGTATGATGTTGAACACAATTATTATGAGTGACAGCGCAGCTCGTGACTATTGCTAAAAATAATTATAAATATTTTCTCGATTTAATTTAATTGTTATTACAAACCAGCCTCATTATTGAGATTGAGAGTTTAAGTTTTTATGTGTATTTTTTAGAGTAATAAATTATTTTCCCTTTTTTCAACGTGCATTTCGAAGCTAAGCTTCATCTATGCTGCATCTAGATAATCTGATACTTTTATAATTATAATATAAGAGGGCCGATCTTATGCATGTCACGTTATAATTCGCGACATGACGCGTGCTACTATGTCATTGGCGGGGTTGTAAAACCCATAACATAACCCAACCAATAAAAAAAAAGTGACATGCGTGCTGCACATCTGATCAAAATTAAAATCGTATAATGTAATATTCAAAATGGAAAAAGGGCAAATTATGTTCGGTAGGAATTAATGAATGATAATGATGAACATGATGAAAATGGTGGTTATGGTTCATTAATAGGATAAATAAGAGTTGGTTTTGTTAGAGCATTAAATCAGTTACCCCACCAATCAAATCATTACAAATATTTCTTTCTTTCTTGTAGACTTTGCCAACTCTTAACATTATCATCTTCATTCACGTCCTTCAGATGATTATATATTAAAGAGAAAACGTGAGAAGCATATTACGAAAAGCTAAATATTATTAATAAATTTAAAACACAAACTTTTTAAAAATACAAAACGTCAATCTGTTTATTTGTCGTTTAACATGCTGCCAACGGACAGTCTTTTGCTCCACCTCGTCCACGACCATGATGCCGGCGTGATTGTTTCTACAAACTGATATAACCATTTACAGGGTGTTTAACTAATGATTAATTTTAAAAGTAACAAAAAAAAAATGTTTGTTACTTTTTAAAATAACAACATATTTCTTAATGTCTAGAAAATGTTATTCATATTTTATCCTCATATTTTTAAACAAACGCAAATATTAATTTAAATTTGCCGTTTTGTAACAGATTGTTTATTTTTAGAAAACGTTCTTCTTTGATTGATTGTATTCAGTACCAATTAGATACAAAACACAAAAAATAAAAAATGATAATTTGGGTATACTTTCATATTTATTGGATAATTTTTTAGAAAGTTTTGACGTTCTAATAGTCTTACCCGGTTTGAATCTGGATTAGTCGAGATTCATTGTGATTTTCGGATACCAGTTAGTTTAATATATATAAAATAAAGAATTCTTATCATATGTATAAAATTAATTAAAAAGCATATATGAATTTACGAAATGAAAAATGAGTTATGATATAACCACAAATTCTTATATAATCTTATTTTGTATAAATTAATTTGTCATTGACTTATTGGTTGAATGAAAATATAAAATAATAAAATAAATCATGTGAACTAAATAATTTTTTATCCAATCAAATTAATTACGCCATATCAATTTATACAAAATAAGTTTATACAAAAATTTTTTGATTCATTATTACTCATGAAAAATTTACACAGAAAAAACACAAGACATTCCCACAGAAACCTAAATTGCAATCCCACACAATTTAATGCGAGAGTGGTGGTGGTGATCATAGTAAATTAAGCTGATCACATGCCTTTTAACATGGAGAAGAATATCCAGGTATTATCCATCCTCTAAGATTTTGCCACGTAATCACTTTCATGGGTGGAGCGATATTTTGCCTCGTGACAAGCACGTTGTGAGTCAATCAATAGAAAACAAGAAGTTTTCTCCTTAATTAATTATTTTCTAAAATTTGATCATAAAGTGAAAAAAAAATTGTAAATCGCTTAAAAGAATTAATATTGATTCTTTGGTTTTCATTTGTAGACTTGTTGTGTCTCATATTATTCGGCTCATAATTAAAGCGATTTTCAAGATTTCATTGGAAAGTTCTCCACGAGAACAAGAACATTTATTTGTTGTATGTAAAATACTTATACTTAAGATTAGAAGATTTTGGCCTTCGGGAAAAGCAGTTGCAGCATAAAAACAATTTTCTTGATGATATATATAATTGCACCTTAATATAGGAGAAATTTTAGTTAGGATAATTAATTCACGAAGCAACATGGAAAAATCAATAAAGATAGGTAAAACACAAGTTGATGTCTTTAAATTTATTTAATAAAAATTGTTCCATCAAAGGAATTTGAAGCTTCCACAAAAAATGAATAAGTTTAAATGTATTAAGATTTTACTTAAATATTATTGTTGGGCATTTTACCTCTCAATTTAAACTTTTGAATCTCTAACATGATATAAGGTCTGAAGTTCGAATCTCCTTGAACTTTTAACTAATCAATTTAAATTTTTTGGTCAAACAATTTTTTTAATAATAAGATTTAATGAATAGGAAAGCAATAATAAGAAGTTAAAAATTACAAAATTCCACGACATAAAACCAATTCTACAATTGTTTTTCACATTTTCTTGTTAACAAGTATGGCTTCCTCGCTAAGGTTAAAGAAAAATGCTAATGGGCTACCAAGGTCTTCAAAGGAAGAGTGAAGCTCATAGCACCCTTTTAAAACTGTTATGAAGCCCCTACTTATTATATATATAGCTCTAACTTTAGTGGAAATTATAAAAAAAAAATGACAAAAGGTTACAATACACTTTAATTAAATATTAAACATATTTTTTTATAATAAAAACCTTATCATTATATAACTAACATAATTTTTATACTAAAAACCTTATCATTATATAATTATTACTATATTGCCTCCAAATTATTTTGATTTTAAAATAATTTTTTATATCATTTAAAGATGGGAGGGTCTATAATTTGTAATTTAGTTAAATTCATACTTCACCTCTTTTGTAATTTCTTAAATTACAAATGTGGGGTTTTATAAGGATTTTAAAAGGAGTCCGATAAGCATTACTCTAAACGAAACCTCAGCTTTGTGGGCTTTAAACATCTTATGTATGTGGGCTTAAATATATGGGCATTACAGTTTTATTTCTTTTCTGTTTTTAGCACAATGGATGATTATTAGCTAATGATGATTCTAACAAGAGGCGGAACTAAGAATAAAATAAAAAATATTTTGTTTTTTAATTAGCCTCAATTAAATTTATTAAAATAGTTTCTATAAATTTATAAATTATAAATTTTAATTTTTAAAAATTGTAAAAGCGTACAGTTTAATTAAAAATAATGATAGTCCATCATTCAAAATATTTTTCTATTCCAAAAATAAGTTAATTCTTCTAGTTTCCATAATAACAGCAGAGCAAACATTTTCAAAATGAAATTCGTGAAGAATCATCCTTGGAATCTGATGGGATGGATGATAGTTTAATTATTTATGTAGCAAATGATAAATTTAATAATATTGATAATGAGTCTAATGCATAACCTTTTCAAAATATAAAAATAAGTAAAGAACAATTATAAATGTATTAGCAAATATTTGATATATTTAAATTTTTATTTTTATGTTTTGCTATTATCTAATTTAGTTCCCGGTCAATTATTTTTCCGAATCCACCATTGAATCTAATGATATGTTCTAGTCATTACTCTTATATTTGTATATGCATACAATAAAATTATTGGAGGTAATCGAGTAGAAAAATGACCTTATAAAATTATTTTGTTTTATAGAGATATATTTATTTAAAGTTTGTTTTAAAAATTGACGCATATAATTTACACCTTTTTTTAATGCAAATTTTAGTTTAGATACATGTTATAAACAAAGTTCGATTATTTTGTCAAAAATAAATTTGATGCTAAATTTCATCTCTCACATATTAATGGATATCTCACACGCAAATGATACATTTCAACCCCTAAAACATATCTTTTATCCATGAAAGAATTAAATAATTAATAAGAACTTCAAAAAATTTTGAATTACTAATAACCGTTTCACTATTCTCCTAAATTTATCTAAATTTTTTAAAGTTTTTATAGCCTCAAATCATATATATCTATATAAAACATTAAGAAATGGAATGAACTGAATTTTGTACTAGGTAATTTAATAATTCATTAGAGTTGTAAATAAGTTTGAATGGGATTCTACAAGCTCATGTGCTAAAATGGCAGGATAAATGTGGTTAAAACAAATATTATAGCCTTGCATTTAAAAGTGGTGATAAACAATTGTAAGATGTAAAAAATTACTATGATTAAGCCAATTGTAAACTCATTAGACTTTCTAAGCTTGAATATATACGATGTGCACAACTGCTCTCATATTAATAAAGATGGTAATGAATTAATCAATTGTTTATTATGGTTAATATTAGATAATTTTATTTTAATAATGTTACACATCTTAAATTTTTTTATTTTAAAGAACTATTCTAAATGACGTAGCATTCATCAATAGGTTGGTAAGATAATATAATTAATTCATTTTAATTTTGTAAAGAACTATCAACTAATTAATGAATATCATATCATCTAAGATAGTTATTTAGAAAAAAAAAGATAGTTATTTAAAATATATAGCATTACTCATTTTATTTTCATTTATCAATAGTTTATTATAACATTGTTTGCTAGTTTTATTTTCTTGTTATGATTAAAAAATATTGAGATGAAGTTAAAGCCTTTGAAAATTTCTTTGTGGCCCAATCATTTTTTTAAAAAATTGCTTACAAGTTTTTTAAAAATAAGTAATGTTCATATGTCGTTAAACAATTTGGTATAATTTAATAAAATTAATAATGTTCATATTAGTCCATAATAAAAATAATTTATATATTTGACCAAAAAAATCATAATAGTCTTAATAAATAATATTTATTGAAAAATTATTTTTATTTAATTCTAGATAAAGAAAGTTTCTAACTTTGCCATTGCATATGTAACATGAATTTGATTTGATATTAAAAAAACCATGCTATGTTCATAAATAAATAACACAAAATAAAAATAATCACTCATTAGGATCATATTTCCCTTAACATTGAGTGAGTGTAAAACGACAAACATATACTTTATTTAATATTTTTTGACAATTAGCTATTGATTGCTTAAATTAAATTATTCACAATAACCTTAGAAAGAGTGATCAAAATTTAGGTATTATATTTATGTAACAAAGGGGAAAAAAAAAAGATAAACTACAAACACAATAAAATAGAAGAATTAATCCACATTTTGTCAGAATAATTAAATTTTTTATAGTGAAATCCATCACCTAAAACTCAGGAATATTCATATTGTATCATTAAGAATCAATAATTAAATATGCGGAAGTATACTTGAATTCATAGTATTGAACTATCCTCTAAGGCCGTGTAGTTGACATTTCAGATCAATATATATATCATAGAGATCTCTTTAGTATCTTTATGCACTCTTTCTGATGATGAAATACTAGAAAGAATAGAAAAGATATACGTGACCTGGAGACCATAATCAATTATATAGACAACATTTTTTATTGTCACTGGATATTCCTAATTTTGACCAACGTAAAATTAGAATGTCATTAGGTCTCTACACATTAAAAACTCACACCCTATTAAATACATTAAAGCTCAAATTATTGAAAACCTAATTAGATCATTTTTAATTGGGCTTAACATTACATGACAGTTCGCAATAATATTTATTTACATATAAGCCAAATGTTAGATTAAGGATCCAACATTATTGGATTAAATATCCAATAATCTCCTACTTCGACTATATGTGAAACCTTATAATTATGCGTTGTAAAAATAACCATATGAGCTCAACCTTACTGTCATTATTAAAATGTATCTATAACCAATCCGGTCCATCAATCATATCAACATAGGATCAAGTTGGTCTTCGTTACAACTGTTGTAACTCAACCCATTAATGGTCAATATAACTGAATGACATGGATTATGATGTAGATATGCAGCATGGAAATTTCATGGCATGTGATCATAACATGCTTATTTCGAACTGGTCTACCTTAAACCTTAGTGAGATCAAACCGTATCAAAATCAAAGTATGAATAAATCAAAACTTTATTTCTACATAAAATAACATTAAATAACTATAAACTAAAATAACTGAAATATGTCTATATCATACGAGCATAAAAAATTACAAACTTCCACTAAAATTGAATATTCTTAAATGATATGACACCCATACGAGTAGTATGTTCATGAAACATTTTGGATGGCAATCCCTTAGTAAGTGGATCCGCAATTATGAAGTTTGTACCAATGTGATCTATAGACAACTGTCCACTCTGAACTCTTTCTTTAACAACTAGGAACTTGATGTCTATATACTTCGACTTCGTCGAGCTCCTATTGTTATTGGAATACATTACTGTTGACTTATTGTTACAAAATAATCTAAGTGGCCTATCAATGTTATCTACTATACGCAGCCCCGTAACAAAATTCCGCAGCCATATTCCATGATTGGATGTTTTATACAATATGCTATGAACTCTATTGCCATCGTAGAAGATGATATAAGAGATTGTTTAGCAATATTCCAAGAAACAACACCTTCAGCTTGCATATAAATATAACTTCTCGTGGACTTCATACTATCTTGGCATTCAATAAAATCGGAGTCAGTATATCCAATGATCTCAAGCTGATATGACCTTCGATACGTGAGCATGTAGTCTTTTGTTCTCTATAAGTACTGCAAGATTCGTTTGGCTGTTTTTCAATGGTCTACTCTTAGATTACTTGAATATCTGCCCAACATCCCAGTAATGTTTGCAATATCGCGTACAAACTGAGGCATACACTAGACTTCCTACTGCTGATACATAAAGAATCTTCTACATCTCATTTTCCTCAAAATCATTATTAGGGCACTGATTGAGACTAAACTTATTTCCTTTAGCCACATAGGTATCTCCAATTTATAATCTTGCATGCCATACCTCTTGAAAACATTTTCAATATAGTTTTTTTGTGATAATCCAAAAATACCTCAGGAGTGATTCTAGTATATTTGAATACCTAATACAAAGGATGCGTTATCAAAATATTTCATCTTAAAATTTTTAACTATAAATCTCTTGGTATCGTGCAATAAGTCTACATCATTACTGACAAGCAAAATATCATCTACATATAAAACTAGAAAAATATACTTATTTCTACAGAACTTATGATATATGCAATCATCAATCAAATTCATCTCAAAACCAAATAAGATAATCACTTGATGAAACTTGAAAAATCATTCTCGAGATGCTTGCTTGAGCCCATAAATGGATTTTTTACGTTTGCAAACCATATTCTTTGTGGGTCTCCTGACTCAAAGTTTTCTAGCTGCACCATATAGATCGTCTCATCAATGTCACCATCGAGAAACGTTGTCTTCACATCTATCTGATGTAACTTGAGATTGAAATACGCCACCAATGCCATTATAATCCTGAAATAGTCTTTCGAAGAAACCACAGAGAAAGTCTTTTTATAGTCAATGCCTTCTTTCTATATAAAGCCCTTTACATCAATACGCGCTTGTGCCTCTCCACATCACCTTCCGAATCCCTTTTGGTCTTAAATATCTATTTGCAACCAATGAGTTTCGCACCTTCTAGCAATGGGATAAGATCCCATACGTTATTATCTTTCATTACCCAAAACTCAGGAACATTCATGTTGTATAACCAAAAATCAATAATTAAATATGCGGAAGCGTACCTGAATTCATAATATTGAATTATCCTCATAGAGTCATGTGGTTGGCCTTCCAGATCAACACTTATATCCTAGAGATCCATTTATTTTCTTTGTGCACTCTTTCTAATCATGAGATACTAGAAAAAATAGAAAAGATACATATGACCTGGAGAGTATAATCACTTATATAGACAACATTTTCTGTTATTATTGGGCATTCCTAATTCTGATCATTATAGAATTCGAATAGCATTAGGTCTCGACACATTAAAAGCTTATACCTTGTTAGATACATTAAACCTCAAATTATTGAAAATCTAATTAGATCACTTTTAATTGAACTTAACCTTATATGACAGTCCACAATGCATAATTGTACACATATAGGCTTAACGTTGAATTAAAATTATAACATGATTAAATTAAGTATCCAACCCCTTCTTCATTCACTTATTTATTCATCACAAAGTTAATAAATAATATGAAAATGCCACCTTTTCTTTTGACCTTCAGTCCTAATGAGCAGAAAGTGGATAATAATTTGAGTGATAATAGAAATTATTTAAGAACTGTCTAATGCCTTAAATAAAGTTTAAAATCCATTTTCACCTCATTTCTCATTAAATTTTTCACCCCATTAAAAATTTTTCTTACATTCTTCACCCCATGTCCCAATAAATTTAGTGGAATGAGAATGAAGAATCCATAAATTAGTAGGATGAAAAATTCTTATGTGGAGAATAATTTTTTCATTCCATTTTATTCTCTATTTACTTATTTTATAATAAATATGAATATATAATATTAGTAAATTGAAAATTAAAGACTTAAATAAAATTTATTAAAAAATTCTAAAAATTTAAAATAATATCTTGAAATAATATTAAAATTGTCAAATGTTTGAAAAGAATAGTATATAAGAAAAAATATAATAATATTTTAATACTTGACTAAGAATTATATTATAAAATAATTTTTTAGTTATAACATATTTATATTAAGTAAAAATAAAAAAATTATTAACAAAAATTATAATTAATAAAATAAAAATTAAAAAATATTTACATATAATAAGAATTGAGAATTGAATTGAAGTGAGATGAGACGTACAAAATCAATTCCATCCTACTAAAAATTAAAAAAAATTTATTTCTTAAAAATTATTTAAAATTCAACTCTAAATGGGACCTGGCTCGTCTTGTTTAAGTTGAGGCTACATTTACAAGTTGGTATTATAAAAACTTTTACACATGCTTCTTTTTCCCTAGTCTTTAATCCAGAGGAAAAGCAAATTGTAAAGATCTTACATGGTGTTTGGAGACCATGCGGTGACAATCTTTTTAGTAAATTCACTACTCAAATTTGAATGACGTGGCTTTCCATGGTCAAATTCTTGATATAGAAACCTGGGATCAAGCATAAAGGGGCCACGCCATCCTCACTATACTTAGCTTAACAAGCCGGCTAAGGACCGAAAATACATGAGGAACCCAACAGAAATAGTTTCTCAAGCTATGTAGCAAAGCAAAACGCGATAAAAAGTAAGATCACAGACCGAAAATATTACAATTAGACACTTCGAATTAGAAGACTACATTAGATTGTTCTGAGAAATGGAAACATCACATGCATTTCACATATATACCATGCAATCTCAGAAACTCTTGGAAGCTTTACATAAACATTAAAACACATCACCAATGAAATTACAGATATAGATGATGGTTCTAAGAGACTATGACTAGTTACATACCCAAGTTCAGGCGCTAAATACATCCGGCATTCTTATCATAGCAAGAATGCAAGATATAATGGCTAAGATTCATAAATAAGAGAGAAAAGCAGAAACTTAACTGTAAAAACAGGGTAACATTTAGCCATAGCACCTGATAGGATCATTGCAGCCTTTCTCGGCAGACTGCCTGAATCCAAATCGACCCCCTTTTGCAAGGTATTGCTGGTGGTATTCCTCAGCTCGGTAGAACTTCTTGGCAGGTAGAATTTCAGTGACAATTTTCCTGTTCAAAACCTTCTGTTGTCGCTCCAAGGACTCCTTTGCTGCCTTCTCTTGCTCAGGAGTGCAAAAGTAAATTCCAGATCTGTACTGTGTTCCAACGTCATTACCCTGCCATAAGGATAAAAGTTAAAATGTGCAAAACTATTAGTAAGATGATCAAATAATCAAGACAGAAAAATTGTATTAATCTCATATTTGGAATTACACTACCGTGCCTTAGGAAGGATTAATATGAAAATGTCACAAGTCCTTAAAATTAGTTAATGCATATGCAACAGATGAGCTTTTTAGGAGTCTGGACAAACAATCCTGTTTTTTCATTCATCAATTGCGATGAAACTGAGACCACATAATCATAGTGTAAGACACTTGCAAGTCAAATGTAATTCACATGAAAGCCCAGTTCAAGAACTACCCCTGCGCAAGTCAAATGTAATTCACATGAAAGCCCAGTTCAATAACTACCCCTGCAGTATTCGCTATTCTTTGCTGGGTGAAATAAATCCAAACTATATCAAGTACCAGAGAATAGTGTCGGAAGAACTAGGGAAAAACTAAACAGAGAACAAAAATCTCAACCAGTGAAATGTATTCCAAATGCCCATATCTACATATGAAGTTTGCAACTTCATATTCTCCCAAATTTACTTTCACATCTGTAACCTATACATCGGAAGACTCAGCTCTGAATAGTATTACCAACAGTGGTGTTAACCAAATTAAGGAATTCAGCTAACAAGCCAATGGACCGAAATGCTTTCACAAAATCATAGAATCTGAGGAATAACAAGATCACCATTTTCCAGACAGCTTTAGAAGTAGAATCACAACAATTCGTTCCTTAGCACATACAATAACAAGAATCGATGATATATCACTACCAGTCATTCATTACAATAATCGAACGCCCTCTCTATAACCTTGCGTTGCACTACAAATTTAACAATCTAAACCAAATGAATTGGAAGCTTGAAAGTCAGAAAGTCAAAACCAGCACCAAACCATTGACAAGAAAACAACTCTTGCCTTGAGACAAAAGATATCTAAAAAGATCATCCTTATACCAAAGTTTGTCATGATAAGCTAAAAGACATAAATCATCAAAACCGCAAAATTACTAGAAGTACAAAACAGAACCAATCAAATAAAGCAAACCCCACTTTAATTCAAGGAATTTAAACAAAGACCCACCTGCCGATTAAGCGTGGTGGGATCATGGCGAGCCCAAAAAACATCAAGCAAAGTATCAAAACTACACTCCTTAGGATCATACTGAACCCTAACAACTTCATTATGATTGGTAGTCCCACTACACACGTCCTCGTAGCTAGGGTTATGCAAGTAGCCTTGGCTGTACCCAACTTCAGTATTGGTGACACCTGGCACTCTCTGAAACGCCAATTCGACACCCCAAAAACAGCCAGCACCGAACTGGGCGAACTGCTGACCGGGGGCCGGAACGTCGTCGTCGGGGCCCTGAGCGATGGCGGAGTTCTCCATGGAGGCGGGGTCGGGGCTGGGCCTGAAGCCGAAGCCGAGCTTGTTGAGGATGTTCATGGAGGGCTTGTAGCGGGTGGAAATGGGTCGGGTAGTGAGAGGGAAATGAGTCGGGTTGGGTTTAGAGAGAGAGAGAGGGAGTTTTGGTGAAGAGAGAGAAGAGGATGAGATTAGAAGAAGTGGCGATTTGGAGATGGTGGCAGCGGCGGTGGCGGTGGTAGTTATAGAAAGACACCTGTTTAAGACCATCGCTTGTATAAAAGATTTGGAGACGTGTGGATGAAGTTCAGGTATGTTCTGTTCTGTCAATTTGCGCAATAGATTGGATTGAATTTTTTCGAGTTACTTTAAACTAAAATATTATTATTTCCTTCACCTAGTATTCTTTTTTCCAAAATATCTTAAAATAAAAATAAAACTCACTATCAATCTCTAACTCTATACTTGTCAACATATTTAACGTTACACTTTCCATTTCAAGTTAGAAAAACATAAGTTTATCAATAATATTTTATTAGAGTTGATTGTACAGTCACCTTTTTATTTAAATCATGAGTTTGAATCTCCTTTATTTTTCGACAATGATTATTATAATTAATTATAATTTATATTATATAAAATTATTATTGATATATTTGTAATTAATCTTGATCACTTGATCTATATGACAGTTTATTTTTATTTATTATTCTATTTAATTTTATACTTCCGATTGGAATTTAATTTTAACATGTTAAAACAAATCTCAAAATGTGTTGAATTGAGTTTTAGATTTCAATAAAATTTTCGTTAAACTTTTTAAGTTAAAACATAAGTTTGTCAACTATTTATGTTTTGTTTGAGTTGGTTAAATATCTTTTTGTCCTTTTATTTAAGTATGGGGGTAGAGTCTCTTTGTAAATGTGATAATTTATTTATTTATTATATCAAAATAGATCTTAATAGATGTTGAATTAAGTTTATGTCAATATATATATTGTACTCTTTAATAAGATGTTTATAAATATAATCGAAATTTGTAACATCTATGATTAAAAAAATGTAACAATTGTAAGATAGAATTATTAGAAAGTTGTGGTTCCAATATATCTCTTAGTATTACGCATGTTAAATTACTTGGTTGCTGTTAAAATTTACTATTAAAATATTGAATTTATATTTAGTATCGTGTTGAGTTGTGGCAATTTACTTTTTTAATTTATATTATCTAAAAAAAAATAAGGGTTGGTAAAATTTTAATTATTTTTTTAACATTTATTCCTATCAAAACCCGAACTTCAATGATTAGTAAAACAAAACTAGTTAAAAGTTAATCGGTACCGTAAGACTAGTCATGGACCTATTTATTATAGAGTATTTTCCAAGTTTGACATATGACCTACATAGTTGTACTTTAATTTAGTATTAAAATATTGATTGCGGGTTCAAGTGTCCGTAATATAAAATTATCACATAAATATGAGATGATAAGTAAAAAATTATCCAACAACACACTATTATTTTTGACATGACAGGCGCCATTTTATTTATCAAAATACATACGTGTCACTGTAAACTAGACATCCATTGCCTTAATTTGTATTTAAAAATTCATGCCCCACCAAATTTTCATGAGCTTTGTGATCGATAAATACAAGATACTTTTTTTTAATTAATAATGAATTGCAATAATACAGAAAAAAATAATCGATATGCTTAAAATCTTTGCGGATTTTTTTTTCTTTTTAACTTAAATTTATATGCTTTGGAGCATCCCATATTTTCTTTTTGGATAAATGATGCAGAATTGCAGATGAAGTAACAAAATCTTGTAATTGTAATGAAGTAACAAAATATTGTAATTGAAACGTATCGTTGGCGTGGCTCATTCATTTCCCTTCGTCTTTGCTACACGAAAATAAGAGATTCCGTATGTTATTGGGTTGGATAAATATAATTTAAAAATTATAATATTAAAATATTTTATAAATATTAATTGTTATAATTTAAAAATTAAAGTAATTTAATCTTGTGTTTATATAATAAAAAATTTATAATATTTATAATAATTTATCATGATTATTATTTAATAGTTATATTTATTTTTATTATTAACTTTTATTTTTATTGTAAAAAATTTTAATTTAATACTTATTTTTGTGTGTTTTTTAAATAATTTGAAATTGTGATCTTGAAAAAAATTTAAAGTTATAATAAATGGTCATTATAACCGATAAAGCTAGATTTGATAATAAGATATTGGAAAGAGTCGATGAAGTACATGTGTCTGTGGCATTGGTATCTCTCAAATTTTGACACATTATTAGTTTATGAAGATATTCTTTTGAAGGTATATATCTTGTAGACTTGTACCTTGCGTATTGTGTTTCGTGTCCTTTTCATTTGTGATTGTGTTAGCAAAATTTGACCGATGTGTACTAATAATGCCCTTGTAGATTAATCTTAATGTTAAGATATTTTATTTTATTGTTATATTATTTTATTCTAGTTGTAAATTGTGTTGAACAAAGTCCTTGTTGTGTTAACAAGTAAGAAAAATAAGTGCAACAAAGTATCATTATCCCATAATGATACAAGTATTTAACTCCAAAACATTTAAAATTAGTAAGAAGAAGAGGGCGAGAACTTCGAAATTTGCACTAAGCTTATCGAAGCACAAATACAAGACTAGAGAAACAAAACGAAGATCAAGAAAATCATATGGGAATTATATATATATATATATAAGATTCAAAGGGTCCGTTGAGTGCTTTCTGAATATGTCATAATAAATCCAAACACTTGTCTGATTGACTTCTTTGACTTCCAGACATAATTGGTCTAATGAATAACTAAAGAAAATAAATTGATGAGAGATATAAATAAAATAGAAGAAAATTAATTTTAAGCATCTCTCATAAATTCACTAATTATTGAACTTATTAGTGACATGTTTCCTTGTATGTGTTGTCTGGAAAGAGGAGGACTCAATGATTATTCGTTCACCGGAACCAGAATATATATATTTCAATTCATGATCTTAAATTTTATTAAAGTCTGAAAAAATTATTAAAACGTACAGTTTAATAATATAAATATTGTAAATGTTATTAAGTCATATGATTTAATAGTGTAATAACATTATATTATTAATCCACACAATTTAATATTTTTTTCGAATTTTAAAAAGTGTAAAATCATGTACTAAATCATAATTAATATATATTTAAAAAAGAAGTAAGGAGTGGGTAAAATTTAAATTAATTTTTTAATTTTTTTAAATTTTTTTAAGATTTAAACTTGAGTAACTAATAAAAAAAATTATTTGAAAATTATTTGAATACACAATTTTTTGTTTTTTTCAGTTAACCGCTACGCTTTTAAGAACATTGAAAGCCATTAACTTGTTTAAACATTTATTCACGTGCAGAAATAATAATTTTCATAATTAACAGAACTAGACATAAAAAAAAAAAAAAAAGAGAAAAAATTATTATGTGACACATTGACGAGTCACGTTGATATTGATTATGACCAAAACAAAGGTCAATGCACCGCAATTCTAATCGTGCAAGTTATTCGGCATAATTCATTAAACAAACAAGAGATTTCTTCAAAAAACCAAAGTAAGTTATGAAGATGAAGGATTATAGATAAGATGACGATGAAAAATGAATTGGAGTAGGATAATGCATAGACGTTTCTAGCAAACCATCGAAATCCAATTAAGTAGACAATATACTAGAAATTCAATTACCAAAAAACAGAAAGTCCATACAAATCAGAAAAATAGCAGACCGAATTAGTATTTGAGAGGGGCTTCCAAAACCCTCAATTATTTGTTTAAAACTTATTATTTTTAATTATATTCTATTTAAGTCCCGTTTGAGATTATTTTTGAAAAACTTAAAAGTGAGTTTAAGAATTTAAAAGTTAATTTTAGTGTTTGGTAAAAAAAAATTTAAAATTACTTTTATTAAAATTATGCTCTCTTACAGCTGATTTTAAAAAATAAAAAGAAGTAATTTTTAGATTCTAATTTTGAGAATTAATTTTATCTTTTAATACAATTCTATAAATATCCTTACAATTATTACCTAAACCCAAAACTATCCTTATTCAAATTGAAAACAAAATCAATATTTCAATAAATTTTTATTATAAAAAAATAAAAGGAATAAAATCAATATAGTATAAATTTTTTAACTAAATTATTATAATACATAATTAAAAATGTTGTATATACATATTTTTATATGTGTAAATAAATTTCATCTTAAATTATGTCAATTTTAGTCATTTACTTTTTTACAATAGTTTAACTATTTGGGAAATGAAGAGCAAACCTGTTTGAGGACAAATCAGTTAGAACAAAAACTCTGATCACTAGCACAAAGACACACATACTCGGTGTCAAAGCTGGTCGGGGTCAAGTGTTTAAAGTTGGTCGGGCTCAGATGCTCGCATCCTGCTCGAGCAAAGTCAGAAACGACCATCAAGCGAGCCCTGATTACATTACAAGTAGCACCAAGAGTAGGAATGAGCCAAAGCTCGGGCAACGCTAAACCCAAGTATGGCGGTCTCACATATGTAGTTCAGGACTGTGAACGGTTCTCTCTGAGAAGAAGAAAGTAGTCGCCAGACGCCCCCACACCATAAAGTCTCGTCACGACGATCAACAACTGACAGGCACCCCCACGCCATAGAGTTTCGTCACTGTTACCGATAACCGTCATATACCCCTATAGCATCAATATTTCATTACTGTGACCCATAACCGTCAGACATCCCCACACCCCTAAGTTTTGTCATTGTGACCCATAACCGTCTGACATCCCCACACCCCCAAACTTTGTCATTGTGACCCATAACTGTCAGAAAGACACAAGCATAATGAATGCAGGGGATGGCACCCAAGTAAAGGTCTCAGAGAAAAAGATGATAAATATCTGACAAAGGGTGAGGGAAGGAGATTCCTTTTCTTTTTCAACTTTCTATTTCCTGTTTTTCTCTAATTAAGAGAGAATTTAAAAAGAATCAACCCGATTACTGACTTGAGCGTTGGAAGATTTTCGCCGGAAAAACACCCAGCAACCTTTGATATTTTATCTGTGGATAAAGGCCAGAAGTTACTCTCGTTCCAGTGAATAGAGAAATATAAGAACCAGTTGGAAATCCTGCTCAAGGAGGGAGCGACTAGAAGACTACATCAACATTAACAATAAGATTTATTAAAAACTTACAATTACTTTCAAAATTCATAATACTTCCGAAAATAAAATTTACTAAATATTTAACTGATTCTCTTCGTAATTGATTATTTATACAGCATAGTTAACATCAAATATTACCAAACTGGCTCTTAATATAAAAAATACTCTCTACATTAACAATCTTTCTAATTGAATCTCTTAATTTTTAGGGATTTTTTTTTCACTCTAAAAATTCTTTTGCATTCGACAACAACCAAAAAAAAAAATGTTTACTGTCTTCTTACCTCATCTTCACATAAATAATTTTATTGGTAAATAATTTTTAAGTTTTGTTATCTTTGTTCTTCTCTTCAGGCTTTCTCTCATTACAAAACTCAAAAATACGAACTTCCCCATAATAAATATAATTAACACAAAAATAAAGAAAAAGATAAATGGATTATTTAAATTTTAGTAAACTTACTGAATATATAAGAGTCGTAAATTCAAACAATAAATATAATAGATTGATGGTAAATTGGAAGAGTTTGCAAACGGGGAAAAAAAGCATACCGGTGCTAGCAAAAGAGATGGAAGAGAGTGAAAAATATATAAATGGTATCATTATATTTGTGTCTGACTTTGAATATAATTTTAATGGAAGATTGGTTTTACCAGTATCTTTAAGATGTGTTAAAAGCAGTACGTTAGAATTTTCATTCTTCCATCTAACGAAACCCGGCCCATACTTTTCATCATATGGCAAGGTTTTGCCCGAAAGGAAGAGCTAGCAAGGCCCATAAAGACAAGTTTGGCCCGTCAAAATTCCTTTTAGAAACCTGCCATTTTAATTAAGATTTTATCCTTCTTCAAATTGAGTTCTAATTATACCACTGACACACACCACTTATGAAAATGAGAAGTTAAATCACCTTCCTTTTTTTTTTTTGTTTAACATGAGACTATTACTCAAGATTATAACTTATAGTATATGAGACTATAACTGACAAATTAGACTATGATTGAGACTAGTTAACATTAATTCGTATAAAGCACTGTCCATATTTAAACTCTCACTAATATTCGAGGGATGTCTACTCCTCACGCTTGAATAAGGAAGTAAACTGACATTCACTCGATAATTGAAGAAGGACATACTCCCACAATGCGTTTGTAATGGAGGGCAGCAGCCCTGACCACCTGGCCAAAGACCTAGTGGTTAGAAGTTAAATCACCTTGCTTGTTCAACTTTTGTTCAAAAATGAATGATTCCTACAAAATAAAAGGAATTCGAATAAAATTCTTGAACATTGATTTTTTATTTATGAATTTAATAGATGGTAATTAGTAATTTTGGTGGATGTGAGTGGAGAAAATTTGCCATGAATGATTGATATTGATTCACATTATTGTCAAGATTGAACTTTAAATGTGAGGCTTGTAAAATGAATGATTTGTAATTACACTCTTAAAAATATTTTGAACACTCGTATTTTAAAAGTTTTTTAATTATAAAAATACCTATAATGTATTTACATTTAAGGACAATTTAGTATAATTAAATATAAGATTATTATTTTGGACACCCATCAAACACACTCATTCATTTATGATTATTCATTATTTTAGACCCTGAACTTGCTTCTTCATGATAATAAAAAAAAAAATCATTTGCCTCGATTGGAAATTGTTCTTGGTACATGTATGATTTAGAAAAAAAAAAAAAAAGAGGCAGCAATTATTGGAACATGTACAATTTGGAAAATCAGCTTGCATCTTTTGGACTGCTTTTTAGCTGATACATACTTTTTATTTCATCTACTACGGGTTCACTTATATTACACCAACTCCACAAAATAACCAGGCCAGACAAAACCTCTATTCGCTGGGATTTAATTGCTCTGGTGCTAGATGCAATTGGGAAAGAATTGGGGCAAAATAAGGTTGCAAAGATAACCTGGCACCCCATTTAAAACACTCGAGGTATAGGACATATCCTCGAGTACGGCGGCTAGGAGTGCTATTTTTACTAGGAGTGATATTTTTAATAGGAAGACGAAGGTCAACACTAGTATGAATGCAATAAGTTTCCCTAAGTCTATATAAATCCTGCTGAGAGGTCTCACACCTCATATGGTCAATAGCAAATGATTCAGCCTCTAATCTATGACTAACTTTTTGCCTATTGCTTGGTCTAGATTCTTTAAGGACATCGTCTTCGATAACATCACCCGCAACGTTGACAGTATGACCGAGACTTGGGCTTCTTTCCACAATTTCTTTGTCAGTTTGGGAATCACTAAAAGAAGAGGATTCCTTAGGGGATACTCTTCTGGGTTTTTGTGCGGCAGACATTTTCCTAAGGACTAATGGCTTCCCTACAACACACTTTCATCAGATCTCAGAAATCTCAACCATGATTTACAAAGATGGAAAACAAAGAACCCCAAAACAAAAAACAACAAGGACAAGAAGAAGAAGTCCAGGGATTTATACCTGCGAATAATTCGGTGGGCGTTAATCACGATAACTGCAACTGGAAAGTGAATTTCTCGCAGACAATGAGAGGCAACTTTGAGCAATGTGAGGAAGTAAGAAAGTGGGAAAAATATGAACTTAGGGATTTATAAAACAGTAAAAGAGTCACTCCAACAGACATCACTTACACAAGGGAACGCGTCTATTCAGGGAACCACCTTTCAAATTCAAATGAGTGGCCCTGAGTAACCCATATCACTTATATGAAATAAAAAATGACTGAAGAGATGGGACACGCAAGAGCAAAAAAAAAAAAAAGAAGAGGAGCACCTCAAGCTTGTTCGAATGAATAATTTCTAGCCTTATCTTGTTTCACTCTCAAGACCTAAAATTAGGAGACTGGTGTTTGGAAAATAAAGAGCATGCCTGCTCGAGATTAAGCTGGCTAAAATAGAAGCAATGATCGCTAATATAAAGACACTTTTGCTCGATATCAAGCTACCTGAGACCAGGAGTATGTAGTCTGCTCGAGCTAAGCTAGGTAGAGAAGGAATACTCACTGCAGTCAAGCAAGTTCTCATCATGTTATAAGTGGCACCAAGAGCAGGTATAAACCAGTCATTGAGCCAAACCTAAGTATGGCAGCCCAAGCCCACAGTGTGAGACGGTTCGGTAACTCTCTCCAAGAATGAGGGAATAACTCCCATGCACAATCAATTCTCATTATAGTGACCAAGTAACCGTCCTAAAACAGACAGGTGAGTGGGAAGTAGAGAACGTGCGTTACGAGAGTAATGACGAGGAATGGAAAACCCAAATAAATACCTCAGAAAAAGGAAAAAAATGGTTGGATTCTTGAATAGAGAAAAACTGAGAAAAGAAAGAAAGAATAAGAGACAGAGAAAAAAAGGGAGTGAGCTTTTTTCCTGTATTTTTCCTTCTTTCATTAAGAGAGAATTTTAATTAAGAGTTAGCCCGATTACTGACTTGAACGTCGGAGGATTTTTATTGGAAAAATACCCGGTGATCTTTGACATTTTTTATGTGAACACAAGCTGGAAGGCACAACCATTTCAGTGAATAAATAGACTCAGGAGCTAGCTAGAGAACCTGCTTGATAGGGGTGGGCATTTTCCTGTTCGGTTCAGTTCGGTTTTACAAATTCGGTTCGGTTCTGTTCGGAAAATTAAGTTAATAATTTAGGATTTTGATTTTAGATTTTAGAATTTAGGTTTTATATTTTAAATTAAATTTTTTTATTATATTTAACCGAACCGATCGGTTTGTTAGTTCGGTTCGGTTTTATACAAACTGTTCGGTTCTTAACGACCAGAAATCTGCATCAATAAGTCGATTAAGCACAAGTTTTGTATATCTCAGAGAATCGAGTCTTCTATTAATTAAATCATGTTAAATGTATTATACACACACACACACATATATACATACACATTATTTAACTGTGTTAGATATATTATAGAGTAGTGAATAAGTGCGTATATAAAAAATAATTAAATGTCCTAATTTTTTTTTTAGTTGATGCTTTCTACTTCAACAAATGCCATAGCATGATATTACGAGTAATCTTAAATCTTTTATCCTAAATAATTATTTTAAATGATTTGATATTCATTAATTAGTTGATAGTTCTTTATAAATTTAAATGAAATAATTATATTATTTCACTAGCTAATTAATGAACGTCATATAATTTAAAATTATTATTTAAAATAAAAAATTTATGATGCGTAATACTATTATATTATTACACATGTTTCTAAATATCTAGTATCGTATACAACACAACTTACGAGTTCGCTCATTCACATTACCAAACCGACCTTTAGATTTTTTAGATTTTTTTTTCTAATTCTGTTTGGGTTTGACACACCAAAATGCGTGGCAGTTATATACAATCCTATATGTAAAATACAAATTTCATGGAGCAATTGGCTCCCCTCCATTGGAAACTGTTTTACATAATATATACATGTGTGTGCGTATGTGTGTCCCCGCGACATAATTTTTAACTCAATAAATTGCTGTGAGAAGATTTACTTGTGTGATGGATAGTTGATACCGGGAAAAAAAAAGGCCATGCATAATAAAACAGTTAATTATATATTAATTTCTTAATCACTTTCTTTTTAACATGAAAATTGAATTATATGCATATGTTACTTTTTTTTTAATAAATTAAATTAGAATTGCTTAGGTATTAACCAGCCCAGACTGATCTCCGAGCTGAGTTCGAATATCGTTTGAGAAATTTGAAATTCGGATTTTATAAAAAAAAATATTATAAAAAATTATATTTTTTAATATATTTATTCAATATATTTAAATATTTAAAATTCATATTTCATGTTTAATTTTATTAAAACAAATTTAAAAATTATAAAATAAATAAAAATATATTTACAAATATAAAAATTTAAATTTCATATATATAAAATCTGAATTTAAAAAGTTTAAAAAAAATGCAGCCCAGAATTTTTAGGATACCCGAGTTTTCTGCAATACCAGCTCTGGTCCATATTTTTGCCAACTCTAAGAATTGGATTGAGAAATCAAAGAGTTTACTATAAGCGAATAGTTTCAGACGGACAATCTTACATATAAGAAATTATAGCTCAAATATTTTGGGATGAGTATTAAATAAAAAACTAGAAAATTAATTTAACAGTTCAATGTAATTAAGAACGAGAGACAACCTTTGTAATATTAGAAATAGTAATCATATTGGTTGATAAACAAAACTACACTCAAGCTTGCACCATCCACAACAAATAGGAAGCCATAAAACTCACAAAAGCAACAACAAGAGAATTGCTTCCACTAAAATTAGAAATCCCAGATGAAGTTGGAATATTAGCCGAAGGCTTATTGCTCTTTGAAGAAGGCTGTACAGGAAGTGGCTGTGCTTGAGGTGACCCAATTGGTGAAGCCACTTCATCTGCAGCAACATGCACACGAAGCTTCATTCCTCCAAAGCAATATAACCTGTTACCGCTAACGAAAAACCGGTCACCGGGTGCCGTTAACGTAACAGTCGTGTTGCCGTTTGAATATGTTTTCAGGGCATTGTTTGTGTTGCAAGTGTCAAAATTTTTCTTTGTTACCTCACTCAAACTGTTGGATTGTGAGTACATGAACACTAGAAAGAAAAAAGAACAATATGTTTGTCAACCCTTCATTGCAATTAAAATTTGATTTCAATAAGTTTAATTTCACAAGGGACGAAGGGACTTACCCAACACGTCACCAACTTTAAAAACTTTGTCTTGTGGCCATGTCTCGAGGCTAGAGCTAATATCCCAGCCAGAAGTATCACCCACAATATACTGTGTGGCATGGCCTGTTAATGCAATTGAAAGAATAGCAAGAAGATGAAGAAGAAGCAGCTTAGCCATTGTGAGAGATTGAATGAAAATTATATGAGAGCTAGAAGAGTTAGTTGATGTCATGTAATATATATGTGAAGGTTGCTTATGATTTAGATGACCTAACTTTAAATTAGTAAATGACTTGTGTCTGTGGTATTTTTATTTGTTATATTGATTTATTATTTTACACTTTATAAACATTTATTGAGTGGGGGAATATACAAAATCACTAGTTATATATATTATAAAAGTGTGCATCTTTTAAAATTAATAATATTAAAGATCTTAACATTTGAATTATCACTCATTTATTGGACGATAGATTTTATAATTTATAAAATTATTTAATCAACGTCTAACGAAAAATACAACATTAATTGGAACTCGTTGTCTAGCATTATGCATTTAAAATATAATAAAACTCAAAAATAAAAAAAATAGAAAATTTAATTCAATATATTATTATTATTGATTGTTGTTATTTTAATCAATTAACTACGTTCGGAATGTTAATAAAAAGTGCAAACGTTCACATAATATATGACCATTTCTAGAGCAAAATAACAACGGGCCTAATAATGACAATTTATAGTATGTCAAGATATTTAATTGAGCTTACTGCATGTGATTTAATTATTCCTTGTATAATGTTTCTTGCAGAGGATGTTCTAATCTTTGAAAGTCAAAATGAAGTTGGTAATGAGAGAGGAGTTAGGCTCCCCTACCAACACATGAACAAACTTCATTTTCACCCACTCTACCGACTTAATTGGATAGAAAATTGGGAATATTTAAATCTGTACGTTCAATAAAATGGTCTGGGGGGATAGACCTGTAACAGGATGGTGGATCACCCACCGCTGTGTATAAAAACTTGTCGAGTAAGAATATATAGTCCTCAAATTAATAAGCTGTTTAAGTTGTCTTTGGTTGTGACTGTTCAAAGAGATGATATGACATCCATTTTCGTGAGGGTACAATTTACTCAAATTTATCTTCCGAGAAGGAAAATTGTCCTAAAAATTTTTTAATATCTGTTTCGTACATTGTCCCACCAAAGAATACTTTTGTCAAGTTAACCTCGGCATTCTTACATGCATGGGTCGGGGGGTGAACTTCCGCATGCCAAAGTAATACCCCCACCAATAGACAGGCCATGTCGATCTTCTTGTGGGGCTCACAAACTTTAATGAGACAAATTTAAAAAAATAATAAAAATTAGTGGTTTCGAAGATGAGATCTACTGTGACATTAGTCGGGCCCATATTGAAGTGGTGCCCCGGCGATATAAGTATTTTCCCCGGCGATTGTTAAGTTATTTTAGAAATAGTTTATTTTCTCATAAAATAATATAAAAAAATAATAAAATATGATATTTATTTATTTTTTATAAACAAAATAAGTTACTTTACAAGTAATTTAGCAGGACCTATTTCTCATATGTATTTCTCATCATTTTTTTTAGCAAAAACAATCTTTTTGCTAAAATGTTGTAAAAAATTTTAAATAAGTTTACAAAATTATCCGAAAAAGAAAACTACCTATTAATTATTTCACTGTATCCATACAGTCTTGTCACATTGAATTTATTTGTAATGTGAATTTTTGGTCCAATTTAATTTTCATACAATATTGTCATAAACTATGATAAAATTCACATGAATATAATTTATATTAACAAGTACTATGAGCGATTATTTAGTCTATTATTTTTTTATTAATTATTTAACATTTTATTTTTTAAAAAAATATCTTTAGTTTTTACCATTCCACACAGTGGCCGAACCAATATTTCAGTTCAATGAGCTGAGGTCTGAGCAAAGCAACTACAAATTTGAGGGGGTTATAACCCAAAATCTATAAACCTAAAGGATGAAGCGATGGAGTTGTGTATAGCCTAAATTGGAAGTTTTATACTTAAAATGAAAAGTTAAAAGTACCCCACCTATCCCATATAACTTTGGTCATTAAGGATACCCGAGATACCATAGGAGATTTGGGGGGCCCCAAATACCCCAAAGAGTTAAAAGATATGCCATACTAGAATCGAAATGGTCAAACCACCCTCAAAGTATTCACTACGTAAGTTGTTTCTATCATCAAAAGATAAGATTTAATTTGGTAAAATCGAATAAGAAAATATCTAGTCCAAAAGAGAAGACAAGCGGCTATTCTACCAGCCAAAAGAATAAAGCAACCCACTCACAGTTGCCAGACAACCCTTGCAAAAATGTCTTGTGTTGTATAGCAGCGTACCCTACGTGTCACAAAATGACAACACTTGCAAATATCGCCTCCACTGTCCCCCATGTGCACTCCTAACGGCACAAAATGTGTGAAGAAGGCAAAATGACGAAGTATATTCTGGATGTGATAGCATGATCGCCCATAAAAATACGACATATGGCAAGGTACCCGAATACGTCATATATAAGGGTAGCTAAGTTCATTTTTCTTAGGTAACTATTCATTACTGGACTTTCCTTCAACCTTTAATCTCCATTTTTTTTTTGCAGAGAGCTTGTAAGCTTTCCACTCCCTAAAAACTCAAGTAGCTAACTTGAGCGTTGAAGTGTGGTCACGAGCCACCGCCAGCTCTACCTCTAGTCTCATTTCCTTTGTTTTGTAGGTTCAAAGTACCTCTCCAATCTCTCTCACATAAAATCTCAGTTTCTCACCATAATACCCATATCTCAATTCTTTTTTCACTTCAAAAACACCCAAAAATAGCCTACACTCAATCCAGTGAAGTACCCTCTACACCCAAAATTAAAAAATTATTGTTGTTTGATAGGTTTTGGCACCTACTTTCCTAACCTCCCAAAATCTACCCAAAACATGAGAACTTGTCTATGATATTATGTTAGTGAATCTACTTATCCCAAAAATTTAATTAAGTTGACATAAGAGCCTAACAAAAGTGGTAAGAGCAATTATAGGTATCTCAACATATAAGAGCCTAACAAAAGTGGTAAGAATAATGATAGATATTCCAACATATAAGTCATAACTGATGTGACATTTATTAATTGGATGATACTTAAGTAATTTTACTAACTATGAAATCCACCATCCAATATATGAGTGACATATGGCATTGAGACTCAAATATTAGAATCTCTAGCATTACTGAAGTGCTAAGGATAAGTCTTAATATTGAATATTAATAATTAATTAATATTTGTTCAAAATACATTTTTTTGAAAACCAACAAGATAGGGGATTAGGTCGAGCACGATTATATATATATATATATATATATATATATATATGCAGCATTATGGCTTAGTAAGTTATAATTATAAACCACCATCAGTTCAGTAGAAAGGATTGATTGATGGCCCTAAAAAGAACTAAAACAGCCAGTACCATATACTAGTGATCATGGAGAATACCACCCACAATGAACTGACCTATGATTGCTATTAGAGCAACCATTTATAGTTAACTTCACCAAGGTAGCGACTGCGACCAATAGACAAATCTAATCGAACTCTTAGGTGGAATAATAATTCTTAACACCTTCGCAATTTGAGAATCCAAGACTCTCTGCAGTTGGGAAGGTTTAAAGCCAAAGATAAAGCTAGCAAGCCTGAGGTCTAATACCACCTAATAAATAACCATATCTAAAGAACAGGTCATCAAGTCGAACCAGAAAATGTTACGTGCCTTTCAGATATGCCACAAAATAAAGCAAATGAGAACTAGAAGATGACATTGAGGAGAACTGCCCCACCAATGAATAAGTAAAGCATAGAGGGACAAAAGACAACTTGTCGTAAACCAAGAGTACTGAGTAAATGATGCCAAACCTATCTAACCCATGGGTGATCAAGAAAAATATGTCGATAAATATATGTAGCTTGTCCGAAAAGACATTGAGAAACTATATAAAATTCACTCGAGCACAAGTCATCATTAGTAGCCAAAAAGCCATGTAACAACCGTGATAGAAAAATAAAACCGAAAAGGAATATGTTGTTGGCATATAGCAAAAAAAAAACCTATCCTATGATCGAGAGTCACGTATAAGCTCCTGAGCTATCCATAAATAAAAATCATGATCAAGAACAAGATCTTAACGAATTAAGTTTGAACCCATATTAGAAATAAGAATCAACATAATCTATTTGACAATTAAAGAGGGCAACATAGCATAGAGCTTACTACTATCCTAGATAATGCCCTTCCAAGAAAAGAAAATCGACACTATAGATACTACATAGGAATTACAAAAGAATAAAGGATAAGAAGCCAACCAACAATCATACTAAAAACTACATGCTCCATAGCTAACCAACCAACCAACGTGCATGAGGCTCAACAATACATCGAGTCAAACAACACAGGGAAAACTAAATTAAACTCGAGTGCGCAACTTTGTAGTACTTAAACTTCATGAAAGAAACCCATAAAGAACGATGGTCCCAAAAATGCGACTAAAGCTTAAGCTGAAAAGTCTCAGCTAGATCATCAAATGACCGAATGCCTAAGCCACCCTCATTAATTAGATAGAAAACCAAAGGCCATCTACATTAGTGAATATGCCTCATTGTCTCAAAATTAATCCATGAGAACTAAGTGAAAATTCTTTCCAAATGTTGAATAATGGTTATAGGTAGTCAAAGAACATGAAATAGGTGTAAAGACTTAGAAGACAACATATGTCAAAGAATATTAACTTTTCACTAAAGGAAAGCAGCCTACTGGTCTAACCCGAGATCATGTTTCTAACTTTTCTAACCATATCATCAAAATAAGCAATCTTACGGCACATTATATAAACCGGGCACCTAAGATTAATGAATAGAAGCTGGCACGATAGAAACAAGGGATAAAGTTAACAATAGCCTAACGCAAAGTAGAAACTAAGCCCCAAGAAAAATTGCTCTTTGCCTGACTAATCAGCTGACCTAAAATAAATGATAGGGTAGACAATGGCCTAGTACAAAGTAAAAATTGAGCCCCCAAGATAAAAGTTGCTCTTTCCCTAGTTAATCAGATGACTCAAAATTGTTTTATATCGATGTAAAAAATCTATAAACTACTTAAGGCTTGATCAGAATCTATTAGTAAAAATAACCATATCATGTATAACGCTCAAATAAAAGACAAGAATCGACCCAGCAGGACATTACTGTACAAAGGGATATTAAGCATACAATTAATTTGAATCTCGAGAAAGGAACTCAGCAACAATAATAAACAAGCATGATTGTTCTGCCTATGTCCACCTCCATATTGAAAGAACCTATGGTTGGCCCTATTCACCAGCATTGAAAACTAGGGGCCAAAGATATTTTTTCGAATCAACAAACCCATTGCCCTAAAAAACCAAAACACCTTATCATCTAAAGAATAAAAGACCATGACATCTAGTCATATACCTTGGCTATGTCGAGCTTCAGCACAATATTATTCTCTCCAATACGACGATTAGAATCATGAATTAGCTCCTGAATAACGATCACCCTACTGAGGAGAAAACCACTATAAGAAGGATCAATCTCAAAACAAGCAACTTTGTCAAAACTTTATTAGTCACATTACAAAACTAATAGGCTGAAAATCTACCCAAGATGCAAGAGATGTCTTCTTAGGAAGAGGAACTAATAAAGTGCTATGAAAACCTCTTAGCATAACAGAACTCAAAATACATGTTTACTAGCCATGAATCATATGAGTTGGCAAATATTTAGAAAGTTTTCATCCAAAGAATTAATAGTTAAATATAGTAGATGTGATCTATAGTAATTTTTTAAAATGTAAATTAGTAGCCTGTTTTTAACTTATTAGAATTAGTTTATTTTTTGGTATGAAATCTGGATTAGTTTTTTGATAAACAACATGGATGACAACTATTTGAGATGGTAAAATCTCTTAGTATTGAAAAGAAGATATCAAAATTTTAAACATTTCGATTGATGGGTAAGGAGGGGATTAGGTGACCATTAAACTTAAATAAATAAATATAGACACAATGCATATCCCCTAGCAAATACGATACAAGTTAAGGCGTCACATTATATATTTTCCAAATTTAATCAAATACATATGAAAAAGTCAACAACTTATATCCCCCACAAAATCCTCATTATTTTTTAATAACATATGTTACTTGTTTCTTATCATGTCTCACATTTTCACCCTTTATGAGTCTCCCTATAAAGTTTCAATGTGTTTTCTATTGATATCTATTTTTAAAATATTCCATATAGCTTATTTAATTTACATGATGAGCTTGGATTTAAAATACAATATTGATGCTGCTCGTATGGGATAGTGACATATTTTTAGTCCACATTCACCGTAGAATGTACATAGTATCTTAGCAATTTTTTCCTATAAGTATTTTTTCCTTGCATGATATAATGTTTCTAAAGTTTCTGGTCTATATTTTCTAGCTAGTCCCAATCCATAGTATTAATCAATAAGCTTATGAAACAAGTATCAACTATCATTACTTAGGTGCCCATGCCTATATATATTCACTAGCTTCAACTATGTGCCTATAATAGTGTAACATTATATCTTTATTGTTTAGTACAAGTTTGATTAAGTTTAATTATTCTTTTCTTTTTATTTAAGTTAAGATATTTGTATTAAAGGCAATTTAGTTAATAGTTTTAAAATGGAAAAGAAAGAGAGTTCAAGCGCATTTTCAATAGGCAAGAGTGCACAAGAGAGGGCATTGCCATATCCACTAGATTGTTATGTAATCCCATTTTCACATTATCTCGATTTGGCACCTGAGACAACATATGTACCAATTATTGATTTTGGTAGATTAAACGAGGGCAAGGAATAACAATCAATGGCCATCATACAAATTGGGAATGTTTGTTCCCAAATGGGTTTATTTTAAGTAAGTGTTGTCCATTGGTAGACAATTAATAAATGCTTCATTGGCTTGAATGGAAAAGTATGAGAAACCTCGTGCAATAAATAAAAATCTTGTCCTTTTATAAACTATTACCCGAATTTGGGTGATTGATGCCTGAAAAACATTTACAAGCAACTGAGTTACTTCCAGAATAATGACAAATGAATATTCTTGAAGAAGTACATTACTAGCTAGTTCTATATGTACAATTAATGTAACGATGCTTTATAAAATTAAACTAACTGCATGTCCATTCAAATTGTGAATCATAGAATCTGCCAATCAAAACTAGATAGAGCACTTTCGACAGCATTTGATTTTTTCAAATTACCTACTAAAGAGAAGATGAAGTTAATGTCTTGTGATTTACACAAGCTAGTGAGATATTTAACCAGCCTAAAAGATGGTTTTGACAAGATCCATTTTTGAAGAGTCATCTTCAAGTATTATGCACATCCCTTTGATCACTAGAATGATTCTTGGCCGAAGAATCCACTTAACTATCGGTATATATGCACTGCATCTTCCTAACTTATAGTTTTTGTGCTTATGGCTAAAAAAGAAAAATAAAAGCAAATGAGAACCGGAAGATGACTCGAGGAGCATACCGCTGCCAATGAGTAAGTAAAGCATAAAAGGACAAAAGATAACTTGTCGTAAACCAAAAGTACTGAGTAAATGATGCCAAACCCATATACCCTATGGGCGATCAAGAAAAAGATGTCGATAAATATCCGTAGCTTGATCAAAAGACACTGAAAAATATATAAAATCCCTCGATGCAAGGCATCATTAGTAGCTAAAAAGCCATGTAACAGTTGTGAGAGGAAAAAGAAATCTAAAAGGAATATGTTGCTCCTATATAGCAAAAAAAAAAAAACCTCATCATATGGTCGAGAGTAACGCATAAGCTCTTAAGTTATCTATAAATAAAAATCATCATCAAGAACAATATCCTAACGAATTAAGTTCAGGCCATACTAGAAATAAAAATTAGTATAATCTACTTGAAAATTAACGAGGACAATATAGCCTGGATCTTACTACTATCCTAGATAGTGCCCTTCTAAGAAAAGAAAATCGACACCATAGATGCTACACAAGAATTACAAAAGAATAAATGGCAAGAAGCCAACCAACAATCATAATAAAAACTTCACAGTTATTCCTTTCTCCCAGATGTTATAGATATAAATGATCAAGAGCGCCAATAGAGGTGCAAGTGATTTCTCTGAACGATCTGACTCGTCTCGAGAAAGAAAAGGTGAGCTGAAATCAGTTATTCTATCTTTTCTTGCAAAACAAAAGGATGAATCATTCTTTTCTTCGAAAGGTCACTTGAGTTTTGAGTGCTTATAAAAGAAGGGAAAAAGCTATAATGATCAGGAAAGGGTGGTGTTAGTTATAGCCAACTAACCAACCAACGTTCATAAGGCTCAACAATACATCGAGTCAAACAACAAAGGGGAAACTAAATTAAACTCGAGTGCGCAGCTCTGTGGTACTTAAACTTCATGAAAGAAACCCACAAAGAAAGATGGTCCCGAAAATACCACCAAAGCTTATGCTGAAAGTTCGCAGACATATCATCAAATGACCGAATGCCTAAGCCACCCTCATCAATTGGATAGCAAACCAAAAGCCATCTAAACTAGTGAATATGCCTCATTGTCTCAAAATCAATACATAAGAACTAAGTAAAAAGTCTTTTCAAATGTTGAATAATGGCTATGGGTAGTCAAAGAACACAGGTATAAAGACATATAAGACAACACATGTCAAAGAATACTAGTTTCTCACTAAAAGAAAGTAGCGCTTATTGGTCCAATTTGAGATCTTGGGTTTATAAGTAGAATATACTACCACACCTAATAGACTAGTCTTTTGGGTTAAATACCTAGATCAAAGGCCCAACTCCACAACAAGTATAAAAATAGGATTGATGTTGAATGTAAATGGATAACTTAATGATGTCATCAAATGTATAACATTTACAATGACGTTGGTCCTAGTATACACAAACACATATATTTATTTATTAGTCTTTGCTTGTCACGTTTCATGACTTCAATGAAATATCAAATATGCACCTGTTGTTGATATAACAGTATGTCATCTCACAACGTTTTTCTTGAATCTTCATAAACAATATTTGTTTATTTAAAATGTGCTTTCATTCAATGAAAACATGAGCAAATATTGCACTAAAGTGAAGAAATGAGCTTTAGAGCTAATAAGTGCAATCACCGAGAGCCTTGGATTAGGTCAAAAATATTTAGTCAACAAAATAGACAAAGGAATGCAAGTAATGGCTATCAATTGTTAAACCTCGTGCCCACAACCCTATATATCTCATTAGGATTGCCACCTCATTTTGATTATACTTGCTTAAGCATCGTTCTTTAAAGTTCATCGGGCCTCAAATTCTTGGATTCAGAAGATAGATCGTAGAGAATGGTTCCTAAGATACAAGTTGTCCTACAAGTCCATGTAAGAGACCATCTTGAGGTGCTAAGCAATGGAAGATACAAGAGTGTTATTCATAAGACTATCTTGAATGGCGAAAAGACTCAAATATGTATCGCAAGCCATAATTTAGGAATGGATGAAAAGACAAAGACAGCAAAAGTACTTGTGGACGAGAAAAATCTCAAGGGATACAAAGAGAGTAGTTTTAGAGATTTTCTAGATTTTCTTTCCAAGAATGACCTTGCAGAAAGGAAAAATTTTATCAACATGTTGAAGATTAAGAATTAGATTTTCTGAATTTTGATCGTATAGTATGGGAAATTTATTTGCCTTGACTTTTATTTCTTTTTATTTTTGCCTAGGTTTTTATTTCTTTTATCAACTATATTGTCAAGGGATATTATCATTTCATTACCTTTAAAAATTTTAGTTTATGAAATGAATTTAAGAAGTATTATTATTTATCATTCTACTATTATTGTATATCTTTACAAAATTTATCATTCTATTATATTTTCATTAGCGTCAGTAGTTGGCCAAATACTTGACTTATAAACTACCAATTTTGCCCTTAATGATTTTTTTTTAAATAGAAATAGCACACAAAGCGTTGCAATATTATATAAATATAATATATAGACTAGCTAAGAATAATCTTTATATATAAGCCTATGAATTTAATAGTTGATACTTCTTTTGTGTAGTTTTCTTTTAATGAAAAAATTAGTATCTTATTATTCAATTAATTGATCAACTAATGATACTAACGCAAATATACTAAAATGATAGGTTTTATTGATACAACATTAAAATAATAAGCTTCAATACTTCTTCTAGTCATTTAATGTTTTGTGATTTTTTGCGTAGTCAAATGATAATAATCTTATTATCAAGTTTCTTCATTTATAGAGGGCCTCTTAGTTTAAATAATAATGTTAAGAATCATAATATTTAACGTCTAGTTGATGTGACATTCATTTTTTAGAAGATATAATAAAATAATAAGTAATTTTATATTTATCATTTAATAAATGAGTGACACAATATATTGGGACTCAAGTTTATACTCAAATATTGAGATTTCTAATATTTTTGTTTGTAATATGTTCTAAAACTAATTATATATAATTTGATTGATGAAATTAATATTACATTATTAGTAGATAGGTTAATTACATAACTAGAAAGATTTCAACCTTCAACTTTTATGTGTTATAAGGATTTAACAGTAGCATTTCATGAGGAGAATATATGAGTCTGTAATTTAATAAATTTTAAATAATATTATTGATTTTAACAGAAAAAGTAACACAAAAATTTCTGTAACAAAATTCTAAATGTATAAAATGCTTTATTAATTAAATGTATAGGTTGGTTGGGGATGGTGGGGTTATGGGATAGGAGATGGTGGTGCGGTGTGGGTTATGTCACCATTTGTGGATTGCATATGTTTGATAAAATGAACATAGTGCTCAACGAATGCCTCAATGAACATCTCATCTCCAATCCATTTCAGCGTGCACTAGTGTGTAGGGATGGCAATGGGCCGGGCCTAGACAGGGCTTGACCAAGCCCGAGCCCGAGCCCGATAATACAGACATAAGCCCGAGCCCTGTAAAAGCCCTAATATTTAAAATTAGGGTCGGGCTAGGGCTTTTTTCAAGCCCGACCAATTTTTTTATATTTAAATAATTTTAATTTAAAATTTCATAATATATTAATATTTTAAAACTTTAAAACCTCTTTAAAATAACATAAACATAAAATTATATCTAAACAAAAAGTTCATTAGTTTAACAATAATAATTCACAATCCAACATAAACGAAAAAAAAAAAAACTACTCCAATACTTGTGGCCCACATTCTTCTTCATCTACAAATTCTTCTCCAGTAAAAATTTCACTTTCAAAAATTTTACCTACAAAAAAGAAAGGAAAAAAAGTGTGAAAATAATTTAAATATATCAAATTGTTATTAAACAATTATTTAAATATTTTCTATATTATTTGTATTCATACCTTTAGAGCTCGCCCACAACCAATGTTGAGTGCACATAAGCGCTTCCAATGTTGTAGGATGAAGTCTACTTCGATGTGGAGTCAAGACTCTACCTCCAAGTGCTAAATGCAGATTCGGAGGCAACGGTTGTCACGGGAATGGCTAAGATATCTTTGGCCATCCGAGCCAAGACAGAAATTTACCTTGGTTCACCTTCCACCAATTCAAAATATCGAAGTCCAAGTGGATTTAACTAAAGGCTCTTCTAAGTACCTCTCAAGGTCGGACTTCAATACCGTGGTCTCAATATTTTGACTTGCAAATGCCTCAAATTTACGTATATCAAAAAATTTACCACCAATACTTATATTAAAACCAGAACGAACATCGGCTGAAGAATTCTCACCAATAATCTCATCATTCACATCCTCATTCGCCCTCATAAAATTTAACCAAATCGTTACTTAGATTGCACACTCTCCGAATCTCCTTTGCAAGCACCCTCACCATAAAGTTGTGGAAAATAATAATGAACCAATTGCATCTTAAATCTTGGGTCAAGAATAACAGCCATCACTAAAATCCCATGTATTTGAGCCCAATATTTATCAAATTTTTGAATCATTTGACCAGACCATTTGTTTAACCACAAGCATATCGGAAAATTCCCATTGATCTAGATTAATTCTCATTTCACATATCATAGGAAAAAAAGATTAGATGTGGGATATTGTGTACCGAAAATAACTCACGTCATCGAGTAAAATGGTAGCAAATATTCCAACATCTTTTCTCGCCATCTTCCACTCCTCATCTGTTGGCAAAGAAGTGTAGTGTTTGTCGCGCTGTTACAATCTAGAAAAGACAATTTTATATTTCACTGCAACATCAAGCATAACATATGTAGAATTCCATCTAGTTGCACAATCAAGCACCAACTTTTTCTCACACTTCACTTGCAATTGACGTGCAGCCATCTCAAACGCCTCTACCCTCTTCGGTGTGCCCATCCAATATGCCACACTATCTCTAATTTTTTAATCCACTCCTCAATTACTTTCATCCCATCCTTCACAATTAGGTTCAAAATATGAGCCACACACCTCATATGAAAATAATTCCCACCCATTAACATAGAATTAGTTGGAATCAATCCCATCAACCTATCAACCATAGCATCATTAGTGGAACAATTATCTAAGGTAACAACCGATATCCTTCTATCCACATTCCAATCCAACATACACTTAAAAATGCTTGAGAAAGATATTCTGCGATGTGTGGAATTGGTAAATATATGAACCTATTCATCACACAAAAATTAAGTTTTAGAATTAATTAAATTAAAGTAAAAGTAAATAAACATAACATATTAACATCAAATATAAGAAAAGCACCTTAAAATTCGACTTTGCAATCGCTAAGACTTGTCGACAAAATGTCCAGTAACAACCATATACCCCTTCTTTTGATTACAAGCAGTCCACATGTCCGTAGTAATTGCCACCCTACTATCATTATTCTCCAACAAAGCCATTGCTTTTGCCTTTTCAACTTGATACAATTTCATGATCTCGACCTTTAAAGTGTTCCTGCTCATCATCTTCACCATTGGGTTAGCATAAGACATTAAATCCCTAAATGCCTCATACTCCACAAAATTAAGTGGTAGCTCATGCTTTACAACCAATATCGCAGTCTTTTGCCGAGCAACAATCGGATCAAATTTTCTTGTCTCAACACTAGTAGTTCCATCATCTTTTTTTGTCACACTTAGAGTTTTTGTACACTCGTCATCAATTTTGGGAATATACTTTGCCTTACATAATTTCAAGTGTCTAACCAAATGAGAGGTTCCGCTTATTACCAGCGGTTACCAACTTTGCTCCACAATGACTACATTTTGCTTTCAATTCACCATTAATAGTTATCTTTGTAAAGTCTTCCCAAACATGAGAAGGTCCTCGCTTAGATTCTCGCTTTCTTTTATTGCTACTTTGTCGTACACTATCGTTATTAAGGGATGCCTCTTCAACTGTATGGACCCCTTGAACGACACCATCTTCATTCTCTTCACCCATATGAACATCTTCATATGAATTTAATGTTGGAGTACCAACTTTGAATTCTGAATTTGACATTATAACCTAAATTAAATGTGAAACAATTCTAAGTTAATTAATAAATAATTTATAAACTTAAAACATGATTTAATTGAATTTAATTAATAAATAATTTGCAAACTTAAAGCATGATTTTATTGAATTTAATTTAATAAATAACTTGTAAACTTAAAACATGATTTAATTGAATTTAATTAATAAATAATTTATAAACTTAAAACATAATTTAATTGAATTTAATTTAATAAATAATTTGTAAACTTAAAACATGATTTAATTGAATTTACATTAATTAAAATAAATAAGCTACAAAACTAAGTTAAATTAAATTTATATTAATCATCACAAAACTAAGCCACAAAATAATTAAAATAAATAAGTTAGCAAAGTGATGGGTAGCCACAAAATAATTAAAATAAATAAGTTACCAAAGTGATGGGTGGGTGTTTGGTCAGTGGAGTGGCGGTGATGCAGCCCAATGAGTCAAGCAGATTGTGGAGTCTGGTGGAGGCTTGCAGCAGTGTTGTGGAGCCCGGCAGATTAGCGATAGTGCGGTGGCGAGCTGGTGGAGGCTTGGAGTATTAGGCTTGCAACATGATCGGGAGGTCGGCAGCATGATCGGGAGGTCGGCAGCACTGGTGGTGTCGTGGAGGGCTGGAGGCTGGCAGCAGTGGTGTCGTGGAGGGCTGGAGGCTGGCAGCAGCTGGTGGTGTCGTGGAGGGCTGGAGGCTGGCAGCAGCAGCTGGATCGTGGAGGGCTGGAGGCTGGCAGCAGCAGCTGGATCGTGGCAGCAGCAGCAGCAGCTGGATCGTGGCAGCAGCAGCAGCAGCTGGATCGTGGCAGCACTTGTGGATCGTGGATCGTGGAGGGATGGAGGCTGGCAGCAGCAGCGGCTTGTGGATCGTGGAGGGCTGGAGGTTGGCAGCAGCAGCAGCAGCAGCTGGATCGTGGGTCGGTGGAGTTGTCTCAGAGAGCTGGAGGTCGGCAGATCGTGGATCGTGGAGGGATGGAGGCTGGCAACAGCAGCGGCTTGTGGATGGTGGAGGGTCGGAGGTCGGCAGAGACAGCAGCAGCAGCTGGATCAGCAGCAGTTGTCTTAGGGTTTTTTGTGTGTGCTTGTGGCTCAAGAGAGTGTCGTGCCCACGTGGGTGTGGCCTGTGTATTTTTTTTTTCTTTTAAGTAAAGTCGGGCTCGGGCCAGGGCTCGGGCTTTATAAAGCAGCCCGAGCCCTGGCCCGAAATTAAACGGGCTTGATATGTATGGCCCGAGGCCAATTTGGGCCCTAAATTCGGGCCTAAGCCCTAAAAAAAAGGGCCGGGCTTATCGGGCTAAAATCAGGGCCGGGCTTTTTTGCCATCCCTACTAGTGTGCATCAGATTAATGATCACGTTGAGGTGTGAATAGGGAATTATGGGACATTAATCAAAGAATAATCTAGAGCCTATAAAGATAAATACAAATATGTACAAGCATGTGACACTGAACATGATTAGACAATGGTGGATGCTACTATAATGATCTTGGGCATCAAGTCATTACAGATTTGATCAGTCACTTTGACGTGCAAGATAGTGTGAGTACACTCCGGTACAAATTTGATTTGATATCATGTATAAATTTAAGAGTCTAACTTATACTTAAAAAACTAATTTGAGAGTCTATGATTATTTAAACCTTTTATATTTTTATAAAATATCCCTAATAAAACAGTTTCCTTTAGTTAGTTTGAAATGTAAAACTTTTGTTTTGATACAAATATTTTTTTATAAACTCGACTCAAATAGATGTGGAAAAAATTTATATTAGTTTTCAATTATGTTATACTTCAAAATAACAAAAATAATTGTCTCATAGATCTTAATCCACCAAATAATAACTGCATAAGTATATATTTTCTCTATAGAGCTCTTTGTTCCAAGATTTATTTATATAAAGTTTATCTTATGAAAACAAATTTTGAGAGGTTATGAGAGATATTTTTGAAAAATTAAGAGAAGAGATAAGTAACATAATTAAGGTAAAGAAATACAAAAATTTCTTAATTAAAAACTAAACTTCTTATATTTATACTACTAGAAATTACGATTTTCATTCAAAATCAAATCTAATGCTTCTGTAAAGATTTTCCTTTTAAATATTCAAAAATAAATTTGGATCATTCAAAACTCAAATATCTAAACAACCCACTGTACTCCCTAGATAACTTATCGATGCCTCATGCATGCCCTCATCCCATGGGTGATCATTATTATTAACAATTGTTCAAGCAACAAGTGCCCATGCCTTTGTTTCGAAACCCAAAAATAGTTGTGCCAATAATACCAGCAGTCTTCTTGTTATTCAAGCTAGAGCCTACATAAATTAACACGATCCGAAAAATCCGACAAAAGCATAACACGAATAAATAAGTTCAGTTATCAAATTTGACAATTAAATAAATCGAGTGCAGAGTTGATATAATTCCTTTCTGTGTTGGGCTAAGTTTAATATTATTATCTCATTTACCTGACCAGCGACACGATAATGTTTTTTATTCTAAATTAATTTGTAAATTCTTGTCATTAAAATTCAAATATTTGACATGATTTTCTCTTCTTTTTTGAAGGATAAACATATTCACAATATTTTATTTATAAAAATTTAGAATTTCAATAGTGTAAATGTGTAAAATAATAGTATATATATATATATATATTTATAATATTGATATATACTATTATTTACATATATATAATTAAAATTTCAATAGTACAAATGTGTAATATTTTGCTACATACGTATAATTTATAATATCAATAAATTATATATATATTAGAATTTTTAATATAGTACAAAATAAAATATAGTGCATTAGAATCTGTTTTTTTTTTTAATCTTTTAACTTGATTGAAACACACACACATAGAGAATTGGTTCAATCTAGGAGTCTCAGATTAGAACAATGTCCAACACAAAGGCTAGTGATCACCTTTGGATTTAATGGATCCACCATATGTAAAAATAAAATAAAATAAAAAAAAGGAAACCACCGGGGTTGTTGTATTCCCTAGAGGCTTCCTAGACAATGATGCAATCTGAGACAACGAGATTAGACCATTGTCCACTACATACCTACACACACACACACACACATACATATATATATATAAACAAGCCCTCAATTCTCACTTTCTGTAGAATTTGTATGCTTGGGAGTCCTTGATGATTAAATAAACCAAGATTTTACCATGACTGCAATTTTAGAGGGACGCGAAAGCGAACGCCTATGGGGTCGCTTCATGAATCGGATAACTAGCATCGAAAACCGCCTTTACATTAGCTGGTTTGGTGTTTTGATGATCCCTACTTTATTGACCACAACTTCTGTATTTATTATTGCCTTCATTGCTGCCCCTCCAGTAGATATTGATGGTATTCGTGAACTTGTTTCTGGATCTCTACTTTATGGAAACAATATTATTTCTGGTGCGATTATTCCTACTTATATATATATATATATATATATTTTCAGAAACAATATAAAGAAGATAAATTTCATTCTTATTAATTCATGAGCATAAAAACTCAATTTTTATAAGTATTTGAAACATAAAAAAAATGATACATTTAACATAATTTAGGAATAATGATTGATTAGCAAAGATTAAGTCAATCAATCTTTATATTGTTTGACAAAAATATTTCTTAATCACTTATTAAGATGGAGACAATTAATCAATTATTTGATTGATTATTTTGATTCCATCAATATTGCTTGATTCTTATCATCCCCTCTTAAGTTAGAGAAGAAAATTTTTTGAACTCCCAACTTGATTTAAAAAAATATATAAATCCTTGATTTTGATTTAGGATCTCATCCAAATGTCATGCAACAATACTGAAAGCATTCATTTGAGAGTTTGTTTAAAAAATCTTCCAATTATTCCCATGTACACTTTTTTTTTAGATCGTAAAAAAGTATGAGTAAATTCCTTTGATCAAGGAATTCTTTTATTATAAAAGTCATTCTTTTAATATTTTTCATAGAAATCTTCACTCAATGATTTTGCCCTCACTCCTTTTATCTTAACATGGAATTCTTTCATTTAGAAAGCTATTCCATATATCTTGTTAAGGAAAACATCAATTTTGAAGATTTATTTTCATTCATTTTTTTAAATGTCATTTTCTTTATGATGGTAGAAGTAGTGGTGGATGGTGCAGTCAAACAACCTTTTTTTTTTTGGGTAAAACTTGAATAACATTTAGAGAAACTCGCATCCCATTTCTTTATACCAACATGCACCTGAGACCCATTGTCAACATGATGGCTAAGCCTAAACCCACAAATTTAAGGACTTTCAAACCCACTTTGATACTATGAAGAATTTTCAGAAATAATATAAAAAAGATAAATTTTACTCTTATTAATTCATGAGCATAAAGACTTAATTTATATAAGTATTTGAAACATAAAAAATGAAATGATACATTTAACATAATTAGAGAATGATGATTGATTAACAAAGATTGATTCAGTCAATCTTTATATTGTTTGACAACAATCTTTCTTAATTACTAATTAAGATGGAGACAATCAATCAATCATTTTGATTCAATTAATATTGCTTGATTCTTATCAATATATATATAGTCTCTCTCTAGTAAGGACATCCTCACTTTTTAAAGAGAGGATATCCACTAAAATATAAAATAACATAGATTTCAATACATTTAAAGCTGTATTTTTTTGTCTATTAGTGTATTGAAATCTGTATTTTTTTGTCTGTTAATGGCATTTTTACTTAGTTAAAATGAGGATGTCCTCACTAGAGAAATATTATTATTATATATTAAGCGGGTTATTGGGTAACTTATATAAATTTCTTAAGTGTGTCACCCAAGAGGAAGAGTGAATTAGGTAATTAAAAATTTCTACTAAAAAGCATAATACAATTTAAATAAAAGCTCAAGAGAAAATAAATAACAATTAATTTAATAAAGCATGAATTTAAAAGAAGTAGGGAGAAAATGAACAAACACGAGAATTTTTATGTAGTTTGGCAAACCTGCCTATATTCATATCTCCAAGCAACCTATGCTTGATGATTTCACTATCTAAGCCTCTTAAGGCTTCAAGTTTTTACAATTAACTTCCAATATGTCAATAAACTTTTATAAGTAGTGTTTCCCTCACACACATATTTTTCCAAGTGTTTTCCACACTTATACTCACAGAAATTTGATAATAGATTTGAAGATTATAACAAATACTCTCTTATAAAGTAAATATACAAATGATAGCTCAATAATAACTCAATGTATATAGATTTACAAAATGACAAGCCAAGGTAAGTTGTATTGACTATTTTATTTTATTTTATTTTTTTTGCTCAAATGAGATTCAAGAAGTTCTTCAAATCGAGTATGATTTGAGTTTAGATTGTTTAAACTTTCAAACTAGTCGGTTAAAGACATTTTTTTACAAATAGCTCGGTTAGTCGCTTGCCTGTGGCTATTAACCGTTCAAGTTACTATTAGAAAATTAATTTGAAAATTTACCACAATTGGTTAGTCATTAACTTTATAGACATGAGGCGATTAGCCGCTATATTTTAAGCGATTAGCCACTACTGTTCTAAAAATTATAGTTTAGTCCTAAAACTTTCTGAAATTATACTATGACTCAAAAATTTGTAAAACTTTTCAGATTGGTCCACTTTTAGAAATTTGAACAACAGCTATTGATTTCAAAGTTATCGAAACTTTTCAATTTAGTCTATAACTTGAAAACAACTACTTTCATGAAATCATTTTTTCTTTAAGTATAAAACCCTTATATTATGAAATGATAATTTAATTAAAATGACATAAAAAATAACTTGAGTTTTTAAGTGCTTAATTATGCATACATATAATCATACTAGCTTTATAAGAAATGTAATAAGCAAAATCACTTAAGTTAATGCCTTTGAAGCTTGTCCTTGACATCATGAGCTTTGTGCTTTTATCCTTAAGTTTTTTAAACTTGATCTCACATATATGATTTTTATCCTTTAAGAATTAGTGAGATTGTGAAATATATGCATTTTCTTTTTTACTTATGACACGTGATTTGTTATTATTAAAATTAAAATACTATATGACCATATAGGTCAATAATCTACCTCTTTTTTATGATGACAAATACTCTATATATTTTGACATTCATAACCAACAATTATAAGCTCCTCCTAAGTATATGACATACATGATTTATAAATAACATGTCACAAAATTTAAAACTCCTCCTAAGTATGTCACAAAATATCAAAAACAATACATATAAAGTATGTCAATGATTTCAATCTCTAATAATCAAGAATATATATAACCAACAAAGAATGCTCAAAATGCATATATATCTCCTCTTTTTGACATCATAAAAAATTAAACAATAAGGTATCTCCCCTTATCAATTTTTAAAAGGCAAGTAATACATGCAAAAATTTAAAATATTGTAAGAGCATATCATTAATAATTCAAGCTTCATAATTAATAATCACAATTTAGAAATTAAGACAACTAAGCTCATTAAAGATCTAATATGACATATTAATTCAATTCTAATAATCTCATATGTGTCAATATCTCAAAGTACATGTATTTATCCCATTTTCAATATCATTTAAAGCAATTATAGAATACACATTCAACAATTTGTCAAAAAAATTTTTTTTAAAAAAATTCATTTACCAATCATAGATATTCATAAGATTAACTTCATCAAGTGGAGTATAATCATAAAAATTCCTCATGTATTTTAAACTTTTATAAAGACTCTCCTTAAGTATGTGCATGTATTATAAATATCAAAATAACATATGATCGTATAAGTCAACACTATATATTTTTTGTGTTGAGTTAGGGTCTTAATATTTTGATGCAATTATTAAATAAGTTGTGTTTGGATCAATCTAAATCCACATACGGCTCTCACAAAGACTCTTAAATCAATCCCGAGCCTTTTCTTCCACCCGTCCTCTCCAATCCTCGATCAAACTTGCTTTCCCCAGGTGCTATGCTATTAAGTGGGGGTCTTTCCTTCGCCTATCATATGTATCGGCTTGGCTTTGTCCAGAACCAAGAAGGCATCTCGCGGGCACGTGCTTTTGACACGATACGAGCACGACCTGGTGATTTTGCCAGCTTTAATTCAAGCTTTTCAACTCCCCAAAATCCTCAACATTTTTCTATAAATTCTTCCGTCCAAGCAAGATATGTTTTGTCCTGGATTGGAACAATGTCCAACACAAAACCAATGGACCCACCATGTGTGGCCAAAAGAAAAGAAAAGAGGAAAAAAAAAGGAAACCATTAGGGTTTTGGATTCCCGGACAATGATGCAATTCGTAACTCTCAGATTGATCACTATCCTATACATATAGTCATTCTTTAGTAAATACATTTTCACTTTATTAAAGTGATGATGTCTACTATATATATATATATATATATATATATATATATATATATATATATATATATATATATATACATATATATTTAAAATTATATTTTTTTCTGCTAGTAATATCATCACTTTGTTAAAATGAGTATGCCCTCACTAGAGAATTATTATTATTATTATTAGGTAATCCGTATATTGTTCTTGTTGAGTTAGGATCTCAATATTTTTGCACGATTATTAAATGATACGTGTTTACATCGATCTAAATTTAACACGATACGAATCTAACACGATATAAACATAGGCCTAGTGACCCATTTTGTCAGCTCTAACTCAAGCATTTCAACTCCATAAAATCCTAGGCATTTTTCAATAAATTCCTACTCTGTATCCAAGCATAATATATTTATAATGTGAGTTCGGCTATGTTGGATTATATTCATGGTAGAGTACTCAATAATCATATTATTAAAATTATAACATATTTTTTACTTTACGTATATGATAGTAATTCTCATGCCTTATAATTTTATTATATTGTTCTTAATAATTAAAGTTCCATAAAGTTCAATTTTATCATCTACTAGTCTATTGCTACATTTTAAGCCTATCACACACACTAAAAATCTGTGACGGTGCCTTGACCGGCCCATATTTGATACACAGTCCGCCCAGACCAAGATTCATTGAACAGCTTTCTCAAAAAAGTGCTTTTTTGAAATTTTATTGGCCTAAAAGGCTCTAAGACTATTACTCGTCTATAGCCACAAGTGCATATAGAGTCCCTATTCAAAGTTGTAACAAACTTATTTAAATACTAAACAAGCATACTATATGCAACACTGCACAGGAGAGGGGCTTGTCATATGTACCAGAGTGTTACAAAATTCCATCTTCAAACCGTCCTGTTTTGGATGCTAAGACTGGCAATGAGAATTCGAATGTGCCTATTATTGATTTGGCTAGATTGAGACATAGTGAAGAGCAAAGATCAATGGTCGTCAAAGAAATTGGAAATGCTTGTCGCCAAATTGGCTTCTTTGAAGTAAGTACATGTTCTCTCTTGCTACATGGCAATGGCAGGCGATAATATACATTATTTTTTATAATCTATTAAGATTTGTCATAACATTGTTCAATCTAGGTCGAGATTGAGCTGAAGCCTTTCTGGATCTTGCAATTGTTTTAAATATGGTCTATTTATTATTCATAAGACGCTTTTGATGTTTTATTTTCTTAACAGTATTATTAACTGTATGCATATATATGCTCATCTAAAATAGCCCAATTTAATTTCATGATTCAAGTGGTGTCTACACATTTTTTTGTAGCTCACCATTTATCACTTGACTCACTTTATTATTTTTATTCTTCTTGGCATTTAGCCAGCCTTATTTACTGATTATCATGCTTCTTGTTTTCATGGTCATTATTTAGATTATTACTTATTTTAATTATAAAATAGAGTTAAAAATACAAAACTAATTTCGACTATGAATCTTTTTATTCTCTAGTAATATGGCGCCATATATTTAAAATTATTCTCGTTATATATGTACAAAACATGTAAGCAAATGAAGGACAATTAATTGTAGATGTGTCGGAGATGATTAGATGATTATATCAATGAAGTTCAATATTTTAGTACTTTGAAAATTTCTTCCATTGTTGTATTTGTTTTATGTTCTCTCCAGATTAAATTCTTAAGTCGATCACTGATACTATTATTTGGTCATTACTTATCAGCTTAAGCGTTTAGATCACTAGATCACATCATGTTTTAATGCGAACGAGTATAATTAATTAATATAATGATGAAATTTTCATTTAGGTTATGAATGATGGAATTTGCCAAACAGTAATGGATGAAGTTGTTTTTTATGTAATAGAGTTCTTTAATTTACCATCAGAAGAGAAGCTGAAGTCTCTAACAAATCGCACCGAAACGAACACAGAGAGAAGCAAGCAAGCGTGAGTGAGAGCGTGGGGTTTCTGCTTCCTGAATCTCGAATCCTCTAGATCTAGATCTATATCCATCATTTCAAGCTTTAACACGAAAGCCACCGGCCGCTAACTCCATCCCACTCTTCAGGCCGTGCGTGACGTTACAATGCTAGGGTCACTGCCATCGGAGCTCAACGCCATCACCGCCGCTCCAGCCGCCACCAGTCCCTAGTCATCAAGCTACCGACCCAACAGCTGACAGCCACCAACAAAAAGGGTGTTTCTCTGGCCGGAGAGGGTAAAAACTACAATCCCTCTCCGGCCAGTGTTTATTTTTCATTTTGGATTTTTCTTTTATTTTTTTAGTCCTGCTTATTTTATGTTTTAACTTTTTTAGTTTTATTTTTTATTTTCTTGGCGTTTGTTTTATTGTTAATTATTGGGTGTTATTTATCCGTTCCTATTGATATCTTGTATGGTTATCGATGGTGACAACTCAGAGTTTGGACCTAAATCATGTCAATGTTCACATGGGGATGGCATGCTTATATTGGAGTTGATGAAAGGATCTAATAGTGGTGCAGCATCGATATTCTGATAATTTGATACGAGTTACTGATGGTGTGAGTTGAGGGCGAGACTTGTCAGAATACTTTAGATGGGGTGGTTAAATTATTTAGTTTTTGAGGTTTTGTTGTGTTTGTAATTAGTGCTTAATCTTGTGTTGTGTATTATTATTTTTCTCCTCCGAATAGGAAAGGGTTTTCATCTATATTAGTTAAGGTCGACAGCAGTCCATAAAATTCTTTTAAGTCATAAGTAGGTTTAATAGGTGAAATTTTTTTTTCTTTTAATTTGTAATTATATTTATTATTAAAAGTTATCCTACCGTAGGCTTGAATCATAGGTCTTATCATATATATATATATATATATATATAGTATTTAAGCTTAGTGATCATGTATTTATTCCCTTATGATGTTTTATAGTTGTACCATTTTTGGTCCTTAATGAAAGGCATACTATTTTTTTAAAAAATAAAAAATAAAAAAGAAGAAAGAAGAAGGAGGAGCTGAAGTTCATGTCTAGCGACGCGCATAAGCCGGTGAGATTTGGAACAAGCTTGAAGGATGGCTTTGACAAGATCTAGTTTTGGAGCTAGATCTAGTTTTCTCGAAGCATTATGCACATCCACTTGACAAGTGGATTAGTTCATGGCCCGAGAATCCACCAAAGTATAGGTATGCCCAATTTCTAATACACAATATTGTCCATTTAAGCATCATTTCTATGTCTCTAGTAGGGATAAGCAAAAAATTCTAGCGGGTACAGGAGTTCTCCAGGGCTTGTTATAATAAGGTTGAATGTCTGGAAAATCCTGTATGAGTATAATTGTTCATACCCGTTAATTGGACCGTCAAATATGAGTATTAAATATAAAAACTTATATTATAACTGTTAATTGGACCGTCAAATACGGGTATTAAATATAAAAACTCATACATGTTCAAAAATCTATTTGATTATTTATTTTTTATTAATTTTTAAAAGTTAAAATTATTAATTAACAACTAAATCTAAATATTAAAATCTTAAAAGATTAAAACATGAATAACTAAATATTAGCAGTTTTAAATATTTAATTATGAAATATTTTGAAACCGTGAGGGATACTAAAGATGGATATTTTAAATTCTAATTATCTTTACAAAATCTTATTCAATATGCCGATTTTGATATTATAGTATTGACTAGAAAAACAGTTAAACATGGTATGATCTATAATAACTGAATTTCTTTCCAAAACAGTTAAAGATGGTCCATGTTCTTATAGTAACAATTACTATTGTCTTTGGTGGAAGTAGGATTACATAAACCTAATTTTTTTTAATTTATGTATGTACTCGATATTTTTTTCAATTTAATAGAATTTTGTGTTTTAAACAGTATTAGCCTTCTTATTACATTATTATTCAACTATCAGTAATTTTTATAATTTTCTTTTATTTAAATAAATTTAATATTTTAATTTATTAATATATTAATTAAAGTTAAAGATATCAATCATTAAATTAAAAGAGGATATATGAGATATGAGATATGAGATAGGAGAAGGAGACTAGTATTTATATTTTTTAACAAAAAATCCTTGACTCATATATGTTTAAAGTTTTAACAGGTACTAGTCACGAAGATACTTACTATCAAATGGGTATGAGTACGGATATTAGCATCTCCATACAATACCCATTCCGTTGCCATCCCTAATCTCAAGTCGGTATACTTAAGCGGCAACAAGCAATGTCTGTCAAATTCTTATTTAGTAAGTTTGATATATCCTGCAAATTGCCATAAAATTTTTGAAACACATTGGCTGATAAAATTTAACATAATAAATTGCGGCTCCTACTAGATCTTCCAAATAGTAGGCTCTAATTGGTTTGAAGCACTATCTCAATACACTCACTTCATATAAATTTTTCTTCAAACATTATGTGGAGGAAAAAGTTTTTTGTGCTCTTGGAGTATTATAACTTATCCATTCGCTATTTTTCATATGTGTTACACATATTATCATGATTAGTTAAAGTATACGCATAGCAAAGGGTTAATGGAAAAAGAACGGTACTCAAACAGCACCCAACATGGGGTACGTTTATGACTTATGAGCATGTCATTCAACAATATCATTATTATTATTTTTTTTTCAATATTTTCTCATTCAAATTGGTTTTATTTCAGGAAAAACATGGGAAAATATTCTACTGAAGTGAGGAAATTAGCCTTGGAAGTAATCGGAGCCATTACCGAGAGCCTAGGAATAGGGCCGTCGTATTTGAGCCAAAAAATGGATGAAGGAATGCAAGGAATGACAGTCAACTGTTACCCGCCGTGCCCACAACCAGATACTGCACTTGGGTTGCCACCGCATTCCGATTATAGTTGCTTAACCATCGTTCTTCAAAGCTCAGAAGATGGATCATGGAGAAAGGTCCCTAATATTCATGGCGCCTTACAAGTTCATGTTGGTGACCATCTTGAGGTCCCAAGCAATGACATTTAAAAGAGCGTTGTTCATAGGGCTACCTTGAATCGCTAGAGGACTCGAATATCCATCACTAGCTTGCATAGTTTGGGCATGGATGAGAAAATGGAGACCGCGAAAGAGCTTATGGATGAGCAACATCCCAAGGGATACAAAGAAAGAAGCTTCATGGATTTTCTGAATTTTCTATCCAAGAATGATATTGCTGAAGGAAAAAACTTCATGAATACGCTCAGGCTTCTGAAATAGTGTTTGTCTGCTTTGGCTCTGTTATTTCTTCTCTGCTTTTCCGCAAAAAAGTTCAGCAAAATATGTGTCTTTCTCATGCAAAACGAGGCTCGTGGGGAAAATAATATATGTGATGTTGGTGTTCTTTTGCTGACAGAAGGTAATAAAGTAGCAGATTTACTGGCTTATTCAATTAGCTTGGTGATCATGTATTTTGGAGCACATTTGGTACTAATTTTGTCTCCCAAGATTCGAATTTGGTGGGCAGTTAAAGAATGCTGTGTGTAAAATCACTCGGCCAGGCACCGTGGCAAAATAACTAACAAACTTGTCTGCATATCATCTTGGTGCTCGGCTTTTGTTCCTATAGTTTCAAATTGTACGTGTGTTTGTTGCCCAAATGGCATGTAGCTGTGAAATTAGAGGTTGAGTTCTACTCTTCTTAAATTGTACGCCCCAGTTACATTTTTATTTTTTATTTTTTGATGAGAGTACTCCTCTGTTTCTATATCAATGAAATAGCAGTTGACTGTACGACTCTTTCTTCTTCTTCCTTGAAATCGTGCGAGGTTGACATTTTTCCATTAGTTTTTGGGTTTTATTGTTGATTTTTTAACCTTTTTTTTTTTTGCAGGAAAAAATCGTCTCACCCACAATTTTTTTTTTTTTTTTAATATTGCATCAAGTGCTAACACGGTATAATAAAATATCTAAGGGGCAAGACATTAAAACCCAAAAGCTAAAAATTGTCAATCTCCCTAGAATCATTGCCAGTAGACAGGATAAGAACAGAAAATGCTACAACATATCAGACAATTTCGATTATAAAGTCAAAAAGGTTTGTCGCATACCAGAAAGCCATAAGCCATAAAGTTGGTTGTTGTGATCATGTCATGAGTCATCTCTATTGATATCTTGTTTGTTTAGGTAAAATCTAGCTAAAAGGATAATAATAAAAGATACTGCCATATTGAACTTGATGTAATCTGCTGTTTTTATTTTTATGTTTGGCCCTAATATTACTTTCACAATTTCCTAATTTCTTAATTGTTAACATGTAGTTTTGAGTTCAGCAACATTGACACACAAAATTTTCATATAAACTCTTATCAATTAATTAAACAGACATAATTGCAACATTTTCCGCATCTTGAAATGAATAAAAGATATATAATTTATGTGAGAAATGTGACAAACATCTAACATTCGGCATGTATACGTCGAGTTTGTATAAAAAAATTCTGTAAAAATTGTTTGAGTAGCAAAAGTAAAAAACATCAAAACTAACTAAAAATTTGTGATAAGATGGTCTAATCATTCAAGGATATTAATATTATTGGCTTCTCTAGTTTATTCAAGGATTTTCTTTCATTTTGAAGGTATTAATTAACATATGTTTGATAAAAAGTATTAAAATATGTCATTAAAAAAGATCGTAAAATAAATGATCTAGATGATATTTTACCCCACTTAATTTAACAAAAAAAATAAATAATTAAATGATTTTATTTCGAATAATTTAATAGAACAAGCCAAAGTTAAGCAGCCAAAAGCTAGGCCCAAAATTCGGTAGTAAAGGACAAAAGAAAGCTATTTAAGTATATAAATTGATATAAGAACAAACACATAATGACATAAACACTATACATTTGATCAATACAATAAAGACTGTCAAATACAAAACAGAACATTTGATCTATACAACAAAGACCGTCAAATACAAAACAGAACTGAATCATTCACCCAAGATCTAAGCTGCTTTCTTTGAACTCGTTAACTTCTCTTCCTGTCTCTGATCAACACTAAGAAAAAAAATTATAAACACACACACACAAAAATTAAGACGCAGACAGCTATTTTGATTCTATATTTTTAAATTATTTTTCAATTTTGATTTTATTTAATTTTTTTTCTCAGAAGGCAATTAAAGATTAATTATGCATAGATCGGTGAGTTGGAGCCGAGTCTCCGATGACATGCACACATCGCAAAAGCCAGTTTCCGGGGTGAGAACAACATCAGTATCCATGGATGGCACCGAGCTGTCGGGTTACGATCCCATTGAAGAGATTGCCAAGAAGGAGAAGTCACGTGCCAAATTTGCTGAGAATGCTGTTCATTTTATTCCCATCGTGTTGCTTTTATGTGCCTTTGTTCTATGGCTATTTTCCAATCCAAGTAAGGCCCCCTATTTTGATTTTATTAATTAAACGCATGAAATTTATTGATATATATCTTTCTTAGTTTAGTTTGAACATCCGATTTATTTACATGTTATTGTCACACGTTAAACATAAGTTTGCTAGATATTACGCTGTGACTATGGTACCCTGGGTCAATCGAAAATTTGGGCACCGTGATCAGAAACCTAAATACAGACAGCAAGCCAAATGATTGAATATAAGACTTGAAGAGTACATCTGTACATGTATACGTGCAATTGAAAATTTTAGTTCGAAATTGGCTAATTAATTAATACTCAAGAATGTAACCTTTTTATGCAGATGTAGAAATGGGAATTAAGGCAGCAGATTCAGTGGCAGCAAAAATTGATGGATTGACAATTGAAGGAGACATTGATACAGATAGTGATGGTACTCAAACGAGCGTCTTACCGATGGAGTTGAGGAACACTGAGAAACCTAAAGAAGAAACAAACAAGACTTCGAGAAAATCTTTGAAAAGATTCAAGTGATAGCCTTTGTTAATCTTATTTTCAAATGAATGATGATGTATTAGCATTTTATACAACCCTCTATATATATATTTTGTATTTTGTATTTTCGGAACACAGTTGAATCTCCAATTGTTATTGGGATTTCGCTGAGTCTCTCATGATAGAGCATATGATGTTAAACTTTGGAGCAATTAGTATTTACGTGATGTTTTTTATGAAACTTCTTTCATCTTAGTTTTTTTTTTTTAGAAAGACTATGCTGTTTTTATTTAAGATTTGTTTTTTTGTCTACGAATTGTGTCTGAGTCTTCTTTTTATGCTCAAATATTTTTGCAATTTCAAAGGTTATTGAGTTGGGTTTTTCAACCAATTGGCATTAACTTTTGTTGTTATTTTAAATTAACTGACCATATCGCTGCTTCGGCCGAATCAAAGAATCCTTAAATATGATACAAAAAATATCTTATTTTATCATTATTGATCAAAAATTTTTCTATGAAAATATAGTTGACCGACATTAAGAGATTTTTATCTATATATTTTTTAAAAATAAATATAAATTAATAAATTAAACAAATTACCAGTAGTTAAAATCTTAACTAAATTAAATTAATTTTTTATTTATAAATTTGTAATTATTTATCTATTTTTCTTTTTCATACATAATAATCATATATATATATATAAGACAGTTAGATTCACTCTATTAGTAACGAAATGATAGAGCCATAGAGATGATGATTTTTTTTTTTTTAAAAAATTATAAATAGTTTTGACGAAGCTTACTCATGATTAAAGTACAAGCTCAATGAGACAGCGACGATGACTATAAAAAATTTTAGTAGTTATATGATATGTATATGGGTCCAATTATATTAGAACCGCTTCACAATAGAATATTTCTTCATAATTATATAATTAAAGTTATAATATATTTATTATTTTATGTATATATCTATGATTTATACTTTACTTTAAAATCGCTTTAATATAACCATAACCTAGATATATATATTTAAGGCTTTTGAAACCTGAGATCTTTATTTTTTCTATTCGGGAACTGAAGGGGGCTAAGTCAGGGCGCCTATATATATTATTTTTTTTAAATCTAAAATTTTAAAACATAAGAAAGTATGAGAAAACTTTAAAAAAGTGTAGTTTAAGTATTTTAAATTTTAAGTCTTTAAAATCCAAGGATTTTAAAATTTTTTTAAACTTTCGTATATTTTAAAATTTTGGATAAGATGTGAACTAAACATATACACCCAAAAAGTAATAAAAAATGAAATATTTTAATTAGAAAAATATTTCAGAATTATTTTAAATATAAAAAATATTAATATTAAGTAATTTATGATTTTTCAATTACTTATTTTGCACCCGATCACATGTGTTATTACTGCACAAATGATGCAATCCGTTTACCGTAACACTGTTAGTTTGACCAGATGATATGTTAAATAATAAATGGTTCATTATTAATTTAATATAAGGAACTCCAAACTTTTCGTTTTCCTCATCATCGTCATCTACACTTTGCTTTCTTCGTCAAATTTTCTCTCCCAATCTCTCCTCTTCAGCTTCTCTGTGCCAAGCCCCCGGTCCAATCTCCGGCTGGACCGGTTCCATTCTGCGCGAAACCCCACAACGTCTTTTTCCAGTCATGAATTCTGAATAGTAAGCCCCCCAGATCTTTATGCCTCTTAATTTCTTTTTAATCATTTAGCTTTCTTATTTGATTCCGTTCTTTTACCAAAATATCTTTTATGGGTATTTGCCAAAATTGGTAATTTACGTGGATCTGCTATTATTTTGTGCCAAAAAGTTGTTAGCTTTGTGTTTCCTGATTATGGGTTGTGTATGTGTATAATGTATTGAGATATCATAATTTTTTTTCTGCTTGCTTTGGATTGGTTTGATGGTTTCAATTTCTCATTAAATCAACGCTTTAATAAGATGTGAATTTACTGTAATTAGACACAATCAGCTGAGTTGTTGTTATTTGCTGAATTTATTGCCATTGAATTATAAGCTAAGGGCCTAGTGGATAATTTGGTCAAACACTCAAACTTGGCATTTGTTGGGAATCCATTGTTGCTTTATGGTGATTTTTCCAATGAGTTGGTAATTTTCATATGGATGCAATGAATTTGTTTGACTTTATGTATTATGTTGGTCTGTTTCAAAGAATATTGAGCTGAGGTGAATTCAAACAAGTGAAATTTCTTATTGTACTGCTTAATTAATTTTTTGTTTGGTGCAGAATGATTGTGGTTGAGAGGAATAGGTGTTAGAATTCTTGATACACTTATCATGGAGATTAAATTGTTTTGATGTTGTTTTTGCAGTGACTACTTGTTCAAGCTTTTGCTGATTGGAGATTCTGGAGTTGGCAAATCGTGTCTTCTCCTGAGATTTGCTGTAAGATTAAAATTTTCCAAGCCTCATCTTTTCATTTTTGCCTTATTTGCATTAGTAATCATTGTCTTTTGCTTCAAACTTCATGCATATGCTTTGCCAACTGTTCAGTAGTTGCTTCTTTATCGTGGTAAAATGATAAATGATTTTTTTTTTCCTTTCTTTATTGAAATTTTTCCAACCTTTTTTAGGTTTTCTTGTTTTGCTTCATCTGGTTCTGCAGAAGATACGGTCAATGTTGTCATTGTTCCTGAATTCAAACTTTCTTCTTCTCAAAAAGGTTTCCATTTTTCTTATGAGAACTGAACAAAATGTGATGGTTACATCAGTTTTTGTTGCTGAAAAGAAGAAATAAAAACCAATGATCATACATGATTTAACTACTGTGGATTGATTAATGAAAATGAAATGATATTCTCCTTTGCTTTGTACTCGTGCAATCTTTTCATTATACGCAGTAAAGCTAGTGGAGACTAATATGTATGTTATTTATACATCTCTAAATTCTATTTTGTGGATTTCACACAATGTTTGCTGTGTGAAATGTTTTGCATTGTTTCCTACAATATGTTGAAACTAATGGTTTGGTTTCTAAGGAAGGAATCTTGATGCAGTGTAGTTTATTTTCTTGAGTTGATTTGTATTTACCTATATGTACTGACGTTTTAGTTTTTATCGATCCTTTACAGGATAATTCGTATCTGGACAGTTACATTAGCACAATTGGGGTTGACTTTGTAAGTATCTAAGTTGTAGATTCAATTGGTTATTATTTTGATTTTAACATTTCATCGTAATATTATTTTTGGTTTTCTGTTATGTAGAAAATTCGCACAGTAGAGCAAGATGGGAAGACTGTAAAACTCCAAATTGTGAGGCTCTCTTCTTAATCTTATATTTTTTCTTAGACTTGTTCATGATTTAGTGCATTGTCCATTTGTTTGCGTGTTCGCTTACTTTTTCCTTTTGTTTGTTTATGTTTATGTTTGTTTATTTTACTCTCTAACAAATTAGTATACATGAGTTTATACTATAATTCAGTACAATCATATTGGTACTTCCAGTTTTCACTAAGAACTTTTCCTTGAATATTTTGTTTGGTTGAGGTCTTTCACACACTTTTCTTTGTGTTTTAGCTTTTGTTGATGGATTCCGATTTGATCCTTGGTTCATTTCCATGATATTGTATGCATGCACTTTTTGTTTCTCACTAGTGTTTCTATATGGCTGGTGATTGCATTTGTTCTGAACATGCAGTGGGACACTGCAGGTCAAGAACGATTCAGGACAATCACTAGCAGCTACTACCGTGGAGCACATGGCATTATAGTAAGTTTAACACTTAGTTTCTTTGTTATTTCTCACAGTTCTACCCTCTGTTAGTGTGTGACTACTTTCACTGGATTGATGGTATGTATGGCAGATAGTTTATGATGTCACAGACCAAGAGAGCTTCAACAATGTTAAGCAGTGGTTGAATGAAATTGATCGCTATGCAAGTGAGAATGTAAACAAGCTCCTGGTTGGAAACAAGTGTGATCTCACTGATAAGAAGGTTGTATCTTATGAAACGGCCAAGGTAAAACTATTCTCATCCCATAGATATCTTATGTATTTACTTTGACAAAATTATTGGAAATTCAATTGACCCAGCTGTATCTTATTGTTTGGGATTTCAAAAGGCTTTTGCTGATGACATTGGCATCCCCTTCATGGAGACCAGTGCAAAGGATTCTATGAATGTGGAAGAAGCTTTTATGGCTATGACTGCTGACATTAAGAACAGGTGGATCTTCATTGTAACTCATTATGTAATTATATTTTTACTCAAGAATGTTGAGCGTGTCTAAATTTTTCACTTTGTATTTAAAAAAAAAATTGTGCTACTTTTGAAGTTGAAAATGGTTATACTTTTTTCGATGGAGATGAATGATAGGATCAATGAGCTAAACAACTTCATCAGAAAATTTGTTATGATTGTGTCACACAATTATATATAGATCAGGATTTACTATTGTTTTGGTCTCTTGTTAATGATTACCTGTTATACTTCTGCATAGGATGGCAAGTCAACCTGCAATGAACAATGCAAGGCCACCAACTGTGCAGATAAAAGGACAACCGGTGAACCAGAAGGCTGGCTGCTGCTCGACTTAGTAGCTCGTCTTATCCTTCATTGCATGCATTTGTTTATGGGTTAGCTTTCTCAATTATGTTGTAGGAAACAGTGAAAAACTATTCCTACCCTATGAATCATATGATGGATTGCTTTACTAGTTTTTGTAAGTTATTGTGAAATTTCATTCTTTCAGTCTATATTTCTATTACATTGCATGTACAAATGATGTGTTGCTTGATAGTAGCAAATGTTATTAAATTGTTCTTTTTCTTTCATTTTTTTTGCAATTCATATTATTCCTTCATACCATTCAGAGATTCAATTTCTTGGAAACATTGTATAAACTAACTGATTGTCTCTAGAAAGACTTGGGGTTAAATATATGCTAGCTAGAAGATTCAGACATGACCAAACATATACATTCGGTCAAACATTTCTTTACTTTATCGATAGATATGAAAACCTTGTGTCCGTTATACTTGCTCGTTGAGCTACTACTCATTGATGTTGCAGTTGAAACAGTGTGTTGAAATGGTTGTGGTGATGGGATGGCCAATGCATAAGCTGTAAAATTCCCCAGTTTTCCCAACTTTTAACCCTTCTCCACAAAATTTGGACTTGGGTAACCAGTTAAAGAAAGTTTCTTTAAAATCGAAATAACAAGTTAAAAGCAGCCAAAGAAAGTTTCTTGAAAATCAAAATGACAGAAGGTAAGACCAGCCAAAGAAAATTGTTTGAAAATCAAAGTAGCGAGCAATGCATTTCTACTCTTTTTCTACTTTCATGTACGACTCTGCGTTTGAAATTATTTCTCCTTTTGTTGGATTCATGATTTTGCTTTTGCTCCAAAATTTGCACACCAAAAAGTTTTAACAGTCTCAATTACAGATTGTTAGTTGTTGAGTTGTGAAAAAGATTACAAGAGAAACTATTAATGTATCAAGAATTTTACGACTCAATTGTGCTCAACACAGATTTTAGAAGATCAAAGCATTACTTTCTAAAAACTTAAAAATAAGACCACCTTTTAGGGGGAAGTAAGAAGATGAAGAAAGAGTAGGCAATGGACTTTTAATTTCAAAATAGGCTTTTGGAGATTATGGGCTTGTTTGTTAAACGTCTAAAGTTTAAAAATTTATTAATTTTAGATTTTTTTTTTAAAATTTGTTTGTTTGATTTTTGTAATTTATATCTGATTTTCAGATATTTATATCTGAATAGAAAAAGTAAAGTATTGTGGCTTTTATCTGAATGAAAAAAAATCTGAACAGAAAATAAATATTATATCCCAAAAATATCCCTATTAAATATACCTATTTCCTATATTATAAAATATAATCCTTTTTTTTTTCTCTTTGTAATTCACGTTTGGTATTCTTTCAATTTGTTCTTTTTCACTAGTAGTTGAATTCTAGCAGTGGAATTCTTCAAGCACGTCCGTCATCAAATCTCCATTGTTAAGGTACTTTTTTCTTTTCTTTTCTTTTTTACAATTTTTATAAGTATTCTTTCACATATTCCATCTCATACTTGAAATAATTTTGTTTAGATGTAAAAAACTTGGTTGATAAACAAAAATAAAACTACATATGCTTTTCTATCTAGTTTCTCTTGAAAAATAACTTCTGCAAGTCTTCATTCTTAATTTAGCAAGTCTATCTTATAAAATTTTACAAGAGTGAAATTGAGCAGTGAGGATTTATAGAACATTGAATTATTAAATATCATAAAATTCTTCACAAGGCAAAACACTATCAATATAATTGCGTTTTATAGGGAAAATGAATAAAATATTCTTTTGGAATAATTCCTCTAAAATCTTTCAATATTTCAAGAGTGAAACTCGGCAGTAAAGGTTTAGAGGTTTTTAGATTAGGTTTTGCATGTGGGGACTCTCTGGAATTAAAAAAAAAAGTTTATAAGTTAATTGATATATGTGTTGTGGTTGAACTAAATCAGAGAATTTTGGAACTTATTTTTATCTTAATAATGTGGTTTCTATTAATGGTTTGAGAAAAAAAATTGACAAAAATTCTGTGGTTTCCAAATTATTTGTTTAGGTTTTTCAATTCATCAATCCCACATTGATTTGTTATAATTGTTGTCCTGAGTGAGATGTGAATGGGTGTGTATGTACTATATTTGTATATTGTTTGATTCCATTTAGCATGTCTTACTAGTTAAGTTTAAGAAATTTAGCAACGTTAGATTATTATGTCTAATTGTAACATGTATATGATTTGATTCAATCATAGATGGCTGAAAAATGTTGGAGTTTGTAGAGCAAATTGGAGTGATCCTGTCCAAAGAAAGCAATTAATTGATCTTTGTCTCATTGAGGTGAATAATGGATTTAGATCAGGAGGAACTTTGAAGCCAAGTGCTTGGGCTCGAATTGGAGAAGAAATATTTAAGACATCTGGAAGAAGGTTAAAACAAAAACAAATTAAAAATAGTTGGGACTATATGAAAAAATAATATTCAACATGGATTAAGATGACAACAATAACAGGATATGGTTACAATCCTGTAATCCAAACATTTGACTGGCCAAATGAAAGATGGGAAGAGTACATAAAGGTAACATTTTGATTATTTAATTTATTAGAATGAGTTTATAAGAAAATTTTATAATATATGTGTGTTAATTATTTTTTCATTGTTAAACAGTAATATCAAAAAGCTAAACAATTTCGTTATAAGCCTTTAGCCAATGTCGATGAATTAGAAACTTTGTTCTCTGGAGTTTTGGCATGAACAAATTACCAGAAGTGGGAAATTTGTCATCAATATTTGAAACACTTGTGCCTAATGAAACTCAAATAGAAGTAGAGGATGATGATATTGGACCTAAAACACATGCATTCGATTACAACTCAGATCATCCAAGTATAAATGAGATACAAGGTTCTAAGAAAAAACAAAAGAAACGAAAAATTGATGAAACTCGTGAAGAAGTCAAAAAGTTAGTAGAGGTATTGGAGAAAACTGATGATAGAAGAACCTCAATGAAAGATTGTATGGTACTTTTACGAAATATTTTACCTATTCAAGATCCCCTTTATTATGTAGCAATCAACATGTTGTGCTGTAAGAAGGAATATAGAGAGGTGTGGATTGAGATGGAAAGTGACCAAGAACGAATATGGTGGATTCAAAGTTTAGAAAAATAGGCTGGGAACCTCTTTTATTTAAATTAAAATATCTTGAACCTAAAGTCTTTTTATTGTGCTTGTTAAACTTTGACATTGTGTTTTCATTGAAAAATATTATATCGTGATTTAATGATTATGCTATCTTTATTTTTTATTTTATTTCTTCACTACCTTATTATTATTTCTTTATAAATTTCATATTTTCTTTGACTGTTGGATGACATTGCAGTATAAAAAGTTTTAGATATTATTATTATTGTTTTTTTTGTTTTTTTGTTTAGACATTTCTATGGAGGCTTTAAGTGAAGAAGATGATGATAAGAAATACAAGGTTAAGAAATTGCTACGAAAACGATTGATTATGTTGATACCTGATTTATTAAAGCCGTTGAATATTGAAAGACTACCAGCATCAAAACTTACAGGTCCAAATTTTACTAAAGAGCTTTTAAATGGACCATCTACTATATGTTATGAATTAATGCGAATGGAGAAAAATGGGTTTATTCATTTATGTCAATTCTTCAAGGTAAAAGGATAGATATACCCTAGGAAACATATGTCTGTTGAACAAAAAATGGCAATGTTCTTGATGACAATTAATCACAATCTTCGTAATCGACTTGTAAGAAATATTTTTCAGCCCTCAACTCAAACAGTGCACAAATACTTTCATGAGGTTTTAATAGCTATGATGAAGTTCTCGAAAGAAATGATTACTCCTCTTTCATTTAATGATGATTTAAGTGGCATAACTAATCACAAGCTACGGGAAATATTTAAGGTAAATTATCTTTTGTCAATGATAAATAATAATATAATTAATAAATTTCTCATATTAATAATATTTGCTTTTATAGGGTGCTGTTGGTGCAATAGATGGAACCCTAATTCATGCATGTATTCCGATAGATAAACAAGTGCCATATAGAGGTCGTGGAAGAGGGGAATGTTTTCAAAATGTCATGGCAATTTGTGACTTTAACATGATATTTAGGTAAGCTGTTGTTGGATGGGAAGGAATAACACATGATATAAGAGTTTTGACAGAAACAATTCGTGATTCAAGACATAATTTTCCAATGCCACCATCAGGTAATCTTTTCTTTTTTATATAATTGTTAGACAATTTTTTCTAATAATTAACTCATGGTAATTATTGAACCCGAAAAAATACTATTTAGTTGATGCGGCATATACAAATACTAGAGGAATGATTTTCGTAACGGTGGTCGAGCTAGAGGGAAAGAGGAGATTTTCAACCATAGTCATGCAAAATTAAGGAATGTTATTGAGTGTACTTTTGGAGTTCTAAAAGCTTGTTTTCCAATTTTAAAGCGAATGCCACCATATCCATTTAATGCTCAAACAAAGATTGTTATCGCATGCATTGCGATACACAATTTTCTTCGAAGATTATCTATTACTGATGCATTATTTTTAGACTATGACAATGAAGAAGTTGAGTTGGAAAATAACAGTGCAAATTGCGATACACAATTTTCTTCGAAGATTATCTATTACTGATGCATTATTTTTAGAGTATGACAATGAAGAAGTTGAGTTGGAAAATAACAGTGCAAATTTGAATCAACCAATAAATGCAAGCAACTTCTTTGGACCATTAGATCAAGTCTTCATGCAACAGTTACGAGATCAGCTAGCAAATCAACTTTCTCAAGGTTGTAATTGATTTTCTTATCTTTTAAAAATTTTAATTATTATAATAAGATTAATTAAATTTTGCATTTAGAGTAATGTAACAATATTTTTATTTAAAGAACGATTACTACCTAATTCTGCATATGTTTGATTTTAATTATAGTGTGTATGTATTTAACTTTTAAAATTTATAACAAGTGTAAATAATTCTTACAATGGCATAAATATCAAATAATCATATTTCAGATGTTTGTGATTTATAAAAACGAACATGATGGCACTTATATTCAGATATTGAGAAAAAAAAAACAAACATGTTATTTAAATATATGCAATTCAGACCTATTCAGACTTCAGTCATATTCAGACCCATTCAGATTTTAAACAAAAAAACAAACGCTACCTATGTGTTGTTCCTTTCGTTTTGCCATTTATTTTATTTGCAAGAGTAGGCCTTTTGATACTCTTCAAAATTCCTCATAAATTTCTTTTTTAACTGGAATTATCTTAAATATACTAACACAAATTAATTCACTTCTTGTTTTGGATGGAAATTCTGTTAAACACTTAGATAAGTTTTTCTATGATGCTGTTATTTTTTTTACAACATCAATAATATAATATGTGTATACCATTAGATTTAATCAATTCTACAAATTATTTTTATTAATAAAATTTTTTATTGTTAAATAATATTGTAACCGGTTAAAAAGGTTACATAAAATTTAAAAAGAAAAGAAAAAAATTATGAAATACAATTTATCCCTTGAATTGAGTCATTATCTCTCACATTCTTTTATTTAAAAGCCAGCTTTAATAAATTTCAGTATTCAAATAAACTTTATCTTCTTGCACCATTCATTATTTAAGCTTTTAATAAATTCTACCTCTTGCACCATTCATAACCCTGAATCTTTTGCCCATGTTGAAGGAAAAATCAAGTGTATAATTTATGTACGTAAAAGCCACAGGGAAAAAGAAATTTAGAGAAAGCCAAAACAAATTAATGTACCATTGGATTACACAACCATTTGAACCTGGAATGGAGTATACCCAAATGACAACGCACCAATAACCATCTGGGATAGACTAAATGGCCGGCAGCCAATGTATTACAACAACTGGTTAGAATTTGAAATATAAATATGCGACCATAAAATACAATTTTTTTTTTTTTAAAAGTAGGATTACAGGTTACTGGTCAATTTTAATTCCCTGTTCTGATTTTTCACTCCAATGTATAGAAAAATCAAACCAAACATATCCAACTAAATATTGAAAATATTAGCAGTAAGTCAGCGATTAGAAAAATGAAATACAAGAACTATAAAATGATATAGAAAATTAACAAGTACAATAAAAAAGTTGCAGAATCTAACATGCAAAATAACAGAATGTATTGCAGAAAAACTACTAGAACAATAATAAAATAAGTAAATGAAAAACCAAGAAATAAATAAAACCTGAGGCTTATTAATAACAGTTTTCTTGAAACAAATTTACCATCTATTACTTAAGTGTTGTTAGGTCTATTGATATATGTTATAAGGATACAACAGGAACGAATTATTCACCAAGCACAATCGAATAATTCTAACAAACTGCAATTGTGCAGAATTCGATCAAAAACAGAATGTCAGAAGAGAGAAGCAGATTTTGAGTGCTCTTTGTTTTATGTTGTATATTCTACAGAGTTATAATAGCCAATTAAATTTTCAATTGCCTCTATAACAGCGATGCATGAGCTTGTGCAGAACTCGATGAAAAGTAGAATGTTAGAGGAGAGAAATAGATTTTGAGTGCTCTTTGTTTTGAGTTGTTTATTCTCCAAACAGCAACACGCGAGCGTACAGGCTCAACAATATCGGGCCGTGATTTGCACCCCTCCCAGTACACGTGGAAAGAGCCTTTGTCCTTAAAATTCTTACTAATGTACGATGAGATTTTATATATAAACATAAATTCTTTAGCTTTTTTTTTCATGTAAGAAAGTTTTTTTTCTTTTCAAAATTTTAAATTTCATAGTATACTTTGAAAATTAGTTTCTCATTCATTCAAACATTATTTTGAGTATAAAATATATCATCTCGAAATGTTCATGGAACTTCTTAAGATTTTTCACTTTTGCTAATTAGATTCCACTTAAAATATGCCCTCAAAGTAGCATATTAATATTTTTTGACACTAAATTCGAATGCTAAGAATCAGAATATCCAAAGCCCTAACTCTAAAAAAAGGGTGAAATAACTAAGAACCTACTGACTTAATCCCCAGAGGTGGTACGCAACAGCGAGAGACCTAAACGGAGCGATTGTTAACTTGGTATCAAGAGGAAGGAAATCATATTCTGTACATAAAGCATGTTGAAACTTGGATTTTTCTTGAAAATCTTATGGAATCAATTTAAAGATTCTATCTAACTTTTCAAAAGCCTTGCAGCCCTGTTGATTTGTAAAGATAAAGGAATCATAAGTCCTGCTAAAATCTCCAGGCAAGGTCTGTCCCAGCTCCGTTCTCCCTCACGAAGCAGCAACACCTCGATCGTTACCAGCATAGTGTTACGGGCCGCATGATTCCAGCCCGCAATGGCCCAAGAGAATGAGCCAAGATGTGCTAGCTTGGCCCGATTCTAGAACATTCTAGCAAACTCTAGCACTTTTGTACATAGCCTAGATTTGTGACACTTGTACGGTCTAGGTTTAGACACATGTACATAGAACTCTCTAGAATTAGCCAAGCTTTGCTATAAATAGAGGTGAGCTCTAAGCATTGTACTCATCCAAGCAAAGCATCAAACACTTGTAAGCTCTCTTGTAAGTTTCTCTTGAGTAATACAATTTCCGCATTTGGCTACATTGCTCGCTAGCTTCTCCTTCTCTTTAGCATTTCGGGAACCTCTTGGCTTAGCTATCGAGAAGCGCAAAGGCTTACTTAGCAACATCCCGACAAGGTTGTCTAAGTGCCGCACGGGTTTGCTGCGCAAAACACCCATCCCGTGACAATAGGCCAGCGGCCAATGCAACCAGCCAACACAGCCCAGTACCACGATCCACGCCAGCGCCAGTACCGCAGTCCACGAGCCAGCGAGCGCGATCCATGAGCCAGCGAGCTCCCCAGCACCACTATCCGTTGCTCGCCACCGTCGCACCACTCACTCGTGGCGGACTGACGTGTCGTGATCATCCACCAACCGCGAACCGTTCGCTTCGATCCAACTGCTATCGCTACTGTCTCTTCTTCGTTGACCATCCTCAACCGCAAAAGTTCCATACACACACACACATCGGAAAGAAAGCAGCAGTTGACCACCGGACGTCAACCCGATCGCACATCGACCGCGATCGGATCTGCTGCCACCGTCCGCCAGATCTCGCCGCTCCATCACCACGCCCTCCTCCAGCTGAGCTCGGCAAGAGGCAACACGAATTCCTCTCAAGCTTCGGTATTCAAGCCTTCGCTGTTAACGGTGGCCTCGCTTGTCTTGATCGCCGAAATGATCCCACCGCCACGGTGGTGGTACTCACCACCGCCGGTCACCACCGAGCGCTTGTTGTCCCAACTGAACGAACTCCTTCCCGAGGCCAACATGCCCTTCCTAGCTCGGTTTTACAGCCTCAGTGCAGACGTGATAAAACCACAATTCCAAGCGGACTTATCTCGACACAACCGGCTCCCCGTGTCTTAACCCGGACCGCGATCTACCTCCCACCCCAAACAACCCAAGCATCATACGCGATACTGTGAACCCGACCTCCATTCTCAACCCCACCGCCTCCCCAAGACCGCAGAAATCCTTCCTTGATGCCGCCATGAGTTCTCCTAGTCCGTTGGTTTCGGCCAAACCAAGATCGCTGTACTGCAGTGAGCCTATCGTCATATTCTCTAAGGAGGAAATTCAGATTATGGTCGAGCCGCTTAAACTTGCCTTGGTTGGAAAATTCTCGTCTCAGTAGGCCATCCATGGACATTATTCAGTAAGTTTTTATTTCTCCGGGTCTCGAGGGAATTCCAGATTTCGCTGCTTGATAACCGACATGTGTTGATCAAGTTATCGATGGAGGAAGACTACTCACTGATTGGGTTCGCCAAACATGGTATGTGAATGGTCTGGGATGCGTATTTTAAGCTGGAGTACGGACTTTCGTTGTTCAAATGGAATCTCCTATTCTTCCTGCTTGGGTAAGTCTCCTTATTTACCAGCTCATTTTATTCATTCCAAGTCCGCTTTATTCTCTATCATTGGGCTATTGGTACCCTCCACGTGTTGATCACGCAACCGCTTGCTAATCAGGCCACTCGGTTGCTAGGGTTCCGATTGAATATGATGTCTCGCGACCTTTATTACCGCAGTATTTGAATTGGAGAGGTGACTCGGTTTTAGCGTGATATTGTATTTGAAAAGGTTCCTGCTTATTGTTCCACTTGTAAGCATTTGGGTCATGCCACCGAGACTTGTTATGTTTCAAACCCAAGTCTTCGTAAGCATCAACCGTCGAAGGATAATGGGCAGCCTACTCGTTTTGATAAGGGTAAAAGGCCGCTTTCCAATAGATGTGCAGCCACGGGATCATTCTAATACCCGGTATGTTGTTATTTCGGATAATCGGGCTCTAGGGCCTGTTGCGACTAATGTTATTGGCCGATCAGATGTCAGTGGGGACCGACCGTCCTTGGGCCATACTGTATCTAAGGATGTCCCCTCGGATAATAGGGGTCATGAGGATGGTTTTCAGTCGAAGATAGGTGATGTGTTGAGCACAGAGCGGCCTCATAGGGTTGATACTGTTGACAGGCACGTGAGTTTAAACACCCAAAGTTCTGAGATTCCGAAGAATGTCTCAGTTGGTAGGGAGGGATGTTTTGGTATTTGTCGATCCGATATTGATTGTCGTTTTGAGGATTCTGGGGACATGGACGACGGGAGATTCTTGACTGATTCAGAGAATGTTCATACTCCATTACCCATGGATGCAGAGATTAGTAGTTTGGCTGAGCAGAGGGTTGCTAGCTCCTCCCGGGGTTTTTCTGTGGTGGCGGGCCGTAAGAGTCACAAGGCTCGTCGGCGGGGTAGGAGTCGATCCTTTCCAAAGTGATTAATACTCTTATTTAGAACATCTCGGGATAAGTAAGTGCCCCATGGTCCGCCGTTCATGGAAATTGATACTGGATGCATAGATTGGCCTTGGTTTGTGTTTTGGAGCCTTTCCTTAGTGCTGAGAGACTGGAGAGCACTCGTGTCCGTATTGCGATGGATCATGGGTTTTCTTCCCATTCTGGGAAAATATGGGTGTTCTGGTCGGCCCATTTTTCGGTGGAGGTTCTGCAGGATATGGGACAGGTGATTCATTGCCGGGTTAGTCACTCTTCTTTTCCTAATCCTGTCTATGTTTCATATGTATATGCCAGTTGTGCTAAGATTGTGAGAGAGGATTTGTGGGATTGCCTTGTTTCGTTTGCTGATAGTCATGATGGTCCTTGCATGGTGGGTGGAGATTTTAACGTTGTGCAGTCTCTTTATGAGATTTCGGGGGGGCATGCATAGCCTCAAGATGACATGGATGATGTGGGATTTACAAGGAGTCCTTTCACCTGGACTAATGGGCGCACTTGGAGACGATTGGATAGGATTGTGTGCAATGCCCAATGGTCGGGGTCCTTTTCTACTTTTCAAGTTTCTTATCTGAATTGCACTGGTTCAGATCATTCTCCCTTGCTATTATCATGTGCTAGATTGGTCGGTGGAGGTCCTTCCAGGTTTCGATTTTTACATGCTTGGCTTAAGCATCCTGGGTTTATTGATGTTGTGAGGTAGTCTTGGGGTGCTCCGGTTGTTGGCTCTGGGATGAGGGCTTTTCAACGTAAGCTTGTGAGATTGAAGCTTTGCTTAAAAGGATGGAATAAAAAGGTTTTGGTAATGTGTTTGATAGGGTTAAGGAGGTCGAGAAGGAGGTTGCTCTGGAGGAGAGTCAAGATGATTTATCCGGTTCAACTGACGACCGCATGCGAGTTTCTCCGAGGCTCGAGCACGATCGTAGCATGCGCTACTTTGTGAGGAGATCTTTTACGACGACTATCGAGTGTTCATTGGGTTGTGGAGGGGATGCTAATACTCGCTTCTTCCATGCCATAATTCGAAAGAAGCAGCTGGTTCTTTCATGTCCATCGGATCCGGGATGCATCATCCGCATGGATTATCGAGCTCATCGCCTTGACCGAGTCTCGCGGTTGATTATTTTCGTGGTCTATTGGCGGGAGGTCCTAGTCGGTTCGAGTTATCGATTTTGAGTTTATCCCATCTCTAGTCACTGCCGAGGATGATATGGATCCGTGTAGGGAGCCTGATTTAGAGGAGTTACGGCGGATGGTTTTTTCTATTGACCTCGACGATGCCCGGGTCCCGATGGTTTTGCAGAAGGTTCTACCGAGCATGCCTGGGAGGTCGTTTCGATGACTTATTGGTCGCTGTTCACGATTATTCATGATAATGTGTTATTGGTTCAGGAGCTTGTTCACGATCTTAATCGTCGTACCCGGGGAAGTAACGTGGTACTGAAGTTGGATATGACTAAGGCATATGATCGGATGTCATGGTCCTTTGTCCTTTAGATGTTGCGGTGCTTGGGTTTCTCAGAGCAGTGGATTTTTTTAGTTCGAAGGGCGATATATGGACCTTGGTTTTCTGTGTTGGTTAATGGGGTCAGCCATGGATTTTTTCAGTCTCGGGGTGGTCTTCGCTGAGGTGATCCGCTATCTCTTTGTTTGTTCATTATCATCGTAGAGTTTTTATCTAGAGGCCTGGATCACTTGTATTCTTCGCATCCTTCCTTGAGATATTGCTCGTCTGGTCATCTTCCTATCTCTCATTTGAGCTTTGCAGATGATATTGTTCTTTTTTGGAATGGGAGTAAGGTTAGTCTCACGCGGCTTATGGATTTCCTGCATCATTATGAGACTGTTTCTGGGCAGCTGGTTAGCCAGGCGAAGAGCAGTTTTTATGTTGGGGGCTTGGTTTCTACTTCACGTGGTGCTATTATTCACACGATTCACGGGTTCCAATGAAGCAACTCCCTTTTCTTATCTTGGTTGTCCGGTGTTTGTTGGGAGAGTCAAGATTGCTCTTTGTGATGATCCGATTCTGAGGGTTCGAGAGAGGATTTCGGTCGAGCTAATCTGCTACTCTCGTTTGGGGAAGCTAGTGCTTATTCGGCATGTTTTATCCTCTATGCCTTTGCACTTATTTCATGTTATGCGACCACCGATTGGGGTTATCCAAGTAGCTAGAGCGGATGTTTACACGCTTCTTATGGGGTGACCGTGGACCTAGGCGGATGATTCATTGGTGTCATTGGTCGGAGGTGTGCTTTCCTCGGAGGAGGGCGGCTTGGGTTTTAGGTCATTTCGTGATCTTCATCGAGCTTTTGAGCTTAAGCTTTGGTGGAGATTTTGGGAGCAAGTAATCGCTATGGGCTTCATACATGAAGTCTAAATATTGCAGCAATGATCATCCCGAATGGTTCGTTTCAGCTACCCAGCTCGCCTCCTGAGGCGCCTTCGCTCTATTCGAGATGTCATCGAGCCTCATATTCGCTGGTCGGTGGGTGCTGGTGCTTGTAGTTTCGGTATGATCGCTGGTCGGATCACTCCCTTTGTTTTTTATAATTCGGTCGCTTCGTCTGCACTGTGTCTTCTTATCAGCGTGGTAATCGTTTGGGATAGGGGTAAGCTTCCGCCGCCTTACCCACGCCGAGAGTTGAGCGATTGTTTTGGTTCCGATATCTCATCGGCGTGCTCGATGAGACTCAGCTGGGATTCTCGCTATCGATGGTATTTTTCATTTACTGGTCGGTTTGGGAGATAGTGAGGTGCGCTAGGCCATGAGATGATGTCTGTTCTATGACTTGGCAGCGCCATATTCCGTCTCGGTTATCGTTCTTTCTTTGGCGGTTATTCACGAGGTTTTCCGCCACCGATGATGCATCGAGTGCGCGTGGATTCTGTATGGTTTCGCGGTGGTTCCGTAGGCGTGTCACGAGACTTCTCGACACTTATTTCTTGAGTGCCCTCGGGTTAGCCAGGTGTGGGAGTATTTTTATCGTTGTTTAGGAATGTGGCGGACCAGCTTTCTATCGCCCCATGCTTTGCTTTGCCACTGGCAGAGATGTGCTTCTTCTCGATCTCATATTCGGGTTATCTTACCTTGCTTCATTCTGTGGCATGTGTGGAAGGCTCGAAATGGATTCACGTTTGATTCTCACTCCTTTTCGGTGGATACGGTGATTTTTCGAGTGGTGCTCGGACATTCGACTTGCTGGCTCGCTCTTGGTTTCAAGCCGTCTCGCCATGGGCGTGAGGGATTCTCGACCACGAATGGGCTACGAGTGATTGCTTCACCCCAGCGGCCTATTCGAGTTGTCGTTTGGACGTGTCCGCCTCTTGGTGCGGTCAAGCTGACTATTGATGGGTGTTCGAGGGGTCATCCTGGGTTGTCCGCTGCAGGGGGTGTTGTTCGGGATCATAGGGTATATTTTTGCGTGGTTTGGCTCTTTTCTCGCCATCATCCAATCCTTTACGCGGAGCTTATGGTCAGCTTGTGAGGGTTTGGAGTCGGCGGTCCAGATGGGTTATTCTGTTGTGGAGGTAGAGTCTGACTTGGCTACTGTGGTTTCCTGGATCCTCACGGATATTTTTGTTCGATGGGATTATGCTTTGCCCTTGCGTCGAGTTCGATCTTTGGTGTCCTCTTATTCGGTTGTGGTTCGGCATGTGTATCGTGAGGCTACGTCTGCAGCTGACTTTTTGGCCAATTGGGCTTGCACTTCTTGTTCCAACCATCGATTCTTATCGGTCCGTGATCCGCTCACGTGTTTATCTAAGATTATTCATATGGATGCCCATGCGGTTCCACATATCAGACGCTAGTTTTATTATATTACCGTTTGTATGTTTTCACTTATCGAGGAGGTTTTTGGTTCATGTCCCCCTCCTTATGTATGTGTTTCCTTTTGTATTATTTATATTATAGGTAGGGGTCCTGCCTAACCCCCCACCATTTTGGTGGTTTTAAAAAAAAAAAAAAAACTAAGAACCTACTTAGCAGATTTTAAGGACTTGGAGGAGGAGCCATACTGGGGAGGTGATCCCGGTTAAACTACATACTTAGCCAAAGCTGCCAGCTTTGTCGCCAATGACTCACCTTTAATTATTGTCATTTTCTCTCTTTTTTCAATTAATTTAATATTAAAAAACTTATTTACCTACAACATGAAGATTACTTGTTATCTTTTAGTTAATTAATTATTTAATCATTATATTAAATGAATGTCTAAGATCAAAATACTTAAATCTAAAGTACTATAACAATCTCACTATCACTACTGTAAAAGAACATATAACATCGTAGAAAAAATTTTAATAAATTTTTTACACCACTCGATTTCATAATTTATATTTTATTTTTTTATTAAAAATATTTTATTTTTGAAAAAATTATAAGAGTTTAAAGTTATGAAGATAAAAATTATATAATACAAAGAAAAAGTTTACGATAAATTTAATATTTTAGGATTTGTATATAATTTAAAAAAAATATTTTAGATATAATTTTATAAAAAAGATGATTAATTTTAATTAAAAATTTATATTTTATTAGTTAAACTAAATGTATTTTAAAAATAATATTTAAAAACATGTTATAAGGATTTTGGAAGGACGTTGAAAGCTCCACTCTATTTGCAATTTGAAGTTGGAGGATTATGGAATGGGGCATGGCTGCACGCTATCCTTCGAGACATAAGAATTGAGTAATGATATAATTAACCATCTTAATTTATCTTTTTAACCCTCACTTTATAATTTATTTAATTAATTTCCTAAATTACTTTTATTAAAAATAATTATTATTTTCTCTCTTAAGCGTTATCTTCAACCCAACTATTTATCTTCAACACTTCTAAGTTCATCATCACCATTACCACCAAGTTAAAATTATAAAACATAATTTTTTTAATTAAAATAAAAATCAAATCATAATAAATATAATAAAACTAATATCAAGTTAACTAAATATTCCAAAATCATAATCTATGATCCAAAGTCAATATTAATCTCTAGAATATTTAACAAATTGAATTCTAGTAGTATCTAGTTAACTTGGCATTAGTTTTATTATAGTTATTAGATTTGATTTTTGTGGATTTAATTATTTTATAATCTTAATTTGATTATTTTATTTTTATTTTAATTAAAAATATTGTGTTTTTTAATTTTAACTTGATAGTAATGGTGATGGTGAATTTAAAAGTGATGAAGATAAATGGTGGGGTTGAAGATAAAGCTTAAGAGAAAAAATAATAATAATTTTTAATAAGAGTAATTTAGGAAATTAATTAGGTAATTATACTGGTTGAAAAGATAAATTAAGGGGTTAATTATCAGTACCACGAATTATCATTATTAAGCTTTGGGATTGTTCAGCTCATCTGGGTGGACCAAACCCGAAACCAAAGACCCAATCATAAGAGGAAAGAGCAAAATTGACGAGGCAGAGAGGCTGTGTGAAAATTGGTAAGCAGAATTTGGGTAACGGAGAAGAACAAACACTGGACGAGTGTGGTATCTTTGGGACTTTAGTGTTTCAATTTTCAATTTGATGATGGGATAGCGAAATGGGATTTTTGAGTTAGCTGTTGTTGCTGTGTAGATTTGTGGAGTGGAGTCAGAAATGCAACTTGGACTTGGGTATCGTACTAACGTCAGTCATTTTCATTTAGGTTAAATTTCTTTACTTATTTACTGTGCAGAAACTCTTATCTTGTTCATGAGATTGAGTTCCTTTTCATTTCACCATTAGGATTGTTCTACTGTTCCTATTGTTAGTGTCGCTTCAAAATTTTTAACTGTCTAATTTAAAATTCCCAACTATGTTTTCTTATGAGGCCATTGCTAATGATGTAGATCTCTTAACAGAAATTTTAGTTCACTCACCCATAAAATCTCTTATGAAATTCAAATGTGTATCTAAATACTGGCATTCTTTAATTTCCAGTCCTTCCTTCACCCGCCGTCTTTACCCTGACACCCACCTTATCTCGGGTCTTATCTTGCACAGAACTTATGGCCGCCTCAGTATTCCAGAATATGATTTTTTTTTTTGAAACCACCAAAATGGTGGGAGGTTAGGCAGGACCCCTACCTGTAATATAAATCATGCAAGAGGAAACACATACATAAGGAGAGGGACATGAACCAAAAACCTCTTCGATAAGTGAAAACATACAAACGGTAATATAATAAAACTAGCGTTTGATATGTGGAACCGCATGGGCATCCATATGAATAATCTTAGATAAACCTGTGGGCAGATCACGGACCGATAAGAATCGATGGCTGGAACAAGAAGTGCAAGCCCAATTGGCCAAAAAGTCAGCTGCAGACGTAGCCTCACGATACACATGCCGAACTACAACCAAATAAGAGGACACCAAAGATCGAACTCGACGCAAGGGCAAAGCATAATCCCATCGAACAGAACTATCCGCGAGGATCCAGGAAACCACAGTAGCCGAGTCAGACTCTACCTCCACAACAGAATAACCTATCCGGACCGCCACCCAAACCCTCACAACATGACCATAAGCTCCGCATAAAGGATTGGATGATGGCCAAGAAAAGAGCCAAACCCTGCCAAAAATATACCCCTATGATCCTGAAGAACACCCCCTGCAGCGGACAACCCAGGATTACCCCTCGAACACCCATCTATAGTCAGCTTGACCGCACCAAGAGGCGGACGCGTCCAAACGACAACTCGAATAGGTCATCGGGCGAAGCAATCACTCGTAGCCCATTCGTAAGTCGAGAATCCTCACGCCTGCAATCGAGACTGGCTTGAAACCAAGAGCAGAGCCAGCAAGCCAAATGTCCGACATCACTCGAAAAATCACCGCATCCACTGAAAAGGAGTGACAATTAAACCTGAATCCATTTCGAGCCTTCCACACATGCCACAGAATGAAGAAAGGTAAGATAACCCGAATATGAGGTCGAGAAGAAGCACATCTCTGCCAGTGGCGAAGCAAAGCATGGGGCGATAGAAAGCTGGTCCGCCACATCCCTAAACAACGATAAAAATACTCTCACACCTGGCTAACCCGAGGGCACTCAAGAAATAAGTGCCGAGAAGTCTCTGCAGCCTGCCCACAGAAGCACCGCGAAACCATACAGAATCCGCGCGCACTCAATGCATCATCAGTGGCCAGAAAACCTCGTAACAACCGCCAAAGAAAGAACGATAACCGAGACTGGAATATGGCACCGCCAAGTCATAGAATGTACATCATCTCATGGCCTCAGCGCACCTCACTATCTCCCAAGCCGACCGTAAATGAAAAATACCATCGAGAGCGTAATCCCACCGAGTCTCATCAGCACGCCAAGAGATATCGGAACCAAAACAATCGCTCAACTACCGACGCGGTAAGACGGCCGTAAGCTTACCCCTATCCCAAACAAGACCACGCTAATAAGAAGACACCTCAGACGTGACGAAGCAAGACCGTAATTATAAAAACAAAGGGAGTGATCCCAGCCAACAGTCATACCAGAAACTACAAGCACCAACACCCACCAGCCAACGAATATGAGGCTCAGCAACATCTCGAATAGAGCAAAGACGCCTCAGAGGGCGAAGTCGGTAACGTAAACTAATCATTCCGGATGATCATTGTCGCAATATTTAGACTTCATGTACGAAGCCCATAACGACTGCTATTCCCAAAATCTCCACCAAAGCTTAAGCTCAAAAGCTTCAGCAAGATCACGAAATGACCTAAAACCCAAGCCGCCTCCTCCCGAGGAAAGCACACCTCCGACCAATGACACCAATGAATCCTCCGCCTAGGTCCACAATACCCCATAAGAAACGGTAAACATCCGCTCTAATCACTGGATAACCCCAATCCACGGTCACGTAACATGAAATAAGTGCAAAGGCATAGAGGATAAAACATGCCGAATAAGCACTAGCTTCCCCCCAAACGAGAGTAACCGATTAGCCCAACCAGAAATCCTCTCTCGAACCCTCCGAATCAGATCATCAAAAAGAGCAATCTTGACTCTCCCAACAAACACCTGACAACCAAGATAAGAAAAGGGAGTTACTTCGTTGGAACCCCGTGAATCGTGTGAATAATAGCACCACGCCAAGCGTAAACCGAGCCCCAACATAAAATCGCTTCGCTCGGCTAACCAACTGCCTGAAACAGCCTCATAACGATGGAGGAAATCCATAAGTCACGTGAGACTAACCTTACTCCCATTCCAAAAAGAACAATATCATCTCAGAAAGCTCAAATGGGAGATAGAAAGATGACCAGACTGAGCAATATCTCAAGGAAGGATGCGAAGAATACAAGTGATCCGAGCCTCTAGATAAAAACTCGCAGAGAATAATGAACAAACAAAGAGATAGCGGATCACCTCGGCGAAGACCACCCCGAGACTCGAAAAATCCATGGTCGACCCCATTAACTAACACGTAAAACCAAGGTCCATATATCGCCCATCGAACTAAAGAAATCCATCGCCTCGAGAAACCCAAGAACCGCAACATCTGAAGGACAAAGGACCATGACATCCGATCATATGCTTTAGTCATATCCAACTTCAAGCACTCACGCTATTTCCCTGGCACAACGATTAAAATCGTGAACAAGCCCCTGAACCAATAACACATTATCATGAATGCTCCTGCCAGGTACGAAATCACTCTGAGACGAAGAAATGATACGAGGTAGCAGTGGTGTCACTCGCATAACAAGCAATTTAGTTAAAACCTTATTGCTCACGTTACACAAACCGATCGACGAAAATCAGCCCAAGAACTGGAGAGTCCTTCTCGTGAAGAAGAACCAAGAGAGTACTCGAATCCCCTAGCATAGCGTAATCCCGAAAATAATCGTGAACAACGACCCAATAAGTCATCGAAATCACCTCCCAAAGATGCCCGGTAGAACCCATCGCAAAACCATCGTGACCCGGCAACCGCTGTGGTCAATAGAAAAATCACCCACCAGTAACTCCTCTAAATCGTGCTCCCTACATGCATCCATATCATCCTCAGCAGTGACTAGAGAAGCGGATAAACTCAAAACTCGATAACCGAAACCGACTAGGACCTCCCGCCAATAGACCTCGAAAATAATCAACCGCAGACTCGACCAAGGCGAGAGCTCGAGAATCCATGCAGATGATGCATCCCGGATCCGATGGACATGAAAGAACCGCCGCTTCTTCCGAATCATGGCATGGAAGAAACGGTATTAACATCCCTCCCTAACCCAACGAACACTCGATAGCCGTCAGTAAAAGATCTCCTCACAAAGTAACGCATGTCAGCAATCGTGCTCGAGCCTCGTAGAAACTCGCACTGGTCGTCACCGAACCAGATAAATCATACTGACTCTCCCTCCGAGCAACCTCCTTCTCAGCCTCCTTAACCCTATCAAACACATTACCAAAAACCTCTTTATTCCATCCTTTTAAGCAAAGCTTCAATCTCACAAGCTCACCGAAAAGCCCTCATCCCGAAGCCAACAACCGGAGCACCCCAAGATCGCCTCACAACATCAATAAACCCGTGATGCTTAAGCCAAGCATGTAAAAATCGAAACCCGAAGGACCTCCACCGACCAATCTAGCACATGATAATAGCAAGGGAGAATGATCTGAACCAGTGCGATTCAGATGAGAAACTTGAAAAGTAGAAAAGGACCCCGACCATTGGGCATTGCACACAACCCTATCCAATCGTCTCCAAGTGCGCCCATTAGTCCAGTGAAATGACTCTCAGAAACCCACATCATCCAATCCACAATCCAATAATGCCGCATTGAAATCATCAATGGCATCTCGAGGTCATGCATGCCTCCGAAATCTCAAAAAGAGACTGCACAACGTTAAAATCCCCACCCATCATCTAAGGACCATTATGACTATCAGCAAACGAAACAAGGCCATCCCACATATCTTCTCTCACAATCTTAGCACAACTGGCATATACATATGAAACATAGACAGGATTAGGAAAAGAAGAGTGACTAACCCGGCGATGAATCACCTGCCCATATCCTGCAGTAACCTCCACCGAAAAAGGCGCCACTGTAACACCCATATTTTCCCGTAATGGGAAGAAAACCCATGATCCATCGCAATACTGGACACGAGTGCTCTCCAGCCTCTCAAAGACTAAGGAAAGGCTCCAAAACACAAACCAAGGCCAATCTATGCATCCAGTATCAATTTCACAGAACGATGGACCGCAGGGCCTTACTTATCCCCGAATGTTCCAAATAAGAGTATTAATCATTTTGGAGGGATCGACTCCTACCCCACCGACGAGCCTTATGAGTCTTACGACCCGCCACCACGAAAAACCCCGGAGGAGCTAGCAACCCTCCGTCACCCAAACTACTAATCTCGCATCCATAGGTAATGGAGTATGAACATTCTCCGAATCAGCCAAGAATCTCCCGTCGTCCATGTCCCTGTAATCCTCGTAACGACAATCAATATCGGATCGACAAATACCAAGACATCCCTCCTCGCCAATCGAGACATTCTTCGGAATCTCAGAACTCTGGGTGTTCAAACTCACGTGCCTATCAACAGTATCAACCCTATGAGGCCGCTCCGTGCCCAACACATCACCTATCTTCGACTGAAAACCATCCTCATGACCCCTATTATCCGAGGGCACATCCTCAGATACAGTATGGCCCAAGGACGGTCGGTCCCCACTGGCATCTGATCGGCCAATAACATTAGTCGCAACAGGCCCTAGAGCCCGATTATCCGAAATAACAACATACCGGGTATTAGAATCATCCCGTGGCTGCACATCTGCTGGAAAACTGGCCTTATTACCCTTATCAGAAACAGTAGGCTACCCATTATTCTTCGACGGTTGATGTTTACGAAGACTTGGGTTTGAAACATAACAAGTCTCAGCGGCATGACCAAAATGCTTACAAGTGGAACAATAAGCAGGAACCTTCTCAAATACAACATCCTGCCAAAAACCAGAGTCACCCTCTCCAATCCAAATACGCGGTAATAAAGGTCGCGAGACATCATATTCAATCAGAACCTTAGCAACCGATGGCCTATTAACCGAAGCCGTTGCGTGATCAACACGCAGAGGGGTACCAATAGCCCCAGCAATAGAGAATAAAGAAGACTTGGAATGAATAAAATGAACTGGTAAATAAGGGAGACTTACCCAAACAGGAACAATAGAAGATTCCGCTGAACAACGAAAGTCCGTACTCCACTTAAAAATACGCATCCCCCGACCATTCACATACCATGTCTGGCGAACCCAAATCCGTGAGTAGTCTTCCTCCATCGATAACTTGATCAACACATATCGGTTATCAAGCAACGAAATCTGGGAATTCCCCTTGAGACCCAGAGAAATAAAAAACTTACGAATAATGTCCATGGATGGTCTACCGAACGAGAATTTTCCAACAAAGGCAAGTTTAAACGGCTCAGCCATAATCTGAATTTCCTCCTTAGAGAATATGACAGCCGGCTCACCACGGTGCAACGATATTGGTTTGACCGAAACCAACGGACTAGGAGAACCTGTAGCGACATCAAGGAAGGATTTTTGCGGTCTTAGAGAGGCGATGGGGTTGAGAATGGAGGCTGGGTTCACAGCTGTCGCGTATGATGCCAGTTGTTTGGGGTGGGAGGTAGATGCGATCCGGGTTAAGACACAGAGAGCCAGTTGTGTCTGAGATAAGTCTGCTTGGAATTGTGGTTTTATCACGTCTGCCTAGGGCTGTAAAACCGAGCTAGGAAGGGCATGTTGGCCTCGGGAAGGAGGTCGTTCAGGCTGGGACAACAACTGCTCGGTGGTGACCGGCAGTGGCTGGGTACCACCACCGGCGGCCGGTGGGATCATTTCGGCAGTCAAGACAAGCAGGCCACCGTTAACAACGGAGGTTTGAATACCGAAGCTTCAAGAGGGAATTCGGGTTGCCTCTTGCCGAGCTCAACTGGAGGAGGAGCGTGGTAATGGAGCAGCAGATCTGGCAGACGGTAGCAGCAGATCTGATCGCGGTCAGTAGCAGATCGGGTTGACGTCTGGTGGTCGACTGCCGTTTTCTTTTCCGATGTGTGTGTGTGTATGGAACTTTTGCGGTTGAGGATGGTCAACAAAGAAGGAGACAGCGCAGTAGCAGCAACGAATCGTGACGCTGGGGCGCTCGCTGGCTCATGGATCGTGCTCGCTGGCTCGTGGACCGCGGCGCTGGCGCTGGCGTGGATCGTGGCACTGGGCTGTGCTGGCTGGTTGCGTTGGGCGCTGGCCTATGCTGGTAACGATCGAGGTGTTGCTGCGTCGTGAGGGAGAACGGAGCTGGGACAGACCTTGCCTGGAGATTTTAGCAGGACTTATGATTCCTTTATCTTTACAAATCAACAGGGCTGCAAGGCTTTTGAAAAGTTAGATAGAATCTTTAAATTGATTCCATAAGATTTTCAAGAAAAATCCAAGTTTCAACATGCTTTATGTACAGAATATGATTTCCTTCCTCTTGATACCAAGTTAACAATCGCTCCGTTTAGGTCTCTCGCTGTTGCGAACCACCTCTGGGGATTAAGTATCTTGCAATCTTGTAATGGCTTACTCTTTTGTTCAAGCTCTACAAGCAATAGTAATTTACCGTGTGATTATCACATTTACAATCCTACGTCCCATCAGCTTGTATCACTTCCTCCATTTGGAGATGAAACGTCAAGAGTTATCCATAGAATTGGTTTAGCTTACGATCCTGCCAAATCTTCCCACTTTAAAATTTTCTGCATCTGTTCTGATTCATTGGAAGGGAATGCGAATGCTGGCGTAAGCTATCAGATTGAGGTTTACTCATCTCAGACAGGCTCTTGGAGGCCCTCTGGTCTTCCTTTTGTTTTGCCATATAATTTGAAACACAAAGTTGGAGTATTTTGGAATGGTGCTCTCCATTGGATTGATCCTTTTCATTCTTGCTTGTATTTCAAAGTTGACGAGGAGCAGCTCCAAGACATGCCAATGCCTCCATTTCAAGTTCCTACAAACTTGATAGAAAGATTAGGGATGATGGTAGCAGAAGCATTAGGGAGAAGCGTTGTCTGTTTTGGAGAGTCTCGGGAGCATTTGCATATTTTTGTAAATAATGACCATTATAGAAAAAGTTTAATGTCTATGAGATGAAAAGAGACTATTCAGGTTGGTTTGTCAAGTATCATGTCGATCTTGATGCTTTAATAGATGTATTTCCAGAGATTGATGCAAGTCTGGATGATTTTCAACAACCTTCTGCTTATCATGAATATTCCATACTTGGTATTATTCGAGAAGCAAATGATGAAGAAGTTTATATGGTGCTGCACGTACCTGGTAAGGCTATACGCTACAACCTTAATGACAAGACTTTCACCAAGATCTGTGATTTTGATCCAGGTCATGAAGTTATTAATGGTTCTCAACTAAAATTTGAATGGTCTCATGCTTATCATTATATTGAGACTATTGCCCCTTTTGGATGACATGGGCTCCTCAATGTTAATTGTGCTATTGCAACATAAGTTTCAAGTATGATTGATCTACGAAGTTAAGGAAACTACTATTTTTGTTTGATGAGAGAGAGACAGATAAGATTTTGTTGGCTTTTGGTTGAAGATAATTTTTTAAATTGATATGATATTAAACCAGCTGTCTCTTTTTTGTTCCAGTTGAGGTTTTAAATTTCTTATGGCAAATGGTTTAATGTACCTGTTGGACTCTTCTATTAACTTATTAGGCATTTGAAATTCAATGTATTCAGTACATTTTGAAGCAATTTTGATGATGTGCGTGGTATTAACAAATGAAATGAGTAATTGCTTCAAGTAATGCTTTCATTTTGCTTGTTGAAATTTATACCTAATGTGTGAATGTTGTTTGTAAAAGTTTAGAACTGAGAACCCTGTTTTTTTATATATATTTTGCGCCTGATATTTGTGATCCAGTGAGAGCTTTAGTTTGAAGATGTAGGACATGCCTCAAAATTAGGAGTGACTTGGATTACAAGTGCTATAATTGAGCTTATTACCTTCACCTATAAGCATTGGAATTTAGGAAAGGGAATGAATGCATGAGGTAGTAGATACTAACTCTGTTTGTATAGATGTTTGTTGCTTCCATCCAACTAAAATTCTGGAAAAATTGACAGCCCTGTTTTAATATTTATTTTGCTGTTGATAATTGTGGTGCTATGAGAGCTTTAGCTTGTATATATTTTGCGCTTGATGTAAGCCTCAAAATGCAGATCAAGGTTAGGCAACGAAATTAAGGAAAAAAGAATGAATGCATTAGATACTAACTCTGTTTGTCTGCTTTGAGGGTAGAAATTTGTGCTGTATGGATTTTTTGTAGCTTCCACCCTTCTAAAATGTTGGAAAAATAGCCTTGTTGGTTGGTTGAAATCTAATAATGAATAGAATTTTGGGGGTAAAATGTTACGACTTAAAAGCCATTGGGGCCAAAGTTTAATTAATCTATCATCTAGGTCAATTGGCCGCCTGTAGAAGGCATTGAAGTTGTCTTTCCCAACCACCTCATAATTTAGTCTTTGAGAATGATTTTGGTTAGGGTTAATATTATAATCAATTAGCCGATAAGAGTGAAGAACATATAGCCTCAAGCTGTATTATGAGAGACTTCCTATTTCTGATCTCTTAAAACACAGAATTCTTAAAGATAATGAACGATTGCTATGTAATCAAAATAATAATAGATTGTGTATGTTTGAGATTGTGCTGAATTTTCAATTAAATCATTATTTGAGAATCTTCTCAACAATTATGTTTGAGTTGTTGAATTATTTTTTATCAAAACATGGTTGACTTGAGTTTTTCTTTCACGGCATGTTGTAGTCTATACTGTCTTTCCTTCCATAATACTAAGATTACGTTACCAAGTGAACCATTTCAATTTAAAAGTGTTAATCTGCTGAAGTAAATGCAATCTTCTAGACACTGGAGTGTTCATTACGCAACCCTTACATAAAGAATAGGGCTTTCTAGCTGACTTTCCTGAGGATTTTTTTTTAAAATTAAAAATTAGTAGGCTAAGGCAACCCATTTCCCTCACCGGATGACCTCATAATTTAATAGTCTTTGGGATGATTTTGGTTAGAGTTGATATTCTTTTAATCAGTTTGATTATGTGTAAGGGTGAATCACAGCATTAAGTTAATAAGTTGTAATGAATAAACTATCAAAGTCAATTCAAGGAATATATAGCACTATTTAAACTTTTAAGGGGAAATATTTTAAGACTAGTTTATACTAATCAACCCCTCCTTTCGAGCTGTCTAACATTTTTCGTTTATGGGCATGACAATCCACCAAACGTTGTTGGCTGCTTGTTATCAACCATAACAACACTATGGCGTACTGAGCAATCTAAGCATAATCACATTGCTCACATGTTAAAAATATATAAGAGTAAAAGAGAGAGATCTTGATGCCATGAGAAGCTTCAAATTTGTCTTCTAGCAGAAGGAAGTTATCATCCTTTGTCATTGCAAATAATGATGATTTCTTAATAGAAATCATTGTTCGTTTAACCACAAAATCTCTTCTCCGATTCAATAGTGTTTCAAAACACTGCCCACAAAATCTCTTCTCTGATTCAAATGTGTTTCAAAACACTGGCTCTCTCTCATTTCCAGTCCTCAATTCTCTCCTACCTTTACCCCGACAGCCATTTAGTCTCAGGCCTCATCTTGCATAGAAGTTATTGTCTCATTAGCCCAGAACACGATTTTGTTCCTCTTACAAACAAGCCAATTATTGCCCCCTTTAAATGCCTTAACTTTTTGAAACATCCTTCAGGTTTACATATTCGGAGTTATTGTCATGGGTTACTATGTTGTTCCAGCTTTCGTGATAGATATTTCAAACATGACTATTACATCTATAATCCTGCCACAAAGCAATTTGTTACAATTCTTCCACCTGGTCGTAGAGTTATCCATGGCGTAACTTTAGCTTATGATCCTGTCAAGTCTCCCCACTATAAAGTTGTGTGTGTCCGGTCACCAGATTCATTTGTAAGTGTAGAAGAAGATCCTTGTTTAAGCTATCAGATTGAAATATACTCATCTAAGACACAGTCTTGGAGGCTTTATGGTGATCCTTTCATGGCACATGTTAATACGGGATTCAATGGGGTATTTTGGAATGGTGCTGCTCATTGGATTAATTGTCATTATACTTCGTTGCATTTCAAAGTCGGTCAGGAGTAACTTGGAGAGATGCCAATGCCTCCAGGTCCAATATATCCTGAGGGTTGGGAAGAAGGGAGGAGGTTTATGTATTTTGGGGAGTCCCGAGAGCGCTTGCATCTTGTTGAGATATATGGCCCTTGCACCACAAAATTTGATGTATACGAGATTGAGATAGACTATTCTAGCTGGTTTGTGAAGTATCGCATTGATCTCAATGCAATAACGGTGGCGTTTCTGGAGATGATTAGAGGTTATCTTGATGTATTAGACTTAAACTACTATGCATTTTCCATACTTGGTATTATCCGGGAAGCAAATGATGCAGAGTCATAAATGGTGTTGCACATTCCTGGAAAGGTCATACGCGACAAGCTTAATGAAAAGACTTCTGACAAGATCTGCGAAATTGATCCAGGTCGAGCAGATATTGAAGGCTTTCATTTGGAGGGTTCACTGAAATTCTTTTATTGTTTTCAGTATACTGAGACTCTTGCTTGTGTTTGAAGTCATAGCCTCCCCAACATTGTATTTTGGCTGCTCTGTTTGTACCAATATCTTATTGCTTTAGATTCAGATGCTAAAAAATTTCAAATATGAATGATCTATAACGTCAAGCCGTGTTAATTGAAAATAGAACTGGACTTGGCTTAATCAAGTTCAATTCATACTTTGTTTTAAATGAAACACTTTGCCTAAGTAATTATTGTGTTTACTTTCTAGTAAAGCAAATGTGGCAGATGAGACATAATTAAATTTGGGGATTTTATAATCCTATTTCAGGTGATCAAGCTATAGACCTTATTTATTCTTGTCAAACAAGTAAAATCAACTGACTTAATTAGTTATTTCCATTTTATTACAATTGAACTTGATTACTTATTTAGGTCCGCATTCGGATCGGTATAGGATTATTAGTTTATTTTCTTCTTAATATTTTGATATTTAATTTTTAATAAAAATCTTCTTTTTATTTCCTATTTATTTTTTTGTGCGGTTAAGAATTCAGACAAGTATGCTTTTAAGGATTTACCAATCCAATTGTTGTGTTACCAATAGAATTTCATCATTTGGTTATTACATGTAAATCTCGAGGAAAGAAAAACTGCTTAGTCTTGGCAACTTTAATTTGTGCTTATTCTTGTCAAACAAGGAATTGATTACTTTAGTTTATAAGTTTACAATTATACAATATATAATAATACATAAAGTCTTTAAGTTTCTTTTAGTTTAGGATAGTAATTTCAATTTTACTACAATTTCAAATTGTCTGAATTGTACCTTCACTAATAAGTTCTTATGTTTCATTCAAGATGTTTAGTGAGAAAAGATTAAAGGTATGGTGGGTCCACAATGAATAGGTCGTCACCTTTTGATCCCCATTCAATTTTGTGTTTGTAATCTAGCTTGTAAGGATGTTCAAAATCTAATCTGATCTACTCAATTTGTACGATCTATAAAAATTTAAACCGCAACAATCTAATCCGTAATTAGTGGATTAGATTAGAATGAAATATAAAAAATCTACTGTCAGTAGGTTGGATATGGATTTAATTCTGTAAATTTACAAAAATTTATGAATCCGTCCCAAAAATATTACTGCTCACTAATAAATAAATAAATTAAAATATAATTACATTAACACCATATTGTATCTTATCTTATAATAATATAAAATAAAAAATAATTAAATATTTAAATAAACAAATATAACTTCCTAAACAGTAATAAAAAATCTTAAGATATTTAGCACTAATGATTACGTTCTTGATCCACATCAATGCTTATTATCTATAAGAATGGTGGCACTAATTTGCACATAAAATTAATTATATTCAACTCTGGTAATCTTTAATGAAGTAATAGATAAGATAGAATGTATTCTAATACATAAATGTAACAATTTGAATCTAATTAAATTTATTAATTATTATTTGACTTTATATTATTATTTTATTTTTTTTAAATATTGACATTTTTCTTTTGTCTTACACCTAAGACATTTTAAGAACTAACAAGAATATATTTGATGAAGCTTGATAGAATTTGATGGGACATTAAGAAAATGATAAATATTTATTAATCATTTTTATTAAATGAAATATTTTTATTTGTTATTTATTTCAATTATCTCTATTTTATTTAGGTTAAAATATGAAATATAAACTGGAGTGAGACATTTTAATGGATCATCCAAGACCTTGGAGTTTTCTTTTATCTTATACATGTCATCTTCTTATGTTTAGTACATACAACATATTGTTTATGAATGTCGTCATGAGATTCATAAGCGACATTTCCTACGCAGCATGCGCCGGCGCAAAAACTATGCGAATTGTCGTCCGCCTCTTTCCCCAAGATGACCTGTCGTCTAATAAAATTTCAACCGTAAGTCATTCGTCCACTATTCCACTAACTAGATGACATGTCCTTCGTAGCAGTAGTTTGCAGATGTGCATGCATTGTAAATGAGTCCTTCCTTGTTCTAGTCGAGCAAGTAACTGGTTACTTTAGCTTATAAGTTCATAAGTTTTATATGCAAGTATAGAACAACATATGGAATGTTTAAGTTTCCTTTATTTCGAATTAGTTATTTCAGTTCTACCACAATTTAAACTTGTTTACTTATGTCCGGATCCGAATAGGACTATTGTCTCACAAGGAATTTGATTATTTTCAATAAGAACTCATGCTCTTACTCAAGTGATCAATTTATCCAACGGGACAAATTATATTGTCATAATTCGATACCCGAACTCCTTGCTACGCAAAAGGGGCTTTGTTGAAGAGTTACTGCATCAAAACAAGGAGATCAAGGCTTGCCCTTCCATAAAGCCCAGCGTTATATTAAAAATTAGGACTAGTTGAAATTCGACGCAGCGGAGTAAAAAGAAAAAGTGAAACTAGTATCATATCAAACCTGCCATTACTCGTTTGTTTAATCAAACAAGTTGTACAGGCTGCTAAATGAATTCACTTAAGAAATTATGAATATAATATGAGTATATGAAATTTTACGTTTTATTCACATAGATGTGTCGCATTTATTTATTATTTTGAGTTTAAACCGACCTTATCATTGCGTGAATCTCGAAAAACAGAGTCAGATGGTTATCTTATTATTCTACTTCCCAAAGAAGAACAAAAATTTTCATACTCTGACGACTCCAAAGGTCTGAGATGAGGATGAATTTATTTATGGAGATTGAGGGGGTCCGATTTTAAGCTCCAAAATATCTGTTTCTCTCGAGACATTGCGTTGGAAGATTTGAGGTGCACAGGGGCTAAAAATTTCACAGATTCCTGCAGCAGGCATGCGGCCATTGCAACGGATTTGGTACTGTATTAAGCAAGAGAAATTCAAAATAAGTGATGCTGTTTTCATTTTAATTAAACGACTGGAAGTGCACTACTAGTCCTAGTCTCCTTCTAAATGCTCCTTAATTTAATCCCTACAGTTTAAGTTACTTAACCAATATATTTTTAAAAATTATTCAAAAAATTACAATTTAAATCTGTTTCCGCTAAATTCCTCTTACTTATCATTTAATTTTCACATGTTGCATGTCATATTAAATAAAACTATTATCCTCCTGAAAAGTTAATAAGATCTAACAACATAACTATGAAAATAATAACATAGATAGTTTAAATAATTTTTGAAAATATAAAATAGTTTAAATAAATTTTGAAAATATAAAAACTACTTGAATTAGTTCTATTAGTTCAGACTAAAAGACCTAGCGCTCACCCAAAGACTAACCACTTTGTTTTGATCAAATCGTTATTAGAATGACACTAACAACTCAAAGATTAAAAATAAAAACTGAAAAAAAAAAGAAAGAAAGAAAGTAGAGAAGTGGTAAGATATAAAATTGACTATGGAATCCTAGGAAAACAAGAAAATGATGATAACTAAACTTACTTGTGATGAACTTGAAGTAGCAATACTGTTATCTGAGACAAGGGAATCTTGATCTTGAGAATGAGATGGAGCCTGCGAAATTTAAACCCATCAACTCATTTTAATTAATAAAAAGAAGGTATAATTAAGAAATTAAGATTACCAAAGAATATTTACAGGTTCTTTCAAGGGCATGTCAAAGAGACTTGTCCTTCGATTTTTATAATCACTTGATGAGGCTTGTCTATTAAAATACTTTTGTGCATGGCTAGCAATTTGGGTTTGGGTCCTTGTCATCACAAAATTCTTGGAAATTCCTTTCCAATCACCTTTTCCAAGCCACTTCAATCCCATTAAAAATTTTTGATGCTCATCCTCTGTCCATGGCTGCTTCCCTAAGTAATTAAACACAAATAATACAAATCAAGATCATACGCTTAGCTTATGTACATGTGCCATTTCACTATTCACTGCCAATTTGGAAAGGAAGACTTAAGTAACCAATACATTATTAATTTACTCATGAAAGCGGAGAAATTATACTCGTACACAACGTACACGTAGACTATTGAGTTCAAGAATGAGGTGGAAAAGTGTCCACCACATAACTAAGAGTGATTTGTAAAATAATTGAAACTTGAAAATATAAAAGAAAAAATCCACGTTAATTAATTAAGCATGGAAACTATCAACGGGTAAAAGTTAATACTTATCTTAATTAGCAAATCAATGCGATGACTTGTACATATACATATATCTATATTAATTCAGCCAATTAACAAAAATTATAAATGGAATAGCAACAATTGAAAAAAAAAATGCCTATAAATTATATTTTAGAGTTCATGTTTTCGTTCACGACAATCAAAATAAAAAAATACCAATAAATAAATAAAATACAATAAAAGAACAAGATCGCTAGCATACTTTTACGTTTTTCATGGACAACTTTGCGTCTCTTAAAGTTAAGCTGCTGGCCTTCAGACAGAGACCCAGCATTAACTTGCACATTGGGTTCTTCAAGATAATGCAAATTTCGGAAGCTAATAACACTACTCCTTCTGTTGGATTCATGATCTCGCTTTTGCTCCAAAATATTCACACCAAAAAGTTTAACACAACCCTTGCTACTACACATATTTTTGATATGATGATGAGTTGAGTAGCGTGTTGTGGTACTTAAGAAGAAGAGAAAATAATGTATCAACAACAGCAATAGCAAAAGCCTTCTTGGGCTTATTATATAGGAATTTGGATTCTTGTTATGCAAGTGCAAAATATGTCCTTATTAGATGTTCTTGGAGATCTTTTATTGATACATACGGATATCAAAAACGACCACTACAAGTTAAATCCATTAATACTTTTGGAACTCGCAAGGGTGCTAGCTACAACTTAAAATGGAAAGAACTAATGAACTAAAAATAAATAAGTAATAATAATAATAATAATAAACTATTTAATAATAAACTATCTCATAGATTGTGATCTTAACATCGATCCCTCTATCAAATAGGAAAAGGTAGAAATAATTATTATTAAGACAAAATTAGCCTTCCAAAATTTCCTTCTTTTTTCAAGAAATAAATTAATTAATGATAAACCTAACGGTATAAATGTATAATCAACTGCAACGTACATGGCTTTTATTGCAAGCCATTATCAACTGAAGCTTCAGATACAGAATTTGGATTTCTCTTGTCTTATGTTAGTGTATATCCCTAAGAGCTTATTGATTTTTTGAAAATTGTCAAAAATTATTAACCTGAATGACACTTCATATTCCACATCATTTGAGAATTAATTTGAAATAAAATTTTAGAATATTTATTATTCTTTAGAAAATTTGAACCTCTCAAAAATATAAGCATTGACAGGTAACATACAGTAAATGATCAAATATCCAAAGCAATAGCACATATGACGAAGTTGTCACGCACTAATACTCTCTGCAGTTAGAAATTAAATAAGATTAATAAATTATCAATATAATTTTCAACAAATAAAATAGGTTTGGCTAAGCTTTAAGTAAAATAAATGAGGATGGATTCATGCACCTTAATTTTATGATACATTTTTTCAACATTTAGAATATATATAAATCTCTAGGAGACCTGGGTACTGTTGTTTAGGGAATTTAAGGTTGAAAAATTGTGTCAAGTATTGTGTAACGAGGTTGAAAAATAGTGTCAAAAGTATTGTGTAACTTAAGGGGTATAATGGAAAAATGATTTGGTAATACACTTAACAAACATTAAGTGGATCGTAGATAATTTTTTAAAAATTTTGAATATTTAATCTTAACATTGTTTTAAAAAAAAATAACCCATAAAAACTATAAAATTACAAGTATGCGACTAAATAAAATCATTCGCTGAATGGAATTCTCTATCTGATTAGTACTAAATTTATTGAAAAAAGAAGATTAAAACAGAAAACGAGGTGATCATGAGAATGTGAGATTAGTATCTTTGAAAATCTACCGCCAAAAGAAATTATAATCTCAACGTTATTAATCAAGTACAAAATTCAACTATGTTTAATTATTCTACATCTCACAGGAAAAGTTAGAAAAACAAAATAAAAAAATTCATACTATGACTATATATTCCGAAGGTCTTAGATGATGAATCTGGCTGTCTTTGGAGATTGAGGGAGTCCAATTTTAAGATCCAAAAAATCTCTTTCCATTGAGAGTTTTGGGCATTCTTGAGTAGTTATCACGCTGCGTTGAAATGACTGTGGTGCATGAGTTAAACTTTTATGCATTCCTGCCGGCATCCGCAAGCAGGCATAATAATTTGGCCTCTGAGGAAATAAATGATTGAGATGAATTAATAATACTACTCTGACCATGGCAAGGGACTGGGTACTGTAGAGTCCAGGCATATTTTTATTCCGTATTTTAATTTTGATAAAAACAACAATATTAAAAATAACAATTATGCATCTACAAATGCATGTTATACAAAATTTCTTAGGAAATTTGAGATGATAACTTGTGTGACATGAAATGAAATGATTAGTTGGTTGAGAGCAACACAAGAATCGCATATTTAATTTATTTCTAGATAATGATCAACTGATGACCCATCAATTACAACTCTAAATTTAACATAAAAGATTTAGATTCACGTGTGTGTGTGTATATATATGGATCTTTTTAGGAGTTGTGAATAGTAGTTAATGAGTAAAAGAATATATATGTGAAAAGATAAAATGGTCAAGCTGTTATATAGAAGTAGTTTTACAAACAAAATGGAAAACAAAACAAACAAACAATTTCTTAGTAAAAACTACTGCAGAAACAAACAACAAAAAAAAGAGAAAGGAAAAGGAGCTATAAGGTGGTTAATGAAATCAAATTGACGCTTACCATATATGGGATCCCATAATGATAATAGGCAAGGCCAGCAGTTGCAGGTACTGGAACAACAAGTTCCGAGAAAAGATTTGGAAAGCCATTCATAGGCTGACTTGTGGTGCTACCCTATTATTTATATGGATAATACCAATATTATTATAAATTGATAGATTATTTCTGTACATATGTAATACAAATATCTTATATATATCTATCAGTCTAATAAATATTAGGGAGATTGTTAATTTTTCTCTTATTATATTCAATATATATTATTTACTCCCCTTTTAATAGCCAATAATTTCATAAGTTTACAATATTACTTTTATTTTTAAATATACTTTTATTCTATTTATTATAAATTAAATAAATCGCATGAATAGAAATTAAAATTAAAAATTAAGTATTAAAAACAAGAAATATATGTTTTATTGTAAAAAAAATTAATATAAAATATTTTTCTTATACCTTTTTTATTTTATAAAAAAAATTTATAATAAATATTTTAAAATATTTTAAAATTAAATGTAAAAAGCACAAGAAAAGTTTTATTATTTATTTTATTATAATTTTTTATTTATCATTCAAGTTTCTTATAATAAGTTTTTATATTTTTATCATTTTATAATAATTTTCTTATATATTTATCATAAGAAAATATTCATAAAATAAAAAATTACAAGATAAATATTTTATTATTAATTTTTTTTACTTCAAAACATATATTTCTTATTTTTAATCTTAATTTTTTATTTTAATTCATGTGATTTATGTAATTTATAATAAATATGAATAAATGTGTATTTAAAAATAAATGTAGTATTGTAAACTTATGCGATTAAAAGATTATTAGTTATTAAAAAAATAATAAGGGATAAATAATATATATTAAATATAGTATAGGAGAAATTGACAATCTTTCTAAATATTATTACTTGTGTTGGTGGCAATCGAAGAGGAGACACTTACCACCTGTAATGAAAGTAATTAAGCTTAATTACCAAAATAGTGAATTAAATCAAATGATGCGAAAAAAAAAAATGACTTAAGCGTACTTGTGAAGAAGTTGTAGTAGCTTGAGGAGCTTTTACTGAATTGAGTGAAGGATGAGAAGGAGCCTGCAGTGTACGTAACTCATCAACCCAAGCTTGTTAGTTAATCATTTGTTAATTGAGAAAGAGCAAGAGAGATATACTGATTCTTCCATGGGCATGTCAAAGAGACTCGTTCTACGATTTTTCTTATCATTTGAGGCTTGTCTAAGAAAATACTTCTGTGCATGGCTAGCAACTTGCGTTGGGGTCCTTGTTGTCACAAAATTCTTTGAAATTCCTTTCCAATCACCTTTTCCAAGCAATTTTAAACCCTCTAAAAATACTCTATGTTCAGCTTCTGTCCATGGCTTGCCTAAATAAACACAAAAGTTATATCAAGATATATTGGAGATAATAAAACGAGTGACATTACAATTTTATACAATGTAACTGCACGTTAGTTTAATACTTTTATAAAATAGATGATATTGAGTTGTTGTAAGGACCTGTAAAAGATTTGCTGCTAAAATTTAGGCCCAAGGTGCCATGCTTACTGTGTGCCAATTTGGAATTAGCTAGAAGCCTAGAAGGGCTTAATTAAAGAATTATTATCTAATTTTAATAGCCAAATTAAAATATTCCCTGATAAAAAGGAAATAGTCGATTTGATACAACTATTAGATATAAAAACACCTAACCAGTAGAATTAGAAATTAAGGGTATTATAAAAACCTTAAAGGCTGACATTGAAAATATTAAACATACACAAATAGATCTACAAATACAATTAGAATAGCATTTACCCTTTGCAATCAAGTCATCAATTATTAGTATGCAATGGATATTTTTCTCAATAAAGAAGAGTTTCGTCGAATATATTATATGAACGTTAACTTATGCATCAATATAAACATATTCATTAATATATTAAACAGCCACCTGCTAAACAAACAAGAGTTCAACAAAACAAAACAAAAAAACTATAATGGGACATAAATTTACTAACAAAATGTCAAAAGCTAAATGCATGAAAAAGGGAACTAATTAATAATTTTTCTTTGTGAAAGAAAAGAAGTAATAGTTTGATAGCATAGTTTGCCTACAAAACAATGATCGTAGCTCAGACAAGTCACAGTTTTGATCCAATTAAAATCAGCAAAATGAAAATAGGCAATACAAATTTAAATAAATAAATTTTCCACATACCCCTTTTCCTTTCATGCTTAGCATGAATTGGCCCATCAGAGTGATACCCTTCATCAACGTGACCATTATTAAACTCCCCACCGAAAGACTGTAAATTGCCCACGCTATAACTCTTCTTCACAATCTCTTTCATAGATTGGTCGTCTTGGATTTGATCCGAAATATTGACACCGAAAAGTTTAAAATATCCTTTTCCATGACAAGTCCTTGAGTTGTGGCCATTGTGCCCACAATGAGAACACTTTCTGATTGTTTCTTTCATCAAAATCTTCTATTGTATTGTGTCTTGCTAAGAGAAGAAAAAAAAATTGTGTAAAAAATATAAATACTCCTCAATGCACTTTTCAACTAGGGTTTGTATTTTATTAGACTTTGTGTTTATATATAGCTATCAATCACCTAAACTTTTGCGTACGCGACCTCAAAAATCTTTTGCATTTTGGGTAACAAAGATATTTGTTCCTTTTTTGAATGTCTTATCGACTAATTAGAGAATTCATAAATTTAGTCTATTTCGGGAAGCATTAAAGGATAGAGATTTTAGGATCTTGTTTATCAGTGGACCAACCAGCTAAATATTCTCTGTTTATTAAATAATAATCGATTATTTTACTAATTTAACTAGATAGATAATCAGTCTTAATTAAAAAAATTGGTTGAATGTTAATTAAGAAAAGTGCAATTCGTAATTGTACTAGATATTAACTAGTGTACGGTATGAATAATTTAGATAATGCTTGGGGCTTTAACCATGAAGATAAATTGTTTTAAAATTCTATATATCAAAATTGAATATCTTGATAACTTGCATTTTATATGTCTACAAATTAAAGTAGCAAGTAATTACCAAAATATTCCACCGTTTTATATGCATGGGTTGTTGAAGCAATGGAACAAAAATAAAATGATACACAAATAATTCAGATTCATGAGTGCAGTAAATTCTTAATTATCAAATTGTTCTGACACTCGATTAAAAAGTTTTGCTTATTTAATATTCAAAATGCATACAAAATTAACTGGTAAAGTATGATTTATGAAGCAACAGCATATATAAGAACTTAAACAGTGTTATTTATTATCGCTCTTGATTAATTTTACCATAAGCTATCCTCTAAACAAATCATAAAATAAACGATTTAGTAACCTTTTATCAAAAGGGTTTGTAAATTTTAATTACAAATTATGGAATGAGATTCTTTTAGCAATCCCCAACGGAAAAAGATACGTAAAAAATTGAATATAGATATAATTTCTTAATTTTTACCATATTTAGGCTTCATTCGATTTAATTTATTAAGATTTCGTTGGATTAAATTATTCCGAATTTCCCGTGAGACGATTCTAGAAGAAATATTTAATTATTTGTTGGCACCGTGTTTCCCTTTCCACTGTATTGTTAACACTGACATCGGTAAAACCACAAAACAAGGTTAGAAATTTATTTCATTACTAGACCTTAGACATATAATAGTTTGTTTAAAAAAAGTGTCTGATCCATTAATAAAATACCACTTTGGAGGAGTTAGAATTCTAACCTTGTGTTAAGGCCTATGAGGTAAGGAATAGTCTCAAGTTTTTAGACTGAATGGAGTTCTTCTTCTATTTTATATGATTCATGGGTAATAATTAATCATTGATAGATCTTTTAACTAACAAGACTTTTTTTAAATAAGCCAATTCATGTGGGAACTTGCTGATCCACTTGTTAATATTTGGCCAGAAATTCTTGTTGATGCAGTTTTTCCCGTGTGCCTTCAATAGTGCCTCGAACCTTCGAACAGTGCCTTCAAACAGTGTCTTGAACTTTCTGCTCGTGGATAGCTACAGTATCCAGAAACCTCAGCTCGCGGTTAGCTCGAGCTCGAGCAGGTCTGCCTTCTTCTTCCTGTTCTACTGTCTTTTACAAAACGATGATCTCCCAGACCTGTACTCACAGAAAACAGGGTCAGGGGTTGCCGGGCGTGTTCCGGCGAAAACCCTCCGACGCTCAAGTCAGTGATCGGGTTGTTCTTTTTGGTATCTCCTTTAATGAAGGAGACCGGAAAGATCAAAGGGATATTTTTCGCCCTCCCTTTATGAATGAGTATGGTGTTTTTCGAGAATCCAGATAAAAGAAATTAGAAATAGGAAGAACCTGTATGAGTTTACGGATCCTTTCTGAATCAGAATTTCCAACCCTTGTAACGTTCCCCTTCGTTTCCTTTTATACTCCATTTTTCCCGCTCTTTCCATTTCCAGGCTGTTCACTCCCATGTTGGTGGTGTCTGGGTCCCTTCGACAATGGGATTGGCGTAATATTCCCTGGGGATGCGTGGTTGTCCCCTTAATCCGGTTCACGTGATCAGACCACCATGTCGAGAGTGTGCGCTAGGACTGATGACGCCGTGGGGGCATGTGCCGGCCATCGGAAATAGTACCGCCACCATACCATGTGGGGCCCTGGTCTGACATTAAAAGGGGTGCCAGGATTCTGAGAAAGCGGGTCGGGCTGACCCGAGCCGGGTCCTGTCCAGCTGTGCTCGAGGACTAATATTTGCGAGCAGAGGAGAAGTGCTCGGGGATCGACCTTGACCGGTTTTCGCCGGGAGAAGCGACCTCGAGCAGGCAAGGGAGTGCTCGGGGCTCGGGTCGCTCTGAACTCCTCGATCTTGACCAGCTTTGACCGGGAGAGACGACCTCGAGCTGGTGAGGTCGCTTTTGTGCAAGTAGTCGGGCCTTCTGCTCGAGCTAGGCTGTCCCTAGGGTGTTTTATTCGAGCTAGAAAGGCCTCGAGAAGACCTGTCCGATATTACCCAAACAATTCCGTCAACCAAAACTAACGTTTTCTTTTAAAATCAAGCCAAAAAAATTAAATGTGAACTCACATACTTGTCATTGCACCACAATTGAATTTTAGTTATATAGAGTGCATTAAAGTATTTTTCAAACTTAGTTCAACAGCATAAATTCCTTAATTCCCTATTATTTTATCACACTTCTCCATTTATGCATTATTATAAAATAACTACTAATTATTAAACATAATTAACTAACAAATATAACTAGGGATAGCAATAGGTACCACCCACTATGGGTTTATCATTACCAAACTTGCACCCACAAAAAAATTTAAATTACCAAATCTGCCTGCAACTCATAGTGGTTTTTATTTTCATTTTTTAAAAAAAAAAATGGTCCGCTATAAGTTTTAACAATTACTAAATTCACCCACAACTCATAGCAAATTTTTTGCGGGTTTTCTTATTAAAATCACAAATATTAAAATATATTTTTAATAATATCTAAAAACTTAAATTATACAATTCAAACTATAAATTTATGGCAATAGCTTAAAAGATCTACGTACAATACTCAATTCTAACTTTTATCAATGAAAACAAGAAATTAAAACTTCAACATTAAAACAAATACACAAAATATTTATTATGGGCAAATCATCATCACCAATATTAATGCCTTGCTTTATCTTTTAATCAATATAAAAGTATTGTCAACAATATTAACAAGTAAATTTTGTACAACTACTGTTAATAATAAATTAAACAAACAAAACCACAATTTTAGTAAGCAATCAATAGGTTCAAGTCATTAAATCAAAACAAAAAAAAATCAATCAAATTAAAATAAAATATTAATAATATTAAACTTGAAAATTATAAAATTTCTACTAATTAAAAGTTTATTATATCTATCTTAACATCCCCCTCCCCCCCGCCCCAACACCCACATGTTGTTGTGAGATGGGTTAGGTTTATGGATTAAGAACTTTAACATAAATATGTATTAGCTTAAACAATTATACGAACTTTAATTTTAATGATAACAAATTACGTGTCAATAATAAAATGGTAAATATATATTTCATAATCTCACTAGTACTTAAAGGACTAAAATCATCAATATAATATCAAGTTCAAATGGACAAATGCACAAAGCAAATTAAATCAAAGACAAGCTTTAAAGATACTTGCTTAGGTGCTTTCGCTTGTTATTTTTATTGTAAAGCTAATATGATTAAATGTAATTAAGCATTTAAAAGCTAAAATGATTTTATGAAATTACTTGTTTTCAAGTTTATGAACTAAATTAAAAAAAAATTGATAACTTTGAAATTAACAAGTATTGTTTAAAATTCTTGAAATGGACCTATTGAAAGAGTTTAATAAAATGTTAGGCACAGTATAATTTTACAAAGTATTGGTGCCAACTGTAATTTTGGAGCAATAGTGGCTAACTATTTAACTGTAGGATAAATCGATTGTGATTTAATGAGTTTCCGGAATTGAAACGATAAACCCATAATTTTAAGCAGAGATCTCATTGCGCAAAAATTTCAAATTATTTTCTAATGGTAACTTATCACAATAGTCAAACAGCGATCTGTTTCAAGTTAGCAATGATCCGATAACTCCTAAAAAGTCAATAAAGGTTAATAAACTATATAAAGTCAAATCAAACTCATTTTAAATAAGTTATTCATAAACTCTCAATCTTAAACTTGTTCATACAAATCATCTTGAGCTTTCATTTACTTATTCACATACATTAATTCATTATTGAGCTATCACTTGCTTATATACTCTTGTATGGAGTATGGTCATTGTAAATTCTATTTTAGCATAAAAAAAATGAGTGATTGTAAGTATTAAAAATATTTGAAAAAAAAATGTGTGTTCATCTCGAATTGTAAATATTTATTGACATATTAGAAGTTAATTATAAGCATCTTGAAACCTTAGGTTATAAGGTTTAGTTGGGGGGATCCTCAAGCTCGGTTTGATTAGAGGCCTGGACATAGGCAAATTGTCGAACCACGTAAAAATATCATGTTCATTTTCTTTACCCTTAACTCTTTAAATTTACTTACTGTTGAAATTATTATTATTATTGATTGTGCTAGTTGTAGGTATTCAATTGTAGTGTTATTATTGAAGAAATTTAAAAAATATCAATTCACCACCTATTAGGTTGCCTAGTTAGAGTTTTATTTGGTATCAAAGTAAAGTTCTCTTATTAGGACTCAACCGTCTTGGTAAAAGATTCATAACAACCGAAAATAGCTCAACCTTCGTGGAAGGTCAATCTACCACCAGACCTCTATTTTTTTTATAATAATGATTACCTTTATAAGAAAATTAGGATGTGAATCTATCTACAAGACTTAGACTATGAAATATAGGAAGTAACTTGTGATGGTTCATTTATTCTTAAAAACATAAAAGTAAAAAAGAAATTCCAAAACCTTCAAGTGAGTGGAGTGAGGAGGATAAGAGATAGATGTCTTTAAATTCAAACACTACGAATGCTTTATTTTGTGCCTTAGACAATAAAGAATTTCATAGAGTTTTAGGTTATACAAATGCATATAAAATTTAGAGGAAACTTGAGGTTATATATGAGGAAACAAATTAAGTCAAAGAGTATAAAATTAGTAGATTCACTAAGTAATATGAGATGTTTCAAATGGAGTCATATGAGAGTGTTCATAATATGTACACTAGATTTATTGATATTGTATATTCACTTGAAGCACTATAAAAGACATTTACTAATATTGAAAGAGTAAAGCAGATTATTAGATCTTTGTCAAAAAAATGGAGACCAAAGAGAATGGCTATAGAATAAGTAAAATATTTTAATACTTTATCTCTTGATGATCTTATTATCTTATTATTTCACTTATCTCATCTGAAAAAGATCAAACTAAGAAAAAATTGATGAAAAAAAAAGGAGAGCTTTGCATTTAAATCTTCTAAAGTTAAAAGTGATTATGATGTGAGTGACTTTAAAGATAAAGTCATTAATGATTGTTTAAAGATAAAGTCATTAAAATGATTGTTAGAAAATTTAGAAGGATCTTCAAAAAGTAAATTAAGAGAAGAAATTTTAAAGATTTCATGAGAGGAAACCTTAAAGTAGAAAAATGAAAGAAAAGACAACTGTTTATTTTGAATACAAAAGGTCTGCTCACATAAAATTTGAATGTTTTCTTCTCAACAACTCTAAATCAAAAAAGAAAGTTATGATAACAACATAAGATAATAGTGATGAAGCATCTACCAATGAAGAATAAGTTAGTGAGATGTCAAACTTAACACTTATGGTGATAGGAAGAGAATTATTTGATGAGGTTGATAAAGTAAATGAACTTCTTTTTTATGATGACTTATTTGATGTTTTCCAAGAATTGTATAGTGATTTGAAAAAAAAAAATTGATAGAATACCTCTCTTAAAAAGAAAATTTTAGCTTTTCTCAAATGAGAATAATAATTTACAAAAACAAAATGAGGATTTGACAAACAAAAATGATTCTTTAAAACAAAAGGCTAAAGGTACATTTGGTATTATTTTTAATTGGTGTTTTCTATCTTTATTTTAAAAAGGAAAATGATGTTTTTAAGATGTAAAATGTGTTTGGTAGTTTGTTTTAAAATAGTATATAAAAATGAAAATAGTGAAAATATGCTTGATTGTTTGTCTGAAAAAGTGAGGACAATGAGAGAGAGTAAGAATTATTTATTATTTAACAATTTTTTTAATAGTTGCATTATCTTTAAGTGTAATTATTTTATTAAAGAATGCCTTTCTATTATTCTAAACATCATTTTATAGAATAAAATATAAAATTAAATAGTCTAAGATAGCATAATGCATGCAATATAGTAAAGTGAAAAAATATATTATGCTATAATTTTTTTTAATTAAAATATCATGATTAATTGTATTTTTTTATAATCAATTATAAATATATGTAAGATAGTTATTTTATTTTTAAATATAGTTACTTTTTGTGTTTTAAAATAATATTGCATTATAATTATGTAAATAAATTTTATTTATAATATAATAATATGTGAAAGTAAAGCGAAAAAAATATATTATGCTATAATTTTTAATTAAAATATCATAATTAATTGTATTTTTAATAATCAATTATAAAAATATGTAAGATAGTTATTTTTTATTTTAAAATATAGATTACTTTTTGTGTTTTAAAATAATATTGCATTATAATTATGTAAATAAATTTATTTATAACATAATAGGTTATTTTAAAACACACAAAAGGAACTATTTTTTTAAAATAAAAAATTTTATTTATAACATATTAATATGTGAAAGTAAAGCGAAAAAATATATTATGCTATAAATTTTTTTAATTAAAATATCATGATTAATTGTATTTTTTTATAATCAATTATAAATATATGTAACATAGTTATTTTTATTTTAAAAAATGGTTCCTTTTGCGTGTTTTAAAATAATATTACAGTATAATTATGTGAATAAATTTTATTTATAACATAATAATATGTGAAAGTAAAGCAAAAATATATATTATGCTATAAATTTCTTAACTAAAATGTCATGATTAAATGTATTTTTTATAATCAATTATAAATATAATAGTTCCTTTTGTGCGTTTTAAAATAGTATTGCATTTATGTAAATAAATTTTATTTATAACATAATAGTATGTGAAAGAATATAAAATTACTTCATAATTTTTATATATTTGTTAATATTAGCTGGGAGGATGTAACTTTTTTTTATTGTTATCTTCAACAATATTTAAAAAGTGTTATCATTTTTATCTTAAAATAATATATAAAAAATTAAAATGGATGATTCGGTTGCAAGATATCAAATAAACATAATTTTTTTATATTATTTGTCTATTATTATTATATACATGACATATTTTTTATTAGACCCACACATTCATTAGCAAAAGTGACCATGAAGTCAAATTATGGGACCATTCACACTCTCAAATAATGAAAATTAGAGAACACTAATAGAAGCGCTCTCTAATTTTCTTTATAAAGTTTAAAGAACAAAAATGATTTGTTATCTAATATTATCTTAAAGAATGAGCCAACCAAACAAATTATATATATATATATTTTTCAAAAAACGATAAATAGCAGATAAAAAATGGCACCAAAAGTACTCTAAGTCTCTTGAAAAAAATGATAATATTTTGCAAAATGAAATCATTTTCTTTAAAGAAAAATCAAGTATTTGATTTAAATATGAGAGTTTACTAGTTGGTAATTTAATTAAGGAGAATGAAGTTTTTAAAAAAAAGAATAATGAGCTAAATAACATTGTTTTAATGTTCATAAATGGGTAAAAGAATTTTGAAAAGTTGCTTAATTCCCAAAAATATGTTTTTAACAAAGGAAACATAAGATATAAGCCTAACTTGAAAAAAAAATGTTACAAAAACTATTTTGTTAAGACTACCTCGATTAATGAATGTTAAATCAGTTGTAATTATTGTAATGGCAATGATCATATAAACTATGCATGTTTAATTAGGAAGAATACTTATTTTAGTATTAGAAAGCTTTCTTTGGAACCCAAATCTTACAGTCAAGGACTTAAGAATATTCGGGTATCAAATGACACAACTTAAATATTTTTTTATAGGTACCACAATCAATGAATGGTGAAGAGTTCTTAGATGAAAGTTGTGAGAGTAATCACTTAATCATGATCTAAGAAGAAAATGATGAGGCAAATTATTTATTTGTTTTGGTAACAATTTTTGCCTTATTGATTATAATTGATAGTAATTGATTGTATTCTTAATAAATGTTTCGTACTTATCTTATGATATTATGACATTAAGTGTATTAACATGATGTGGATGAGTTTATCTTTCATATCGATTATATTGAGTAGATCATGTACAATTACTTAAAATTGTGAAGGCATGTTTATATGCTTGGTAAACTTTGTATGATTAAATTATCATTGTACTTTAGCTCTTTAATCATCAATTATTTCTTTATGAGAATATTTCATGAGCTATGTCACATTATTATAATGAATTTGGATGTTTTTAATTATTTTTTTTTTTATCATGATTCATATGTTAAAATGACCTTGAGACATTTCAAGAACAAGATATAACCTAAGTGTCGATCAAGTTTTGGTTAAAATTCAAAATTGGTTTATAAAGTTCCTAGGAAACGATTGGCTACCCCATTTGTAGCGACTAACCACTTGGAAGTCAGATCGTATGCATGCCAATTGCCATTGGATAGCCGTTATATTAAAATGGCAAGCCATTTTCAAAGGCCAAATGATGTAGGATGAGCAAGGTGTTTTCCGAAGATTATAACTTAAATTATATGTATCCGTTTTGAGTATATAATATACCATTTTAAAACTTACGATAAGACAAATCAAGAATTGATAATGCTATTCTAATTTGTGATTAAGCTGAAAATTTCACCTATTTCCTGATCAATTTTTAGTTTTAAGTTATTTTTCTTATTTTTCCTATTACTTTTAGAATTTTTATCTTTTTTTTATAGATATCATATTTGGATATTTATTTTAGTTTCCTTATTTAGATTTAGAAAGTTTTATTATAAAATAAAAACACAGTTTTGTTCATTTAGACCTTTAGGTTCTCACATATCAAATTAAGAGCTATAAGATATTCTTTATCACTTATGTTTATGTGAATTATTGTGCATTGATTAGTGAATGGATGTATTTTTTGAATGTATATTACTTGATTACATTAAGTGATATAATAGGAGGAGAAATATATGTATTTTGAGATATTGACTCATATGAGATTATGTAAGTTATATTAAAAAGTCAGATTAAATCCTTAATGAGCATATTCTTTTGATTTCTAAATGTGATTATTAATTACGAACCCTGGATACTTAATAATGTGCTCTTATGATTTTTCTTATTTGGATATTTTAAAATTTTGCATGCATTACTTGCCTTTTGAAAATTGATAGAGGGAAATATCTTGTTGTTTAAATTTTGATAATGTCAAAAGAAGGAGAAGTATATGCATTTTGAGCATTATTTATGTCCAAAAAAGAAGACAAAATAATATACATTTTTTATGATGAAGGGAGAGAAGTAACATGTAATTTGAGCATTCTTTGTTGGTTATATGTATACTTGATTGTTAGAGATTATTGAAATATTTTATATCTATTTTATTTGATATTTTATGATATAATTAGAGGGAGCTTTATGTCTCTTGAAAATGTTATTATTGGCATCCCTTTATGGATGTTAAAATGCATAGAGTATTTGTAATAAAAAAAAGGGGGAAATTGTTGACTTACACGATTATACAAACTTTGATTTTGATGATAACAAACCACGCGTGAAGGGTAAAATAGTAAATATATATTTTACAATCTCACTATCACTTCAAGGACTAAAATCATTCATGTGAGGTCAAGTTCAAATAGAAAAATGCATAAAATAAATCAAGTTAAAGACAAGCTTTAAAGATACTAGTTTAGGTAATTTCTCTTATTACATTTATTATAAAGTTAGTATGATTAAACATATACATAATTAAAAATTTAAAAGGTCAAATGATTTTATGAAATTGATTGTTTTCAAGTTTATGGACTAAATTGAAAAAGTTTTGAGAACTTTTAAATCAATAAATATTATTTAAAATTTTGAAAATTGAGTTATTTAAAAAGTTTTGAGACATAGTATAATTTTAGAGTGGGACTATTAACACCCCTCTTAAAAAATTTATTTTACAATTATTTGTAAAATAATTATTAAAATTATATAATACTTGTTGCATAAAATTATTTATTTCTTGGATCACTCTAAAATTATTTTACAATGTAAATCTTTATTAAAATTACATAATCTGACAATTTCTAATTAAACCCCACTTAAAAGTCAAATGATTTTTTTTCCCCTAAAAATTTTTTATACTATAAATTTTCATTTAAGAGTTCTAAGTTCTTTATACAACATCTAGTTAAACTCTCTTTTCATTCCTAAACCCTAATTCAAGAGTTTTAAATTTGAATCCGAGGAAGAACATGATTTGAGAGCATCAAGGGCAGAGGCAAATCATAATTACCCAATCATAATTACTTGAGCAACAGTGATGACGTGAATTAATTTTATGCCACAGGGAGGAATAAGAAGAATGAGATGAATGAATTTGAGAGTGCTGATGATTCTAAAGCTCATGATAAAGTGAGTAATGTATTGAACAAGACACATAAAGAGACAGATCATGCTTGGGATAGTGTTTTAAAGCAACCTTTAGTGAAGGCATTACCTGAAAAAGAAATCCAACATTTTAGAAATTAAAAAGATTGCTTTTTCCTCTTATTTTCAGGTGAGAAACCGGTGGCTGCAATGGAGAGAAGAACCTTGTTGGTTTAATTATAAAAATAAATAAAAAATTTAAGAGTGGGGTTTACACTAATAAGTTTTAATTAAGGGTATTTCAGTCATTGAAAGGGTGTTAAAAGAATTTTATAATATTTTTAAATATTTTAATGGAGTTAATAAAGAAAAGGAGTGTTAAGAGATATTTGTTGCATGATGTAATTTTGGAGCAATAATGGCTAATTAACTATTTAACTATAGTGGTAAATCGATTATGATTTGGTGAGTTTATGGAATTGAAATGGTAAACCTATAATTTTAAGCAGCGATCCAATTGCAGAAAAATTTCAAATTATTTTCTAATAGTAACTTATCACAATAGTCAAACAACAATCTATTTCAAGGTTAATGGTGATCCGATAACTCTTATGAAGTTAATAACGGCTAGTATACTATAAAACATCAAATCAAACTCATTTTAAATAAGTTGTTCATAATCTATCAAGTTTAAACTTTTTTATACAAATCATTTTAAATTTTCATTTGCTTAATCACAAACATTGATTCGTTATTGAGCTATCACTTACTTATATATTCTTGTAAATACTATTTCAACATTGAAAACTAAGTGATTGTAAGTGTGGAAAACACTTAGAAAAAGAGGTGTATGATCATCTCGAATTGTAAAGGTTTATTGTAAACATCTTGAAGTCTTGGATTATAAGGTTTAGTTAAGAAGATCCTTAACCTTAGTTTACTTAGAGACGTTGACGTAGGTGGGTTATTGAACCACTTAAAAATATTGTGTTCATTTTCTTTATCTTTAATTCTTTAAATTTACTTGTTGAAATTATTATTATTGTTAGTTGTGGTACATGTTGGTATTAATTTATGGTATTCTTATTGAAGAAATTTTTAAATCTCAATTCATCCCTCCTCTTAGGTTGCCTAGCTAGTATGATTAATTTTTTAATGTAATTTGAAATATCAAACCCTCCAACAATCTACAAAATTACCCGTAGCAAATATGTTTGGACGAGTTTATGAGTAATTTTGCTATCCTTAAATATAAGTTAAGAGTGATAAATATGATATAAATTATTCTTATCAATTGACATTTTTAAGCTTAGGAATTACATACATACCAACTTATTTTTCTTTCTTAGCTAAGTCCTAAGAGTGGGAATGGAGAAGTTGAGTTCTGATTTGGTGCGAAAACAAAGCTTATACTTTTATACCACACATTTTATTTTTTCATATTTACACCACACATTTATTTGGATAAGAAAATATGGGGTTAGGTGAAAATTTAGATGGTGATGTGATGTTCTCTATATAAGATGCAATTTACTATATGGCTCTACGAATAATGATAGTTATGAATTTCTAGAAATACCAATTTAATCTTTTTGCCATTTAAACTAACGGAAAAATATTGATTTTTGGATGGTAACTTTAAAATTTTAAAAGTAAAGGGATAATTTGAAGATTGTCAATTTACAAATAATTAATTCAAAATTTTATATTTAATTAGAAAAATAGAGGAACACCTTTATAGTTTAGAGAGGTTACGAAGAACTCTTTGTTTTTGTAAATAATCACCTAAATATTTTTTTTTGTCATACATATCTTTTAAAATCAAGATGGTTTTTATAATTTTTTTTTATCAAATTACAAAAGTTCTTTGTCCTTTGATTTTACCCTAGCATAATATTATGCAAATTTATAAAAAAAGATAAGGATATTGTCAGTTCTTCACTAAAATTTTTTTGACACATCAAGTCTATGTCATAATTTGTAAAAACTATATTTTAGCAAAAATGTTTACATGATTAATACTTTATCATTATTCTGTTAACGCAATTAAAAATTTATAGATGTCATAAAGACATTTAAAATATTTTTTGTTGAAACCAAAACACTGCGTTTGTTAGCAATTGTATTGATTCTCTTATTGCAGTGAGATTTTGTAAAACTAATAAATGATATGTTTGAGATTTAAGTACTGTAACTTTTAAGATACAATTGTTGTAGAAAAAGCTGTAATTATAAAAAAAATTAATAATATATAGTAAATATAATTTTTAAATAATAATTTTGACAAAATTATTAAAGATATAATAGATTTTTTATCATACAAGTAAAAAAATCATATTAACATAACTTCTAAGCTATAACAATTAATGTTTACCAAACACTTTAGTATTATACCTTAAAAACCATAGCTGCCAAACCTCAATCCCAAATATACCCGAAGGCTTCTTTCTCCACCGCCACTCTTTAGCTTCAGAGTGTCCCTTCCACTTTTCCGACATCTAGGAAACCTACTCATTACCCATTTTCTTCCATTTTGATTATCCAAAATTTATTATGCCGTTTGTCAGTTGGCTCATCGGTGATAGTACATATGCATTCTCATAAGTCAATTTTATTGATTGATGTTTGCTGTTCAAAGTTAATACACACATCACGTAGGTTTGCCTCTTTGTTTGGGTTAGTTCAAAGGGTAGTTTTATATTTTTATCTTTAGTTATTTATTTCTTTTAAAGAGGTAAAATTATATTTTTGCTCAAGGAAAAATTGATTTTAAGTCATTTTTCATTAAACATTAACTTATTTTTTAATGGAATGATAGTAAAGTGATAACAACATAAACATTTAGTCGTAAATAGTGAAGATTATATCTCAGAAAGTAGCGAGGCTAAGGTTTCGTTGTGTTATATCCTTTCGATCGAGCAACAGCTTCTAAAAAATAAAGTTTTCACCAAACCATGATACCCATTTGATGTGTTAGAAAAAATTTGATGAAAAAATGATAATATCTAAAAAAGATTTTATTATCTAAAAAAAATGGAACCTATATAATTTTTTTTTAAAAAAATCTACCAGTTATGGAAGCTCTCAATTTTAAGCTCCGTTTGGAATTGAGGTTGAAACTCAACAAACTACTTATTTCATAATTTTTTATTAAAATAATATTTAGTAAATTTCATAAAAGCAATTTATTTCATTATTTTTTTTTTCATTTTGACAATAACTTTTAAAAGTAGGTGGGAGGTTGCTTTTTATAATTAGCTTATTAAATAAGTCATCAGATTTTTTATTTTGACAATAACTTTTAAAAGTAGGTGGGAGGTTGCTTTTTATAATTAGCTTATTAAATAAGTCATCAGATTTTTTTAAAGTTCCTATTATAACCTTAATATCTTAACAAAAAAAACTATTATATGTTACTTTTCTATAAACCTAATATATAAATCATTAAATATTATATTATTATCATAATTAAATTACTGCCACAACTACTGTATATTATCTCTAATATTAATTTAATATGAATGTAATAAATATTACTTTTTATTTTATTTGAATAATGTATAACTACGAATTTTTATCATATTTTGTATAACAATAAAGTTCATTAGATTTTATTTAATTTATTTTGTTCACTTTATATATTTTAAAAAGGTATTTTTAAACAATTTATTAAATATACTTTCAAAATCGAATGTAATTTAAACTTATGTCTATTTTAATAATTATATAATAAAACAATAATTTCGTAATTAAATTTACCAAACACATATACTCTACTTTTCAAATTCATAGCAACCACAACAATATAATTTACTAAACATTAAGTTATTATTTAAATAAACAACTTATTTCATCCGCTCAGTATAATTAATTTATTTAATTAACCACCGCAATTCTATTAGCCCTTACTATAAAGAGAGAATGTGACCACTACCTCAATAAAGATATCGATAAGAAAAAATGTAAAATTTTAAAATGTAGGGTATTATTTTATTGATCATAATTTAATAAAATTATGAAAAAATTGTAACAACTTTTACTGAAGAGGGAAAAAGAAAAAAGAAAAAGAAAACAAAGGCCACGTGTACAAAGGACTACGTGGCTACCATTCGCCACATATACCACTGTAAAAACATTAAACCCATTTGGACAATTTTTCACTTGACAGCAGAGTACCGAAGCTGTTACGTGCTTTTTACAAAGAGCTCAAAAGCGCTGAACCAACGAACGAAACCAAAACAAGCCTCGATAACTGAATCGTTGTTAATCTACTTTCACTCTTTCTCTCTCTTAAAACGCTGCGGATTCCTGAAGAAACTTCTCGTTAACCCAAAGCTTCATTAAGTTTACTTCCAAATATCCAAATAAACTTTTCTTAGCCTTAGGGTTTTTATTTCTATAAGGTTCGTATGGTTACTCAGCTGAAGCCTTTTTTTTTTTTTAAATAACTAATTAATTACTAATTTTGATTATTCTTTATGATTTGTTGCGCGTTTTAATTGATTAATGTATTTATTTATTTATTTTTTAATAATTGTGTAGGTATTTGAGTTGGTTTTGCTAAAGGAGCTATGATGAATTCGAACTTCGGAGTTATCTAGCAAGAATGCCGGGCATTCCTCTAGTGGCACGTGAAACTTCCTCGTATGTTCCCCACAAAACGATTCGTTTTGTGTTACTTTTGTTATGCTCTGGTCATTTCAATGATATTTGAATTAAGTTTTGTTTGAATTTTACATACTCGGGGATAAGTAATACGATTTTTGTTTTTGCTATTAGAACATTCAATGCTGTTATATTATTGTTTATTTTTGTTTATTAAGAGATTTTAAAGGTTTTCTAATCGTTGCTTGCATCTTGAGGATGCAGATGAGTTTTTTTTTTTAATTGAATAATGGATACTAATTTGGGCAATTCATAGGACTGTCGATTCGTTGGTTGGAGGACATCAGTGATGATTTTGCTGCTTGATTAATATTGAGGTTTTCTGCGGAATTATTTGAGGCTCATTTGGTACTGTTTTCGAGGAATGCTGAAAACTGTCGTGATTAATCAAAACGTGAAACTGAATCTCAAATTAATTTTTCTGAATTGAAATTTTGGAAAACATGTCGAGTACTTGTATTTGAACTAGTTGTTGGAGAATAAAACAAGATTTATAGTTTATTTGATTTTATATTATTTTTCTAATTTTTGTTTTTCGCTGGCATAAACTCTGAGTCACTTTGAGTTTGACACTGTGTTTTAAAATTATTTTTGCATTTTTCGAGAACTGTACTGAATGCATTTTCGCTCTGTTTTGAATTTCAAAATTAAATTTTTGAAAGTGGTATGGAGTGCATCCACATCTTTTGTATTTTCTTTTATGTGACTGTGTTGTTAAAACCGAGTTTTAAGAAACTGATTACTTGTGTAGTACTTTCCATTTGTGATGTTTTGCAGTTATATATATGTGTGTGTATATCTCTAGAGAAAATATGGGAAGCTTTCATTAAGCATGATGCAGTCCTTGAGCCTATGTGAAGACTATGAATTTTCCCTGTTAATTACATGTAAACTTCTGGTGGATCTTTATTATGGGAGGTTATGTTAGATGAGGTCAGGATTAGGATTTAATTTTTCTGTTGTAGATACTCCAGAAGCACAGATCAGATGTGCCGTGAAGATTCTCGTGTTCATTTATCTGCAGAAGAGGAAATTGCTGCTGAAGAGAGTCTGTCAATTTATTGCAAACCTGTAGAACTTTACAACATTCTTCAACGGCGTGCCATAAGAAATGTAATGTATTTAATGTATATATAATCCTGCACTTTCTCGCATCTCATTTTGTTTGTTTCTTTCCAAAGAGCTGGTATTGTGTTGTTAGAAATAATATTCTATTTGGAAACCTGAACCCTCTTGTTTCTCTCATTGCAAACGCCCATATGTGTTTACTTTTTGCTGCATTCTAATCTCAATGTTTATATTAATAGGTTTTTCCATTGTGCCTTTGATGTTTCTAACTGAGCCAATTTGTCTGAAACAGCCATCATTTCTTCAAAGATGTTTGAGCTACCAAATTCATGAAAAGCACAATCGGAGGTAAGTACATTTCATCTTTTTTTTTTTTTTTTTTTGGGGGGGGGGGGGGGTTGTAATTTTGTAAATGTTTTGAAGTACAATAGTGCGTTGTGAAAATTCATTATGACAAGTGGGACAACTAATTTAGCATGTTGTTCACAAGGTTGGTTATGGATGAAGATTTCAGATTTGGCTGTTATACTTTTTTAGCAATGATTAGCTGACACTAGTTTTCTAGAAAAATGTGTGGCTGTTGGAAATCCTGTGTTTGCAGTAGTTCTTTTTCTTTCTGTCTACAACAGATTTATTAAAAAAATTCAGACTGAGTCGACCTGCATTTAGTGTTCAAATACTTGCTAAAAGCATAGGTACTTTCAGGAATGGAATTTCTATTAAATCAATCAAGTAGGCAATTTTACATTAAGGACAGCTTCAGTATATGTATAGCCTTACATGAATCCAATGAGCTTTTAGGAATGTTTTAATGTTCAAGTTACATCACTCTCATGTCAGGGTTTTGGGTTTCAAGTTTCACAAAATATAATTTTTGTGAAGATTTCTGATAAAGACACCACTAATGGAATTGCTTTTTAATTTTCATTTGATTTTCCCCAAAGAAAAGGCAACAAGAATTGAGGACTTTGTCCATTGGTTTGAATGAAGCGAGAAGTGTGTTTGGAATATTTTTGCTATTGTAGATTGAACATTAAGTTGAAGGAAAAATCTTTGGGATGGTGTTGAAGTTTGATATGCTGATTTGCAAACAATGTTACTTGCTACTGTTTTGAGGGGTTATCCTATTAGTTGAGATTATAGCTTTCTTGAGTTGATTTGAATTATTGCTTGATCTCTGATTTTTGTGTCATGATAAATCAAAAAATATCTTTGGTGGGTTGCTGTTAGGCTTTTGATTTGCAAATTGATAAATGATCATGAAATTCTTTCCTATCCGACGGTGCAAGCTATGGAATCATTTACTATTATGTAATGCGTGCAGAATGGAGATCCGTAATTTCAGTCTCTCTTGAGAATTTCTGCATCTTATGGTCACAATTTTATAGCCTCATTGATTGTAATAAATTATTTTTCTGAAAAAAAGTGTATCCATCATTTATGGAACTTTTTGGTAGCATCTTGTAAAGTGAAACTGAATAAACCTTATTGCTGCCGTTTTTAAGTTGTCCAGATTCATTATCTCTTGAAATTTTCTAATTGGCATGTTTAACGGCAACAATCAGTTTTGTCAAACTCATATAACCTTTTTTTCACTTACTTTGTGGTTTTGGCATATGGTTCCAGCACATAAAAACTTAGTGAATTACTCGTTTGTTAAATAAATGTGAGGCAAATTATGGCTAATTGGATTCAATGACCCATACTTAAGCTTTGAATGATAATTCAACATGAATGTCTAGAGCAATTTGATTTAAATTAATTTTATTAACTTGATATCAATTTTTTGGATTTGTATCAAGTGCCAAATAACTTGAAACAGTGGCTTTGTGGGTTTGCTTCTAGTAGTACTGTGTCAGAGAATATCATTTGGCAGATTGAAGTTGTTTAATAATATTGGCTTGTTTGCTTTCATTGAATGCCTTTGAGGTACTAACTGTGTATATATTATTGGTTAATTATGTAGAATACAAATGACCATTTCCCTGTCAGAAACTGTAAATGAAGGTTTACAAGCTCGGTTTCCCTTTCCTTTGTACATTTTGTTGGGAAGATTAGTATCTGGCACAATCGTTTCAGAGGTAGGAATGCATAAACTGATTGCTATTTTAATGTGCATACATAAAGCTCTATCATTTATTTAATAAAGAATTTCCTCTTTTAACTATTATTATGCCTGTTTGATATCATGGCTGTATATTGCCACTTGGTTTCTAATTTAGCTATGTCCTGTATTTGAAATGAAGTATTCTGCTGTATATCGCTTCAGTCGAGCATGTATCTTGACCAATTTCACTGGAGTTGAGGGCAGTACTCAGGTCCAGGCAAATTTTGTCCTCCCTGAGATCAGTAAGCTGGCACTGAAGGCAAAGTCTGGGGCACTTGCAATCTTGCTTGTCAACTTTGGTACTTTTTTAACCACATACCTTTAGGTGTAATTTGATTCATGAGCCAGGATTTATGTATGAATTTTATTATAAATTTATTAATGATTTATATTCATTGCAGCTGGAAACCCAAATTCTTCAAGTGGAACTGATTTAACCAAGGCTCGTTTGGGCACGACATCAATTCCATGTGAGACATATTTTCATTGCCTACTTATTTTAAATGACATTGCATGCCTAACATTTTGGTCAGTTCATTTAAACTGCACAGAGGATTTAGATACCAATGATTCTCATATTTTACTATGATTGATTTAACTTCTGTATGTGCTGTATTATAACTAGTTTCAGCATGTTTGTAATTTTTGGAAATTCCTTTCTTGGATCTCTAAGAATTTTTTTTGGAGACAAAACTAGTCAACGTGATGATTTGGATGAACATTGTAATATAGAGATGCTAAAGCATTGATATGTTAACACATTAACCTTCTATGATGATTTTAATTTAGTTTTGGTAAGAGAAAAAAACTTAAAAAAAAGAAAAAAAGAAAACAGAGACGAAGCATCTCAACCCTTGTATCTTTACAAATAAATTTGCTTACCAGTGAAGGAAATATATAGCATGTGTGTAATCCTCAGGGGTTCGGTTCAGTACTCTTGCATTCGACAAAGAGATTGGGGGTTCAAAGGACATATATATGTTTCTTGAATTTTTTGAAGTTTACTCACTGGATTATTGGTGTGAAGGTAACTTCTGTTTAACTTTGAGAATTCTTTCTCCAATTTAAATTCAGTTCAATTTTATGTGCAGCAAATGATGGAGGATATTGCCATTGGGGAAAGATACCATTGGAATCACTCTACAGGTCATGGGAGAAGTCCCCAAATTTGAGTCTGGGGCAGAGAGCTGAGTTGACATGTCCTGTTGGCATGCATTCTTGCTTCTTAAAGGTATACCATGAGTCAGCCTCTTGCAAAGATTTTGTTTGTTTTCAGCTTCCTTATTCCTGAATTTTAGCTTATCATGTTAGTTTACTGCTTTACTAAACTGCTTAGATAATGTCTTGTCTGAAAATTTTTCATTTTCATTCTTCTTATTACGTATTTGTTCTTTGACTCACTGAACTTCATGTACATAACTTATAGGCATATGCTCAATTGGCTGTTCTAGGATGCAAATTTGTTTCAAAATTTTCTATATGAAATAATCTAATGTTGTAGAGGAGCAACACATGAACTTTGTCAAGTCCAGTTCTTTGTTTAATGAATTTCATCTTTTAATTTTAAAATGGCAAACATTGAACTATAATGAATATTGTTGAAGATGGATTTATATGTTAAACGGTTTACAAAATGGCGTGATTTATGGTCGGACTAAAGTTTTTCAGTATGGATGCAGCTTGCCAGTGTTAATATGGTAGATGGGATGGCTAAAGTTATTCTTCAACTTAAAGTCTGAGGACTATATGTTTAACCCAGAAATTTTATGAAGATATGGGGCAGAAATATAAAGTTCTGAAATACTATAATTTCGATAGAATGCCTTCACCATCAAGTTAGTGCTCAGAATTTATGTAAGATGAAGTTCCATAAAGATATAGAGCGATAATATAAATTCTCTTAACTTCTGGAGTGATAGAATTTCCATTTCGCAATTCTTCATTCCATCACAGTGGTTTTCACTATCTAAGTTGTGCTGATATTCTTAATTACACCTCTAACATACAGGAGAAGACAACTAAAACCGTTTTATTATGTAGACTTCTCAAAAAAGAAACAGGATTCTAGAAGGAATAGATAGCTTCAGAAATGATGGTCTCAAAAAGACTAGCTTAAATTGTGTATGGGAAGCACTATGTGATCAAATGTCTGAATATGCGGAACTATAAACTTTTAACTTGAAATTTGAATTGAGTGAAAAAGGTTTTATTTTGTATAATTTGTTGCATTTGGTTGTTCAGTAAACATCATTTTTATTTTTTATTTTTTATTTTTTTTTTAAAATAAATGAATTCCCATCTAAATCATGATTTGATTGTTTCTGTTTCACGTTGCAGTTGAGTTGTTTGAATAAGGACAAATGTGTCTCAATTCAAATGCCCTTTAATTCCGGATCCTCGGTTTGTGCTGCTCTTATGTTTTACTTTTCAACAAGATTTTTTTTTTTAGGTTGAATCATATATCTGATTTTCCCCCTCTATTTTGCAATTTTCTGGGTTTCCAAAGAGTACATCACAACAGGTACATGTGACCATTTCTGCTGAAGAAATTGGGGGAAAGGACAAATCTCCTTATAATTCATATACTTGTAGTGATATTTCATCTCCATCATTGTCCCGTATTATTCGGTAATATTCTTTGTAATCCTTAAATCTAGTTCTCAATTGGCTCTGAAATTAAAGTGATTACTTTCTCCATTTGTTGCTGCATAATAACATGACTATTGGTTATTTTGAACTTAGAGCCTTTTTTAGTTGGGGAAAGATTGATTTCTAAGTTTCTGTGGTTTACATGATTTGCTTCTTTATGTTTCAGAATTCACCGTGTCAAGCATTGTCCGTGGTTTGTACAGCCTCTAAATCAAAACATCCACTTGTTAAATTTTAAGCATAAGCTTTTACTCAGCACATCCTTGAAAATATCAGAACAGTCCTCAGTTAGTTTCCTTTTCATCCCCACAAAAAAAAAAAAAAAAAAAATTTCAAATCAAGAACTCATTCATGTTTATGTTAACATTAAACAATGCTCTTCATTTGGTGGTAAGCTCAAGATCTTGCCAACTAATAAGGGAGAATTTGCAGCTAATTTACACTAGTTTCATTATGGATTCAAGTAAAGCTCAAGTCCTTAGGAGAAAATCATCAAGGAAGAATATTTTATGCTTGATTGGAAGTTGTGAGAAATTGGTTATGAAATATAATGTGAGACATGAAGATCTTGTTTTATGAAATAAGAAAACTTAAAAAAAGAAAAAAAGAAAAAAAAGAATTATGTTAATATAACTGAATGCTGAATTGAGTGTTAAATGCTCCTCATGTAAGCTTCCATTGAGTTCAGCTTTAGAATTATAAACCTCATCTGAATACAAATTTCTATCTGCTGTGAAATTAGTGACAAGTGTGTTTGGTTTTCTTAATGATTAATGCTTCTATTTTTCCCTTGCTTGCTGCTTGAATTATAGGTTGAGGGCTGGAAATGTTGTCTTCAACTATAGATATTACAACAACAAATTGCAGAGAACTGAAGGTATAATAATTTATTCTCAATATCCTTTTTACTTCTTATATTTGTAGTTAATGGTATTTTTTATTATTACTATGATTGTGCTGCCTATTTGTTATTTAGGGGTCTGGTTCTAAATAACTACGAAATGTTTGGTTCTAATTTTCTAGAATAGATATTCTATAAATTTCTTCTCGTAATGGTGTAAACCTGATTAATCCTCTGACTTGCAGTTACTGAAGACTTTTCATGTCCTTTCTGCTTGGCAAAATGTGCAAGCTTTAAGGTTTAACTATTTCTTTGACATATATACTTCATATCTGTTTTGGTTTTATACTAGCTAAAATGTCATGCTAAAATTTTTTTGTAGGGTCTGAGATACCATCTCCCTTCATCACACGATCTATTCAACTTTGAATTTTGGGTTGGTAAACCTCAGGATCTGCAGTTTCTTTCTGATAATTTTGAATTTTTAAGTTGTAACTGCTAAAGTGAAAAAAAAATTATTGTAGGTAACTGAGGAATATCAGGCTGTAAATGTCTCAGTGAAAACTGAGATTTGGAGATCTGAGGTTAGAACTTTTTCTCCCTGGAAAGTACTTGTGGAGGAATCTTCTTGGTACTTCATTAGTATTAACTGGCATTTGTTTGTGTAGAAAAATGAAAAACAAAATGAAAGAGAAAGAGAAGAGAGATTAAATATGGAAGATGAATGAGAATTTGATACATCTTGTTCCAGTTTTGTTTCTTTGTAATCTGTATCTTTTATGTATCTGCTTAATTGCTTACAATAAATAATAATGCAGTATATACTGTGTATCTTTTAAGTTAGCTCTTTGCTGGGATGGTCTTTGATGCCTGCTGAACTTCTTCACTGCTGTTTCACTTTTTATGCTTTTAATAAAAGTTTCCTGCTTTCATAAAAAATAATTAATAAATAATAATAACACCATAGTATATCATGACCTGCAGGCAAGTTCTCATATGCAATGCATTTAGGTGGTTTTCTTTTTTATTTAGAATTATTTGTTGATCAAACAATTGCTTCATAGAATTTCAGATTTTGCCAATGTGTAAATGTTAAGAGTCAGCATGATGTTTAAACTAAGGCTCATTGATGTTTTCATTTATTTGCCAATGTTTTCCATTCAGGTTGTTGCGGATGGTGTTGATCCTAAGCAGCAAACATTCTTCTTTTGGTAAATCATCTAATTTAAATTTCTTCTTTCAAAGTTTTCTCTTTGCAGTTGTTTTGGCATATATGTGATTTATATGCATATATATGAATGCCATGAACTGATAATGATGAATGGATTTTTTTATGCATAGTTCAAAGCAACGAAGACACAGGAGGTTAAGAAACCTACTTCAACAGTCGAAGCATGTACATCCACTTGTTTTGAAGTCAAACTTGCCTCCAGGAGTCTGTGAGCTACTTGACAAGGCTGACGGTGTGTGTTCTATTATCTGCATTTTGAAGGATACTAACCTTCTAATAAATTCTGCAGAAGCTTATTGGAACTGGTTGACCTGTAGCTTCTAGAACTGCAATTTTTTTTTTTATTGTTTTTGTTTATGTGAGTTTTATATAGAAACTAGTAGGGTGGCATGGCTGTCCCATAATCAATTAGTGGAAATGAAACAAAGTGGCAAGGACCAAGTGAGTGGAGATTTTCTAAAGACTGCAGCACTCTAGCACCCTGTCAAAGAGATCGAAGGATTTCCATTTTTTTAATCCATTCACTTTCTAAGTGGTTATGTTCATGTCTTCCATAATTCTGGTTGGTTTTAGCTTATGAAAGCGTAAGGTGATTTTGAAGATCTAATTTTGAAAAAGAAAGAAATATTCTTAGAGATAGACAGCAGTAATCCATCTCTGGATAATTTCTTGAATGATTGGATGTTTTGCGGTTTGTTAAAGCTTGTGTAGGTTGCTACCATCAAGAATCCTGAATCTGACGCACTATAGGAATTAGGTTGAGCACATGGTTTTGCTCAAGAAGAGCTATTAAGTGTAAAAATATAGAGCTTTTCATTGCCTGCATGGGACTTACCAGGCAGTCTAAGTAGGTCTGTGGAGTTGATACTCTTAATGAGTTTCTCATATGTGTCTCATAAAATGGTAATTAAGTTGGCATTTGAGTCTTAATGATTTGATATTACATTCATGACTGCCATGCACCTGTGGGAATGCTGTTCCTTAATGAATTTGGGTACACCATTCTAATTTCAATCTTGCTTTAGTTCCCTTTCCTGTATTTTCACTTGCTGAGGGCAAAAATTATGTTCCTGCCAAAACCATGTGATCAATCTGTTGGCGGTAACCGGTCTTGAAAAAAATGAGTTTTGATCAGTTTGAGGTATTCTTTGACATCATTTGTGACTGATAGCTCAATTTGGTATTTAATTAAGCTGAAACAATTATGTGTTTTCAGTGCATGACTGATTTCTACAATTTTTTATCAAACAACTGACATGAAAAGTCTTGCATTACAGGGGGGAATGATTACCGGAATGCTAGTATTGCTGTTGCTGAGTGTGCACAACATGTTCCTTCCAGCTTTAATGTTGCAGGAGTTTCAAATGCTGTGGCACAATTGTATACTGATCCCGAATATCAGTTATTATCTGGAAACAACCTTGCCGCCCCTGCCATGCTACAATTTGCAAAGACGAGAAAGTTATCTATTGAACGTTCTGATTCGAGGAAGTAAGTGTTAGTTCTTACTTTTCTGTGTTTTAACATTTTCTTTTCATTTTGGAGGCAATTTCCGTTTTCTTTGCTGTTTTTCTTAAATTTTTTGAGCTTTGTACCTTTGTAATTGTTAAAATAGGTAAAGAAAAGTTTATAGAATAATTCTTCTTAATTTATTTTCATGAGACTGTATACAGTCTTAATATAGGGATACAAAAGACTAAGAAAGGAAAGAACAATTAAAGCAGAATATTACACTGATTTCTAGGAAGCAATAAGTCTATATTTACACAAAAATATACACCTAAATATATAAAGAAAACCAAATCAATTTGATTTGGTCAACCTTTCAACACTCTCCCTCAAGCTGGTCTAAAAATGTCTTTTATGGCCAGCTTGCAAACTAATTTTTTGAACTGTTTCTTAAGTAGTCCCTTGGTGAGTATATCAGCAACCTGCTCATCTGTAGGAATGTAAGCCATGCAGACCAAACCACTATCCAGTTTCTCTTTTATGAAGTGTTTGTCCACTTCGCCATGTTTAGTTCGGTCGTGGAGTATTGGATTATGTGCTATTGCAATGGCAGATTTGTTATCACAATATACTTTCATAGGTAGAGAATTACTTTTCTTAAGTTCTTCAAGAATTTTTTTAATCCAAAGAACCTCACAAATTCCTAGAGCTACTGTTCTATATTCTGCCTCTACACTATTTCTTGCTGCTACAGTTTGTTTCTTGCTGCGCCAAATGACCAAATTTTCTCCAACAAAGGTGCAGTAACTAGAAGTGGATCTTCTATCGGTTACACTATCAGCCCAGTCAGCATCTGTGTAGACTTATACTTGTAGGTGTCCTCTTTTCCTCAACAAAAGCTTTACCCGGAGATCCTTTTAAGTATCTAAGGATTCTGTATACTGTTTCAAAGTGTTCTTGTCCTGGAGCATGCATATATTGGCTGACTAAGCTCACTGCAAAGGTTATGTCCGGGCGTGTATGTGAAAGGTAGATTAATCTACCTACAAGGCGTTAAAATCGATCTATGTTGGTCACATCTTCAATTTTATCTGGCTGTAATTTCATGTTAGGATCTATGGGTGTCTTGGCTGCCTTACATCCGAGTAGACCTGTCTCTTCAAGCAAGTCAAGTACATATTTGCGTTGAGACACAGCAATCCCATCTTTTGATTTAACACTCCATACCTAGAAAATACTTCAGGTTGCCTAAGTCTTTGATTTCAAAGTCACGTGCAAGAACTTTCTTTAATTTGCAAATCTCAACTAAGTTATCACCAGTCAAAATTATATCATCTACATATACAATCAACACGGTTGATTTCCCTTCAATAGAATGTTTGTAAAACATTGTATGATCTGCTTGACTTTGGAAGTAACCGTGTCCCTTTATAACATTACCAAAGCGTTCAAACCATGCTCTAGGAGACTGTTTAAGCCCATACAAAGACTTTTGTAGTTTATACACTTTACTGCTACTATGATTTCCCTCAAAACCTGGTGGTAAGTTCATAAAGACTTTGCTTCTAGCCCCCCATTCAGAAAAGCATTTTTAACATCTAACTGGTATAGATTTCAATTAGAATGTACAGCTAATGAGATAAGGACCCGGATGGAATTTATCTTTGCAATGGGGGCAAAGGTTTCTTGATAGTCAATTCCATAGGTTTGAGTGAATCCTTTTGCTACGAGTCTTGCCTTATATCTCTCAACACTCCCATTAGCATTACATTTAACTGTAAACACTTACATTTAACTGTAAACACCCACTTATAACCCACAACTTTCTTTTCTTTTGGTAAATCCACAATCTCCCACATACCATTCTTCTTTAGAGCATTCGTTTCCTCTAAAACTGCTAACTTCCAATCTGGGTGGTCTAAGGCTTCTTTTATGGTTCTAGGAATTGGTATCTGAGAGATTTTTGTAGTAAAGGCTCTGTGTTTACTGTACAATTTTTCATAAGAAACATATCTAGCAATAGGGTGCATAGTATAGGTTCGAGTTCCTTTCCTATGTGCTATGGGTAAGTCAAGGTCAGAAAATAGAGTGCTAGAATGTATAGGAGAAGAAATGTTACTTGAATTTTTTGAGGAATCAGTGCTTGGAGGTGACAATTGAGGCTTGTACTGTGTTTATGGGAGGGTCTTTACTGCTGTTGTGATACCTTTGTCGAGTATAAACATGAAGCTCTGGTGGTGGAAGTTTATCTTGTAGTATTTCTCTCCTTGTCTCTGGTACATTAATAGTTTTTTTTTGAAATATCAGTTTGAGATATCAGTTTTTTTTGTTTGAGTTGAAGTGCTTAGATCAGGTAAAAACATATTAGGCATATGTGTAAAAGTATGCCAAAAATGATCTTCACTATTCTTTTTCTCTCCTTGAAGAGAATTTTGGCCAAAAAATGTTGAATTTTGAGAAATATAACATCCATACTAATATGGAATTTCTTTGTTTGAGGATTAAAATATTTGTAGCTTTTTTTATTAGGAGCATAGCCCAAGAAAACACATTTTTCAGATCTAGGATCCAATTTAGATCTACGATGGTTAGGGATGTGAACAAATACAGTGCAACCAAAGACTCTTAACTGAATATTGGAGGTAATCCTACTAGAGGAATATATGAGTTTCAAGTATTCTAAAGGTGATTGATACTTTAAAACACGGGTAGACAACTTATTAATCAAATAACATGCTTTAAAACAACATCACCCCACAAATATTTAGGAACATTCATAGAGAACATGATAGCCCGACTAACTTCAAGTAAATGGCGGTTTTTTCGTTCCGCAATTCGATTTTCTGTGGAGTATCACGACAGATGGATGTGTGAATTATACCCTTTTTATTACAAAACACCCCTAGATAATTATTAAAATATTCAATACCATTATCTGTATGGAGTAGGCTTATTTTTGTTTGAAATTGATTTTCAACCATATTATAAAAATCTTTGAATAACCCTTTAACTTCAGATTTTCTCTCATTAAATAAATCCAACAAAGGCGAGTATGATCATCTATGAACGTCACAAGCCATTTTTTTCTAGTTAAAGTATTGATTTTTGAGGGTCTCCAAACATCACTATGAATTAAATAAAAAGGTTTTAATGCACAATAAGTAAGCGTTTTATATAAAACTCAATGACTTTTAGATAAAACACAACTTTAACACTGAAAAATAGTACAATCAACATTTTTAAATAAATTTGAAAACAAATATTTCAAATAAGGTGCCAAAGCATTATTTGATCCCTAGCAGAGTTTGAACTAATACTACTGCTCAAACCTTGAGCTTATTTATTCTTTGAAAGGTATTCATCAAAATAGTAAAGACCTTCTTGCAAACTAGCACTGCTGATCATCGTCCCTAAGTTCCTGTCCTGAAATTCACAAGGGGAGTCAAAAAACACAGCACGACAATTAGATTCTTTGGCTAATTTATTGACAAATGGCAGGTTGCAAGAAAGTTTAGGGACATGTAGCACATTTTTAAGCTTAATGGTTTCAGAGAGTTTTATTGATCTTTTTCCAGCTATGGAAGATAAGCTTCCATCAACAATTCTTACTTTTTTGTTACCAGGACAAGGGTAATAGGAATCAAATAAACTAGCAATGCTAGTCATATGATCAGAAGCACCTGAATCAATAATCCATGGTGCAGTAGCTGAGTGGCTAAAGAGAGCACTAATAATACTACCTGGTTGAGCTAATGAACCGTTAGGAATACCAGGTGGAGGATTGGAAGTTAGCAGCTTTATGAGATGATCAATTTGCTCCTTGCTGAGATTTTTTTCAAGATTCTTCACTTCATTGGCAGAGGGCAGTGCACCGCTATGTTTGTTGCTTTTCCAGCCTGCAGGCTTCCTGTGGAGTTTCCAGCAAGTCTCCCGGGCATGGCGTGGTTTATTGCAGTAATCACACCATACTCGAGGTTTTCGTTTCTGTTGAGTGAAAGAACGGGCAGCATTAGCATCTGCTGTAACAAGAGCAGATTTTTCCACAGAGACAATGGAGTTCTTTTTTCCCAACATAACATCTAGACGACTTTCTTCTCTCCTTACTTCAGAGAAAAATTTCTCATTAGTAGGAAGTGGCTTTCTCCCAATAATTCTTCCTTTTACCTCATCAAATTCAACAGTGACCTAGCCAGGAACTTGAAGATTCGCTCATTATCGACAGTTTGTTTGTGATGTTTAGAATCTTCTGTGCACTTCCATTTGTATTCATTAAATCATTGAATAAGTCCAGATCTTGTCAGAATCTCTTTAGAGTATTGAAGTATTTTGTTACACTATCATCTCCTTGACGAATATCTCTAAGAGCAAGCTGTAACTCATAGATCTAGGACCGATTTCCACAGTCAGAGTACATCTGACTCACATTATCCCAGAGTTCTTTTGCAGTAGAGTAGCACATATAATTTGCACTAATATCTTCATCCATGGAGTTGACTAACCATGCCATAATCATGGAGTTTTTAGCATCCCAAACAACATAAGAGGGATCAGATATTTCAGAAGCCTCGACATCTCCAGTAAGATAACCGATCTTCCCTCTTCCTCTAATATACATTCTAATTGACTGAGACCATCTTTGAAAAATTCCTTCATTCAGCCGAATAGTTGTAATTTGGACAGAATGAGATTCAGAATAGGAAATTTTTTGCTCTAGTTTTTTTGAGGTGATTGGTTTCAAAAGATTGGTCAAACATGATGGGTTGAGGAAAAAGGTATGGAAAAAAAACAGGGAAGAGATTAGAAATAAAGGGTACCTGGCTCTGATACCATGTTAAAATAGGTAGAGAAAAGTTTATGGAATAATTCTCCTTAATTTATTTTCATGAGACAGTATATAATCTTAATATAGGGATACAAGAGACTAAGAAAGGAAAGAACAATTAAAGCATAATATTACACTAATTTCTAGGAAGCAATAAGTCTATATTTACACAGAAATATACACCTAAATATATAAGGAAAACCAAATCAATTTGATTTGGTCATTCTTTCAACAGTAATAATGGTCATAATTTGCAGTTTCCACCAGTATAGTTTGTAAAATTTTGCACTTCTCTATGTTAGGTTGAATTTGCTTAATTAGTTTTTGTAATGTGGTTTTAAACGTTAACTTTATCAGCATAACTAGCTACAAAGTTGCCAGTGATATTTTTCAATCTCTCAATTTGTTATGTCCTGCCTTTAAGGTTCATGCTCTGAATTAATGAGTGCTGAATCTGGATGTCAATTTAGTTTGGATATTTTGTGAGGATGGACACCGCTCATTTCCGACAGAAATTTATAATATTATCTCATTGTCTTTGTATTTTGTAATAAATCCCAAATTGGCCACATGTGAAAGTGGGTTTTAATGTACATTTTTCTCTTTCTTTTCAGCCGTACCCTCCTTCAAAAGCGACAGTTCTTCCACTCGCATAGAGCTCAGGTAGCTAATGGTTTGTCATTGGATTGATAATCTATTTGTTAGTGTTTTCTTTTTACTGTGTGCTGGATGTTTGGATTTGTGATGTTCTTTTCAGAAACTTTTACCTCAGTATTTTCAGTTTTCTTTGCCAAAGTAGTGGGTGGTAGCTGATTTAGCTGGTAAAACTTCTTTGGGGGGATTTACAAGAGGTTTGTGGTTCAAACCCAGCTCATAGGGGTGAGGAGGGGATTTTGTTTCAGGTCATGCTATGCATAAGAAGGGGGGGAAAATGGTTATCTTGTCTATGTGACAGGAAAATTTATAAACTGCACTAGATATTCATCTCTGGTAAAATGCAAGGAGTATCTCTTTCAGGAGTAATATTGGCTTAACCACATGAATTTACATACAGTAAAACCTGTCTTTAGTGATGCTCTAGAATAACCTCTATATAATCATAAAAAATTCTGATCCTAATTTGGGCCAGTTATAAATAAGAATAAACTCTACATTGTAATTAGTTATAGTTTTTCTAGATTTTGTCTTAAGGAACTTGCCTCTACATAGTAATAATTATTCATATATTCCAACAAATATATGCTATGTTACACATTAGAAATTTAAGATGGAACAAAATATATATATATATATTTTAAATTGTTTGGGACGATGATTTATACATTGTACAATACGTATGGAATTTACATTGGGAGAAAAATATTTAATAGAATGAAAACATTTAGACTATTAAAATGACTTTGCATAACATCATATGGATACATTTTCTAGTTTTTTGAAATTATGTCCATCTCTTCTATCAATGTCTTTCAATGTCTATGTATTGGATTTGACATGTTCCTTTAATTAATTATTAATATAGTGCATATTTTACCTTTATATAATTGCACCAAGGATAATTAATTTTTGTAACTACACCTCTATTAAGTTATAATCTCCTCATAGTAATAAATTATTTTGGTTCCAACAATATGACTATGGACAGATTTTAGTGTAGTACTTTTTGTTTACCACTATGTCATTGATTAGTATTTATATGCTTTTAAACAGCTATAAAGTATAAACTGCTCATTTTTTCTTTCATTAATACGAAATCATGTTTCTAATATCTAAATTGTCTAAACTTTCTGCTTTTTGAAGCCAATGGCATGGGAGCAAGTAGTGTCGGACCGGGACAGTGAGGATGAAGTTGATGATGATGTTGCAGACTTGGAAGATCGAAGGGTACTTTTCATGATTACACTCCCAAGTATTTTTGTTTTATTTGTAATGTAGTCTGCAGTAGAACAAGTTTTTCTTGCTAGATCAGAAGTTAAGATTTAGCTTGCCCTGAAGAATCAGATGTATATCCAATTGGCATATAATTTACCATCATGCCATGTTCATTGAAGAATTTAACTGATTGATCTGACCGTTTTCCTGCTATTGAAAAAGTATGGAATGAAAACACTGATAAGTTAACAAAAAGAGAAAACATTTCATGCTGTGAGTGTCCAAAGATTTTAATTTGAAAGTTGTTGTATTTACAATTTTTCTGACATTTCTATGATGAAGCATGGTTGCATGTCTTTCCAAACTTCAGAAAGGTCCCCCTTGACTATTCAGTCATCAGACTATTAGTCTACTTAGGTTTCTGATTATCAATTGTGAATTCACTTTTAATTATTATTCAATGATTCATGTAAGTGCGTGCTTACCATAACTTGATATAGATGTAATCGGAAAACCATTTTCTCTCTGATCTTTGTTTGATGAATGATGAGGGCTATCTAAGTTATAGAGCAAGCATCCTCAATTGATTTTGCACCTTGTTCCTTCTGGGATTTCATTTTACAAGATTCTCTGCTCTGTATTTTGGTCTTTGCATTTAGAATATGGCACAGCATTAACATATTTAAGAATGTTGCAGATGCTTGATGATTTTGTGGATGTTACCAAAGATGAAAAACAAATGATGCACATGTGGAACTCGTTTGTGAGGAAGCAACGGTAGTCTACTCTATTCATTTTGCTTTGTATTGCTTATTATTGTTGCCAGTGAAAGTGTATCTTCTCAAGCTGTGACTAGGCAGAAACCATTCTGCGGCATTCTCAATCCCTCTGAAAATGCAAAATTTACCTTAATGATCTCTAACCTATTTTATGTTGGTTTTTTGAGTTCACTCAACAAGGATGAGACCTATGGATTAGTCATTTAGCTGCAACTACAGCCATATTCTTGTTCATCCTGCCTTCTCACCCCTGGACTATATTTTTGTTTTATTGACATCTAAGGTTGTCAGATCACTCCTTTGGCTATGGCTTTTAAAGCTTTTGGCTTTGATGCCCATTGAAATCAAGTCTGTGGGAAAGAGTATATTTGAGTAGTTAGTAGGTGTTAACACGGTCTGTTGATTCACCTGTAACCAATCTGACAACCAAAATTCAGTTAGCAGTCTGGGAAATGATTTTGACATAGGGTAATGCCTTTTACACCCCTTTAATATCCTTATAAAACCCCTTTTTTTAATTATAGTTCTATTACTATAGGAATTGCATAAAGGACAAATATGAATTAAATTAAATTAAAATGTCTTTACAAAACATGAATCCTATATATCTTTAAATCCTATTATATCTATATATCTTTAAATCCTATTATATCATATAATTAATTATCTAATAAAATCAAAATAAATTTGAAATAGTTAATAAATAAATTACCTAATAATAAGATTTTTTTTTTTTTAATGAAGAAGTATATTTATAATGTGGGGTTGCATATGAGTTTTAGGTGTTAGAAGCTCCACTATTTGGTGTAGTCAACATTTTTATTGGATTGTCACCAACAAGTATCCAAATCTGATAGCATAGTAAATAAATTTTGCGAATGCTTCTTTCAAAAGTATTGTTAGTTTGTTTTATTATCAATTATTAAGCTCATATTAGGTTTACGTGTAATTATGGTGGTTCAGATTGAGTTAAAATTGACCATCATAACTAAGATTTAAACTCACATCTTATAATCTGCACCAAAATTCTTACCCTATGATTGCTCTGGATGCCGTTAGACGTTCCTGTCTTCTTGGAATGTACTACAAAGTTGTGCATGATCTGTTTATCCTTTCATCAAGTTTTAGCAAATATTCTCACATTTTCAGTTTCTTATTTCTATGTGCTAACAAAATTTCAACAATTTGTGGTGACAGTGTGCTGGCTGATGGTCATATTCCCTGGGCATGTGAAGCATTTACTAAATTGCACGGACATGATCTGGTCCAAGCCCCAGCACTGAACTGGTAGGCTAACTCTGTCATTGAATTGAATTGTTTTTAGATGTTTATGAACAGCCCGTGCTAAATTTGCCTCCTATGCAATGTAACAGCAATTTATATATTGCATCTTCATGTAGTTTTTTTTTTTTTTTTACTATATTTATTTTAATTTTTATATTGAATTATGAATTATTAAGCAATAGTAGGATTCAGATAAAGAGAGAGGCATATGGCAAAAATCCATGTTTGGTTGGAAGAAATGGTAAGAGAGGAGAGAAATGGAAAGGAAAAAAGGGGAGAGAAAACACGTAATCAATCTCATTTTCATTGTTTGGTTAGACATTTAATTAATCTTTTTTCCCTTATTTCTTTCCCCTCTCCTCCTTTCCTCTCCTCACCTTATATTTCTTCAAACTAAACTTGTTAAAGTACACAAAAATCGATGGTTCAAATTCATGTATAGTAATATCTTTGATTCAACTTGTTAAAAGTCAAGTTATGATATCATTTTATACCTTTATTTTGAGATGGATTGGACTTGTACAATAAGCTGATGTATTAATTTTATCTAGTTTGGTCCTATATGCTGGAAATTGATAGAGAGTCTAAGCTTTATTTTACGTGAACTAATTAGTCAGTAAAGAGGGTTGTATGAAAGTGAACTCAATGCTTCTATTCTGTTTGAGTTCTGCCGCCAGAAATCATGAGTTTGTTTTCTTTACCTGTTTTTATTTCTGTGGTGGAATATATGATATATTATTTTCCAGTTTTTTTTAATTGAGAAAATTACCATGCTTAACAACTTGACATCTTGTATATTAATTTGCCTTTGGCTTGGCAGGTGTTGGAGATTGTTCATGATCAAACTGTGGAATCATGGTCTCCTTGATGCACGCACAATGAACAATTGTAATATCATTCTTGAACAACATCAAAAGGACGACTCTGATCCTATGCAAAACTAAAGAGATGACGTTCTTGTTACCGGATCGCAAATGGTGATGTGCCAAGAGGAATAACTTTTGACCCTGTCCATTCATCCAAAGTTACCAGATGTGTTGGTTTCTGTTGACAGCTTTAATTGGCTTCTTGGCCCTAGCTGTTCATCTCATTGCATCAATACACCATGTAACTGTATAATTGGAAATATAAGCTAAAGTACATTTTACATCCTGCAAACACCTCTTTTTGGTAATACTAATAACATTGTCGAAATTGTAGATTAAGGGTGCGTTTGGGGTACCCTATATTCTAGGAGATTAAGTCTCCGTTGAGTATTTTCGTACAACGGTTTTTAGGTCAACTGTTGTGAAATAGAAGCTTTAGTTATGAAGTAGAGAAGTCAAGGTATTTGGAAAATATGACGTTTAAAGTTACCTAATTTTGACGGTAGTAGTATGGGTTTTTCATTCAATATGTTGTAAAATCCGTTGAAGTTAAATATGAGGCTTGAAAGGCATTATTGCAGCGGCTGAAATGCAAATGAAAGTTTCAAATTTGATGGTGCTGTAGCTTTCTCTGAAGCTGAGGCGATAGCGTTTGAGTAAGAAGTGGTAAAAGGTGCGGCCTGAGTTGCTTGGTCACATCTCAAGCACCTGTAAATGCAATTGCTCATTTTTATAGTTAAACATTTTAAATTAACGAGTATCATTTTAGAGAAAATAAGAAAATGTCAAGCAACGGTAGGTGTGGGCAAAAACATTTGTCAATAGCATTTTTGTAGGTACCGTGCATCAGATGCAACCAAAAAGAGGAAAGAGGGACGGTTGTTACCGCCGGAATTTTATTTTATTTTTTAAATTAGTTTTAATATATATTTGTTTTTAGAGGAAGTTTTAATATGTATTTAAAATGAATAACAATTGATAATTTATTTCAATGTGTTATCTTAATTTATTTCAATATGTTATATGATAGAAGGGTTTGCTAAATGTTAGTCAGTTGGACCCAAGCTCAAATAAAATAAAAATGGGATGGGTTGAAAAAACTTTAGGTTGACCTTAAACGTCCACCACTCATAATTTTTTTCTTAAAAAAAAAGAAATTCAGTTATATTATATATATCGTACCTCATCCCACGTTAAATGAAACGTATCCTATTAAACTTGAACCTTCTGACCATTTTGTGCTGTTGGAGGGGAAGAGGAGGGTGGGGAATGATATATAGTGTTGACAGAGTGCAAATAAGAATAATTATAGACCAATGTTCATATATAAATGCTTTCAATTAATTTGTGAGTAAATTGGCACTTGTTTAACGTTATTTTTATCACCGTTCAGTCAAATTTTGTTGCCAGAATATCATTGCTCTTTGTTTTCATTACAAGTTGCTAAACCAACGGGGCTACACTTCAAGGACAAAGTAAGTAGAAATTAGATAGATGATAATATTATTTTTATGCAATGAAGGGGTTGCCGATATACTATGCTCCAAGAATAGATGAAAAAATAATGCATAGATATGTTACTCTTATATTGATGATGAGAATAATTAACAGAGATTATTAGTTTTCCTTCTACTGAAATTAATATATATTATTTATCCCATATTATTTTTATAATAATTAATTTTCCTTGACAGTATAATTTTACAGTATTATTCTTATTTTCAAACATTTTTATTCATATTTATTATAAATAAAATAATATATAAAAATCAAAATAAAAAATTAAGCGCTAAAAATATAAATATATGTTTCTATGTGAATAAAAAATCAATAACAAAACATTTTTATTTTACTTTTTGTTATTAAAAAAAAATCTTATGAGAAATATATATTTTATATTCCCAAGATAAATTATCAAGTAGATAAAATGTTAACCTCTCTTTTCTTTAATTTTTTTTGGTGTTAGGGCGTTTTTGGATATCATGAAAATAGTAGATTAATAAGTGGTGGTACATATTAATTTTAGTAAGGAGAAATTGACAATCTCCGTAACTAATACTGCAGCTAGTTAAATCTCATCAATTCCATAAAATATTGATAGATAGCAAAAGTTCAAAATCCCCAAAGAATTTGATTATTAAAAATTTTATATAACACAAATATACCTTAAAGGGAAATGTAGAGAATTTGATAATTAAATAATTTTATAAAACACAAATCTGCTTTTAAGATAAATGCCTACAAAAGACCTATATTTATACTAGAATTATGACTCCATTAAGAATTATCTTAATAGCAAAAATTTAAAAAATAAAAGTAAAATATAAAGTAAAATACAAATTAAACAAGATACTCCTAAAACTAATAAATTCACAATTAACTAGAAATCTGAGTCTACCTTAGTTGAATACAAAAAGAAATGCATAGTCCTTATATTTATATCTTATAAATTCTCTTCTTATTTTTATTAGTATTATTGCTGTCCATGAACAAAATTTCTTCTTTCTTCTTTAATCATGTAATGCAAACACATTTATGGTTCAAGAGAATATTTAAAATCAGTCATGAGAACTAGAAACCAAGGCAACCATTACTCTGTCAAACCATAATTATCAAAATCCTTTTTTGCAGGCACCAAAAACCATGAATATTGCCTTAATTGTTGTCAAAGTCATTATAATTTAAAAATTTTACTAGGCATAACTGTTTATATTAAATTTTCTCCAACATCTTAAAATTATTTTGTTTATAAAATTAAAAAAAAGGACGCATTTCAGTTATAACTAAAGAATTCATAAAAATATAATGAGAAATAAAAAAATTTTGTAAAATAAAATAGATTTCATTAAGTTCTTTCATATATTATGTGTTAGGTAGATATTACAAAGTGATATTTGTATGCTAGGAGATGGATTTACATGGAATTGTCTCACCACACAGTGTATCGAGGGTAGTTAATCTTGTTATTGGACCATCATTAGATCTACTAAGTTTAATATTAAAAAAATATAAATTCTACAAAAGCACCCACTATATATACCACATAACATAACATCTCTAGGGGACAACCCCTAGATAAGTTTTTCCCGTATATTAGATATTACAATGGCAAGTTTTGTTGGTATGCACGTCTAGATGATAAAGATTCTGAAAGGCTCAATGGATGAGCATATTCGCAATAAAAGAAAAAAAGAAGTTGTTATTACAACTTTATGTAGTGATCAAGTAATGATTTGATGTTTTCACGTTCCTTAATGATCACCGGCAAGGAATTTAGAGACGATTTAATGACATTGAATGTCAAATCAAATTTCACATTAATTAATTACAAATCAATGCTAAACTTGACTTGTATATTATCAAGACATATTCAAAACAATTTTCATATTAATTAGTTTGCTTAGTTTAATAAATACATCATAAAAGTGTTATCATCAATTGCTTTTAAATCATACGTTAGAGAGAAAATTAAGTGAACAAAAAGCAACAACATTGAATGAATTTAATAATTTTTCGGAAGAATATAATTGACTCATTGCTCAACTTTTTTATATTAAGGTTTTACTAATGTTATGCTTACCAAGTTACGTTGGAAAACATGTGCCTTCACGTTAAATTATTATGACCTGATGTGTCAAGATGGGAGGACAAACATTTGATGGGGATAGGGCCCGTAGAACCCGGACAGATATTGGGCCTAATTTAACTCTTATTAATAAATAAGGATCGAGTATGGATATAATTTTCATCTGTTAGTTGAACAGATTGAGTACGTGTATAAAACATTTTAATTCGTAGCAACTCAATGTAGCCACTTGACTTCTGAGAATTTAAATTATTTAAACTACTGAAAAATTATTCTAATGGTGTAAAAGTATGTGACACTGTTGTGAAATTTCAAATTTGTATTTTAAAAAATATGGGTATCCGCACTTAAGAAAGATTATATATATAGTAATATTCTAGTTAGGGATCTCATATCTTATTAAAATAAAGAATTTCCTAAAAGACAATAAAAATATACACTGCAATACACTAGCTATAAGATAAAATATATTGTATTAATATGGTTTTTTTTCTTGCCTTCTAATTTATCTTTTTTTTAATAAAATAAAGAATTCCTTTATCTTCTAGTATATACATTACTTTTAATAAAATAAGAAAAATTATCATTTGTATACCTTTAATTTATTCCGTTATTAAACAAACAACAATTTTTTTATGTTATATCAGTCCTCCACTCTAAGTTACCAATATATATATATATATATATATATATATATCATCTACTAGACTATTAGTTGTCGTTTAAATGCGATGACGTCGGTGGGATAACTTAGTCTTTTCATATGAAAATAAAGGTATATAGGTGAAAATTTTCTTTTATTTTAATTTAAGTTTCAAGGGAAAATCGTTAATTTACTATAATTCCATTGACTTTCAAATGACAACTAATAATTTAGTAGACGGCTGACACGTTTTATCAACTTAGGGTGGACGGCTGATATACATTAAAAATATTGTAATACGTTTGATAAAAATGTATCTTAAAGATATACAAGTGATAATTTATCATAAAATAAATAATTTTGTATTTGTGTTGAGATCTCATAAAAAAAATATTTCACACAACAAATGACGATTGGTAACGTATTATTTTCATCCAAAGCATACATTTTCACCATATAAACGTAGTAATATAAAAATAAAAAAGCAAGGAAAAAAAGAAAGAAAGAAAGAATAATAGTAAATTTTGCTAGTTAGGGTTGTGGTTTTTAACTGCATACATGGCTTATCGTTTTGTTACATAAAACAACTAGGAAACGCTTGCGGAAGATACGGTGGGATCTTACATCCCCAACAAATAGGTAGTCGTCAGTTACAAAATTATTTGTCATAAAGTAGAAGCATCTCAGCTTATCAGCCAAACAAGTCTGCCTCTGCATGCGATTTTGCCCTAATTAGTAATGAGTATCACCTTTGTTTCTTGCTGGGTTTAAGTAACTAAACGACACCACCACCAACTTCTGCATTTTTATTTATTTATTTTGTTTTTGATTTTATATTATTGCTTTCTACTTACTGCAGCCTCTAGATCTGAATGCCCATGAAAATCATGATTTTTCAATTGTTGTTTCAATGAAATAAAAATAGAATGAAATATTATTATTGTTGTTGATGATGTTGTTGTTGTTATTGTTATTATTTTGAGAGATGATAGACGAAAGTTGTTTATTTTGGAACATAATAGTGTATACAAAGAATAAGAAAAAGTGTAGAGTGAATGAAATTTAATTTTCATATTTTAAAAAATATTTTTAGAAATGATCTACCATACTTAGTGTTTCTTAAATTCAGAAAACAGAAAACGAGATTTAAAAATAAAATAGTAAAATACCGAATGCTACGAACGAATTCAGATGTCTTAGTTTATGCTACGTGTCAAGACCACAACTGCATAGTCAATGTATTGTGGGAACTGTAGAAAAGTCAACACTAACATGCCAATTTTCAACAAACATGTGGCTAATATGTTTACCACAATTAACATGCAAAACTTTCAATTTGGTAGGTAGAGTTTGGTGAAGAAAATGGTGCCAAATTGTTGAATTTTTTACCAATTATTGAAGACTTTTGTTGCATGGTTGGTGAAGTTTTTCTTATAAATAGAAAGAGCTTATTCATTTCTAATACATCCCAAACTTGAGAGAATTTGAGAAAGTTTCAAATTCAGAGAGAAATAATTCATTAGAGAATTATTGTGAGAGTGAGTAATTGGAGAGTGTGGGCAATTGAGAGTTTTTTCTTTCAAGTGTGTATGAGAGTATTGGGTGTATTTGGGTTACGGAAAGTGAGTTTTCTTTACTCAAATATTGTACTATAAATAATTATTAATAATATAATTATTTTCTCTTGCTCTCATGGACGTAGGGATAATTGTCGAACCACGTTAAATTCTTGTGTCATTTAATTTTATAATTATTTGGTGTGCTTGATTCCATATTCCGCACACAACAAGTTGTATTAGAGCCGAAGGTTCGTACTTCGGGTATACGACACCGTTCACGTATACTACACTATTCATAGGTACATATTATTTATATATTTGGTACTATTTAAAAATACATTACTGCTTATAGATACGGTAGAGACCACCATTTGTACTTGGGAGACAGTCTATTGTAAGTAGTGTGTATTTATACATGTCTAAGAAAGTTCTGTCAATAAGACGATAAGAGTCTAAGGAGTTTGAGTTTTAAGTGAGACCATTGTGACCCCTCCTCTCTCCTGGGAACTTTCTTGGTGCATATATTTATGCGAAATTAACATCATAGAGACTGTTTTTTAAAGTGTGAATAGTTGTTGAGAAAATGGTAGAAGGTGAAACTTCCAGAATTAAGGAGAGATCTACCCAAACTATTTTAGGAGATACTACAGGTAGGAGGCGAGATATATCACATCGTCATGCAGCACCTGTTATTGGAGGCTAGAAGATCGATGTTGAAAAGTTTGATGGGAAAATCAACTTTGGCATGTGGAGGCGTGAAGTTATGGATGCCCTTATTCAAATCGATGTCGATGTTATTCTGAAAAATAAAAGACACTTGTATAATGAAGAAACTTGGGATCGTATGAACAAAAAAGCTTGTGGTAAAATCAGATCTTGTTTGACCAAAGAGGTGAAATATTTGGTGAAAGATGAGGATTGTGTGATAACTTTATGGCGTACATTATAAGAAAAGTACTTGCTAAAAAGTTCTAAAAATCGTCTTCATGCAATGAGCCAGGTGTATGGTTTTTGAATGAAGCATGGGGTGTCAATGCATGATCATGTCTCAAGATTTGAAAAGTTACTTGCTACTTTAAAGAATCTTGATCAAGATATTAAGGATGAAGTCAAGGCTATAATTTTGCTACACTTATTGCCAGAAGAGTATAGTCATTTTGTGACTACCTTGATATATAGGAAAAGTGTGATCATCTTCAAAGATGTTTGTACAACATTGACTAATTTAGAGATTCAGAATAATGACAAACATTCCGAAAGAGCATCGTCTGAAGCTTTGATAATTAGAGAAGAACGATGGAGAAAAAGAAGAAGCATGGTGGGAAGAATTCTCGGTCTAAATCGAGAAGCAGAAATATAGTTCGAGATGAGTGTGCCTTTTGTCATGAAAAGGGCCATTGGAGAAAAGATTGTCCAAATGCTCAGAAAAAAGATGGGAAGAAACCAGTAGCAGCAAACATGGCACGGAAAGATGATGACTCTGATTATTCACTAAGTATTATGCCTACAATATATGTGGCTAGTATAAGTGAGTGGATACTTGATACCGGAGTAACCTATCATTTGTGTCCTATTAGGGAATGGTTTGTAAATTTTCATAATTTAGAATCTGGATCAGTTGTGATGAGAAATAATCAATCTTGTTGCACAATGGGGATAGGAACAATTCGGCTCAAAATGTTTGATGAAATGATCATAGAACTGAAAGAAGTTAGATATGTTCTAGCTTTAAAGAAAAATCTAATTTCTGTCGGTCCTCTGGAAGCTAAAGGTTACAAGTTTACCATTGAAAATGATACAATGAAGTTCATATATGGAGCTATGGTGATTCTGCAAGGTGTCAGGTGTCACAATTTGTGGTATTTGAAGGGAGGTACTACTGATTAAGTTAATGTTGCTGAGGCATATAATGACACTACCAAGCTATGGCATGTACGGCTAGGACATGCTGGAGAGAAGTCTTTGCAAACTCTGATGAGGCATGGACTTTTAAAAGATACCAAAACCTGTAAATTAAATTTCTGTGAGCATTGTGTAGTAGGTAAGCAAACAAGGGTCAAGTTCGGTACGGCTAATCACGATACTCGTGAGATCCTTCAGTATGTTCACAGTGATGTATGATGACCAACCGAGACTGCATCAATTGGTGGAAGCCATTATTTTATTACATTTGTTGATGATTTCTCTAGACGTGTATGGGTGTACACCATGCGAGCAAAGGATGAAGTTTTAGAGATTTTCATGAAATGGAAGAAACTGGTGGAGACTCAAACTGGCAGAAAGATCAAAGTATTACGATCTGATAATAGGGGTGAATATACTTCTGATCTGTTCTTGGAAGTATGCCAGAGTGAGGGTGTAAAAAGACATTTCACGGTGAGACATACTCCACAACAAAATGGTGTGACTGAGCATATGAATTATACTTTACTGGAGAAAGTACGGTGTATGTTATCTAATACTGGTCTAGATAAAAAGTTTTGGGCTGAGACTGTGAGCTACGCAAGTCACCTAATAAATCGGTTGCCTTCTTCTGCAATTAGAGGTAAAACTCCTATGGAGATGTGGTCAGGAAAGCACGCACAAGACTATGACTCCATTCGTGTGTTTGGGCATCCAGCTTATTATCATGTAAAAAATTATAAGCTCGATCCTCGTGCAAGAAAAACTATCTTTATGAGATTCAAAGGTAGAGTTAAAGGTTTCAAGCTTTGGGATCTTGAAGATAAAAAGTTAGTGTATAACAGAGATGATACATTTGATGAAGCTTCTATATTGAAGGCTCCAAGTTCTCTACAGGTAGAGAACAAGACCAATGAGACATTGCAGCAAGTGGAGTTTAATGCAACTCCATATGTACCAGTTAGTTATACAGAAAGGAGTTCAACTTTGAAAGTGACACCAAGAGTTGAAGAAGAGGTTGTTTCTGTTAATGTCCCAGAAGAGGAAGAAATAATTGAAGATGTAGATGATGAAAATAAGACTATAGCAATAAGGAGGCCAAAAGAGTGATAAAGAAACCTGAATGGCTTACAAAAGACATGGTGGTACCCTATGCACTTTCAGTTATTGATGATGACATCCTTAACACTTTTGGTGAAGCATTACGCAGCAGTGAAAGTAATCGGTGGAAGTTAGCCATGGAAGAAGAGATGAAATCTCTCCATCAAAACCAGACTTAGGAACTTGTGGAGTTACCTAAGGGGAAAATGGTTATTGGTAATAAATGGGTCTACACCAAGAAGCAAGGATCTCCAAATCAATCAACTCATCGATATAAGGCTCGCCTCATAGCAAAAGGTTTTTCTCAGAAGGAAGGTATTGACTATAATGAAGTTTTCTCTCCAGTTGTAAAACATACTTCCATTCGTATTCTACTTGACTTGGTAGTAGAATATGAGTTAGAGTTGGCTCAATTGGATGTTAAGACAACATTCTTACATGGAGATTTAGAAAAAGAAATCTATATAACTCAGCCTTATGGTTTCAAAGTTGCTGGAAAGGAGAATCATGTGTGTAGATTGATTAAATCTTTGTACGGATTAAAACAATCACCAAGGCAATGGTACAAGAGATTTGATCAATTTATTCAAGGGAAGAAATTCACTAAAAGTGAACACGATCACTGTGTTTACTTTAGAAGACTACAAAATAGAGCTTTCATCTATTTGTTACTTTATGTCGACGATATGCTTATAACTTCAAAGAAGCAGCTGGCTTCTGAGTTTGAGATGAAAGATTTGGGTGATGCACAGAGAATACTTTGGATGGAAATTCACAGAGACAGAAATAATGGAAGCGTGTGGTTGACTCAAAAGTCTTACTTGAAGAAGGTGCTAGAAAAGTTTGGTATAGATGACAAAACTAAACCGGTATGTACTCCTCTAGCTCCTCATTTTAAATTAAGCTCTTCTTCGTGGACGACTATATGGCTCATGTTCCATATACTAGTACTGTGGGTAGTCTTATGTATGCTATGGTGTGCACAAGGCCCGATATATCTCCAGCTGTGAGTATGGTTAGTCGATACATGCATAATCCAGGTAAAGACCATTGGCTTGCGGTTAAATGGATTCTCCGATACCTGTATGGGACAGTTGATGTTGGGTTATTGTTCAAGAAGGATTGTGATCAACAATGTATTGGGTATTATGATTTTGATTTCGCTGGAGACCTAGAAAAACGAAGATCAACAACGGGTTATGTATTCACATTGAGTGGAGGTCCGATCAACTGGAGGTTGATTCTATAATCGACAATTGCTCTGTCCACTACGGAAGCAGAGTACATGGCAGCAACTGAAGCTGCAAAAGAAGCTATCTGATTGAAAGATTTGTTAGGTGATTTGAGGGTAATCCAAGAGAACATTAAAGTTTTTTGTGATAACTAGAGTGCAATATTCCTTGCGAAAAATCAAACATATCACGCTCGGACGACACACATAGATGTGAAATATCATTATGTGAGAAAGATTATTAAGGGCAGTGATGTGTTATTAAAAAAGATCGATACTAAGAATAACCCATCAGATATGTTAACGAAGGAGATTTCTAGAATTAAGTTTAAATATTGCTTAAAATTAATTCAAATTCTTCGAATGTGTTAAGTTTGAAGAATTTTGAACTACGGTTGGCTTGATTCTAAATTTTGGGTACATAGACAGTCACATAGATGCAGCCGCTTTGAGGATGGTGGTTCATTAGTAGTCGGCACTAACATGCCAATTTTCAACAAACATGTGGCTAATATGTTTACCACAATTAGCATGCAAAACTTTCAATTTGGTAGGTAGAGTTTGGTGAAGAAAATGGTGCCAAATTGTTAAATTTTTTACCAATTATTGAAGACTTTTGTTGCATGGTTAATGAAGTTTTTCTTATAAATAACAAAAGCTTATTCATTTATAATGCATCCCAAACTTGAGAGAATTTGAGAAAGTTTCAAATTCAGAGAGAAATAATTCATTAGAGAATTATTGTGAGAGTGAGCAATTGGAGAGTGTGGGCAATTGAGAGTTTTTTCTTTCAAGTGTGTATGAGAGTACTTGGTGTATTTGGGTTATGGAAAGTGAGTTTTTTTTACTCAAATATTGTACTATAAATAATTGTTAATAATACAATTATTTTCTCTTGCTCCCGTGGACGTAGGCATAATCGCTAAACTACGTTAAATTCTTGTGTCATTTAATTTTATAATTATTTAGTGTGCTTAATTTCGTATTCCGCGCACAACAGAAACACACAAGAGACTGATTCTCATAGAAGAAATAGATTGGAAACAATTTAAATGTCGCAATATCTAGTCGATAACACAAGAGAAATTAATCTGTTATCTTACTGTAAAATAAAATAAAATTAAGTTGCATTAGTTTGAGCTATCCTGTGATAAAATTTTTTAGAGTGGTAGCAAAGATTTAGAATTTAATTGTACAATTGTACCTACATAAATAGAAAGATAATTAAAAGTAGAGTATTTATCTGATAAGAGTTCCTGCAATTTATTAAAATGCTGGAACCTAATAAGAAAGTTTCTAATTGAAAGTAAAGACGAGGAATTATTTTACTATTTTACATTGATTAAGACAGAAAGCAAGTTAAGTTTCTGAACATATGTTAAATAGTAGCGACTTTAATGACACTTGTATTCAACAACTAGAAAATACATCATCCTCATGGGCCTACTAGATAGAAAACAATCAGCTTCTTCTTATTTATTTTTATTTTTCAAATTTGAATGGAATTAACTTTACTTAACTCCAAATAAGTCAAATGGGAATTTACATATTTAACTTTATACAATTGAAAAAAAAAAAGAGGGCTTTGGTTGAGTAGACGTTGTATTTGGAAAACTACACCACTATAAATCCAAATTATTTAATTTTATAAGTTTTTTTAGCTTCCGAACATTTTCATCCTTTTTTTATACACTAATATATTACAATCAGAACTCTATTAATATTTACAATTAGAAATCTATCGAAACTCTTCTTTAATAATTTTATTATAGTACAGCTCGAATTTCGACTCTCGTATAATATCGAAGGGATATTTATTCTACCTTAAATCACGGGGAGATAATTCTACCTTTATCCTATTTCTTGGGAGGGGATTAACTGGAATTCGAACCCATGCACTCAATCTTTTCATCCTTCTTATTGGCATCACTATGATTTTTTTTAATTGATTATATTTCACTGAATGATAACATTAAATCACAACACCAAAAATAATAAATAAACAATATCCCTCAAAATTGTAGGTATTTTTTAAAATAAAAATAATAAAATGTGTATGTGAAATTTAATAATCAATTTCGCTGGTTGAGATTACTAACCATATCAACAAAAGGCTTTATTAATTTTATTTCTTATTTGAAGAGCCACATTAGCATTTAATACTCCAAAAGACATTTCAATTAAGATTCTTTAAATAAAAAATATTTCTCTCTTTAATTTTGTAGAGTGACTTTTCTTTCATTAAAGAGGAAGAGAAGTGCTTTAATTAATTACTATTTATTTTCCTTTATATTATTTATTTAAAATAATATTAACGTATTTATATTTGAAGAGTCTTTTAGATGATATCATATTTTATCACTTTCCTATTTGTCATATAGATAGGCAAATTGATATATGAAGAATAAAATTAATAAAGGCTTTTGGAGAAGAGTAATGCTACTTTGACAAAATAAATCTTACAAAATTTTGACAAAACGCTAAAAATGTTGCCTTTCATGTAAGTTGAAGATTAAAACAATAAAAAGCAATATTAGAAATTTAAAACAATAACACGGTAGGTGTCATCAACATCAAGTAAGATTAAAAAAAAAAAAATCAATTGACTTCCTATCTTTGAAGCATTAGAACAAAAGAGTTCAACTCTGTAACTTATTTGAGCAAAACCAAAATTAATTTTGGATGCACGATCACTTCTCATGATCAAATCCAAGTACTTTTAAATGTTTCAAATTAAACAAGCATTTATTTATTAAGGTCTTGTTTGAGATTAAGATTGGACAATTATAGTTTAAAAAGTACAACACTATTAACTGCTATAATTTAGAAGCTAAGTTGATTTGATTTTATACTTTATGATAAACAACTTATTATATCTTTAATAATTTTATCAAAATTATTATTTAAAAACTTATTTACTATATACTATTAACTTTTGTATTATAATTATAATTTTTTTCACTAGTAACTATAGTTTAAAAATTACAGTACTTTAATACCAAATAAGACTTCACCCCCACCAAATAACAATTGCAGCAGAGTGCTTGTGTTCCGGCATGCGGTGGCTCTGTGCCAAGTGCCAAAGGCGGATGGTTATTTACTAGTAATAGTTATAATGGGAGAGATCGAGATTGTCTCATTTGCATTGTTCTTTAAATTTCTTTTTTCAACTGCAGTTTAAGCTTTTTGTCAAAATTTTGTAAGATTTATTTTTACCAAGTAGCATTACTGTTTATTTTAAAACGTTTCTTAGAAACTCAATGTCGAAGAAGCAACGATAAAAGATATACTAGACCGTAAGGAAAACAAAGTTGAACTGTATTGTTCATAGCTAATTATTTAGAAGCTATCACCGCAACTACAGTATTAATAATTGCATATGTTCAGGTTAAAATTTTGTAAGATGATTTTATTTCAAATTTTAATTAGTCAGGAGATTGAAGAAGTTAATTGTATATTTCACAGAAGAAGAGCATAATTTTAGTGATCAACAACCCGAAAGGTAATTATTCTTTATTTCTTATATATACTTAATCGTCTCATTTTGTTGTTTTTTTAAAATATATATTATACAATTATTTTTATGTGATTAGAATTTGTTTTAAAAGTAATTTATGAATATTTAGAAATTTGTAACAGTAGTTTTACAATTTTATTTTTCTTGCTCTCTAGGCTCTAGCTAGTTAATTATTTAGAGTTTTTAGCACTGGTTGGGCCATTTAATTTGTGAAATCATTGAATGCTCATGCAACAATAGAATTTTAATTACAACGGAAAACTTCTCAGCTTAGCACACAAAATTTAGTATTTAATTTCAAATATTTATGTTTTAATTTGTTTCATTGTTTTCTTTTCGTTGTTACTTCTTAAATCTGTTGATTGAATTTTAGTAGCCTAATATAAATTCTTATATGAATCATAAGCAGGATTGCATTGTTCAAGGTTTGTAGTGCTTTTGCCCAACGTACTATCCAATGCTTATATGAAAATAGTTTATATTTTTCCTTTCATTAATTAATCCATATCCGATCCAAACTAGGTCGAGAGTAGACAAATGTGTTGTCTGAATTTTCATATTTATTTTTAAAATAATAAAAAAGTTTTGAGTTCTCTCATTTTATCACAAAGTAACCCAAGCATCGAGAACTTTCAATGAATTTTTGCAAAATATTAAGAAAGTTCTTTTTAATTATTGTAACTTTGAGTGTAGTTTGACTTACGATGAAAGCGCTCTGTACTTACAATCATAGAGTTTAAGTAATAATATAGAATAATGATTGATGTTTATTAGATAAGATTTCTTATCCCCATCCAAATTTTAAAAAATAATCATATTTTCAATCTAATTAAAACTTGTCTTAAATATTATTGTTGATCCTTTATCTATTAACTTAAGTTTTTAGGTCAAGTGATTTACTTAGCATGGTATTAGAACAACTCGGCCATTGTTCTATAGTACACAAGCCGCCTATCACTACTGTTTATGAGGCACACGCATCGCAAAACATGGCATCGCGTGAGGCTCACGTGCCTTTAGAGTAGCGAAGCTAGAAACTTTTTTTAACCTAGGTTAAATTATTATTATTATTATTATTGTAATAAACACTTTTTATTGAGACTATTGCAAGATGGAAATCCGTAAGACATATATTGAAGGTCTACATCAGGGAGGCCCTTAATTCATGTGACAGCCCTTAATGTCAAATTTGAGTACTTTAATTCATTAAGTAACTTTTGAAGCCCTCATACCCTATGATTGAAGTCTATGTATAACATGCGCAACATCATACTTGACTATATATAGTCTATTAATTTCAATATTATCAATTAAAATTTGTGACTTGAACGAAAAATACAGCACAAGTTACTTGAAGAGAGGATCTACGACGTAAGATATATATGATAATTATTCAGTAAGTATCCATTTCCATGTCTTTGGATACAACCCATAAGGGCTTGCCCGATCTTTATAGCTCTACCTAACTGAGCTATAGCCTTTGTCCTTGTGATACATATTTTATCATATTATGTAGATAATTTCTTGTCAAGATGAATATTCCATGATCCCACACCATATCTCTTTGATCTTTTAGATTGGTATTGCTTAGAAGTCCTATTAGATTTTTACTCAATCGATGGATGCGATGGATCTCTTTTTTTGTTATAATGATAAATGACCTACTTAACTTAGTGGTTAGAGTATTGTTTTCAAGCGATTCAATGAACCAATTAGAATATTTCTCATTTTGTACATAAGTAAAACATTCAAAATCATACTTATCTTACTTTTTTTACCCATCCAGAGGATTCCTCCCAGATTCCAAGAATCCTATACCTATATTAAAGTAAAATGATTTCAAGAAATAGTAAAATCGCGGATAGAAAACTATATTAGTGACCTACCAAATTTCATTGTAGAAATTTTCGGGATCAACTTTAAATTATTAAAAATCTTTAATGATGTTATGAACAAGACTGATCACTTGCTTGGAAACACTACTACAGCTAGCCAGATTTGGACTCTTATTACTCAATGCACATACCCGCATTTTAGCTGCAGTTTAGTTTTATGATACACGTGCTGTTGTGCAATAAAATCTAAAGATCTTCAATATATTGGTTAAATCTATAGTCTTAATGAGTCAATTCAGTAGCCTTAAATGCAAAATCAAGTCTTCTCCAAAAAAAAGAAAAAAAAGCACAATCAAGTAGTGATTTCGAGAAGCATGATCGATTTTAGAACCACTTTTAACTATGAACTAGATCTGACCATATCCTCATAATTAAAGCTTCCATATTCTTTTTCTTGGATTACATTATATAAAACAGCTTGACCCTCTAATTCATAATTTCATGTACCATATGTAAACAATACCAACAAGAAAACTTCTCTGGATCGCAAAAGTGACAACCTCTATTTGTGCTTTATTCACTTTGATCACATTAATTACAAAATAATACAAATAATAATTACAAAAGATTAAGAATTGTTTCTTTCCCCATCTCCACCCATTGATACCCATCTAAATAGAGCATTTGCAATATTTCTCACAGGTTTCAACGAAATTGTATTCAAGTGAAAAAAAAAATCATTTTCATTAATTCTCTTGTTTGTTTGGTATTTTCTTTTGTTGCAACATGAACATAAGAAAACCAAATAAGTTGTTATTAAATTTATCATTTTGCTACCAGACCTTCGAAATGAAACGCTCGCAAAATTGAAGGACACCTATAAGCTACCAAGCCCTACCTGAGTGCTTAGATCTTCTTCACACGCGTCAGCGAATCTCAGGTAGATTTTTTGTCTTAATAAAAGTACCGGGGCCTATCATCAACACGTGTGTCTAGCCATGCAGTGATGTAATTCTGTTTAATTTGTAATTAATTTTCCATCCAATACAATTAACAAAACTTTATAACTTTCTGTGGGGCCCTTTACGCCGTTTGTCAGTCTACCCTTCGAGGTTTAAAAGGTCCGTTAACCAGTAGAGAGAAAATAGTTGTTATAAACTCTTAGCTGGTACCAATGCCACTATGTTATCTCACACAATCATTCAATTGTATGTTACGAATTTATACAATACATTTACTATATTTCAGTGTATATGTGGCAGAATATAAATAGATGGTGGTGTGATGATCACATTGTTATAATGACATGATTTAAGAACTTCTCACCACCTCTTAACTTAACATAAATACTATTAACAAGTTTATGGAGGCTTAAGATTATGAGTAATGATAGAGTCACCAACACTTTATATAAACTAGCACCAGTGGATTGTTTATATAAAAGTATCATAGACTCATATAATTTTTAAAAAATAATTGTTATCATTTCTCAACTAATTTAGTTATGCTTTGTATATATTAGTTTGTGGTTCTATCATTATTGTGAGATGATCAGATTACCGGCAATGTTAGGTTGTTCAGAAAATTTACTCATAATTTTTATTGGGAAGATCAAATCAATATGCAACGTTTTTAAGTTTGACCTCTTGTTAAAATTTCTAGCAAATTTTTTCGTTCAAACTAGATTTTTTGTGAGATTATTTAAATTTATTTGTTTGAATCGAATATGAGTTAGATCTGGTGAGAACCACCCAATTGGTTCAAATTGAATCTTAGAAAAAATTTAATAAAAATAATTATTAATTTGTTATACCTTTGATTAACATGATATAATAATAAAAAAATCCCTTCTTTGCTACTATTTAAGTTAAACTATTTTATATTCTATAGAAATTAGAATAAAATCATGTAAGAAATATCTAAAACAAACAAAATTTGGGATGTCTATTTTTTTTAATTTTAAAAGTTGAAATTTATTTTTATTACTAAATAATTTTTTTAAAAATAGTATCTCAAAACTTATCAAGTAGGCAGGGGTGGCTTTAAGTATAGGCCATGTAGGCGGTTGCCTAAGGTCCCATATTTTGGGAAGGTTATATATATATTTTTGGTATTTATCTAATAATACTTAAATTAATAAATTTTATAAGTTAGTTATAATAAGAAAACTTATTTTTTTATATATCTCTCTAATTAATAATTATCCTACAATTAAAATTTTTTTATACAGATTTTATAAATTATAACATTAATGTTAAGGAATTATAATTAACAATATTGATATGTTAATTCATTCATTATTTTTTTTCAAGACAAAAATTAATTAATTTATTAATTATTTTACATTAAAAAATTTATTGCGCTTTTCTCCACAAAGAAAATGATTATATTTATTGGCTCACTTTTGAGGTGAAAAAAAAATAGTTTCTTGAAATAATGGTTCTAAAGGAAGTAAAAAAGACAAATTCTTGATTATTTTTCTTCTTTAAAATTTCTTCGTATCATGTTGATTATTATTGAAAATTAAGATATAGTTTCATTGAAGTTTAAGTTCTTTTATATTTCTTTGAGTACTAAAGTTATTGAATGTAAGAAGGCTCATAAAAAAATTTCACCTAGGACCCTGAATGTTCTAAGGCTGGTTCTGTATTTACAGGTCCAATTTCTTAAGATAAATAATATTGTAGGTTTATGGTTCAAAAGGCGAAGGGAGGAAATTTAATTTCTGCATGTTGCCTGTGGCACAATGAGGTTACGAAGAATCTCTTCCCCATGGACGCCATCATACAATAGAAACATACCCACTTCAGGGCACCAAGAAGACGTCCGTTACCGTTAGATGAAGGGGTTAGATATTGGAGTTTAAAAGTAACTCATTATGGTTAGTTTTTAACTCGACATCATCAAGATGAGTTAGTTCACTTCATTGCTCTCTATAAATGCAACCCTTCCCTCAGCCTCATTCCTCCTCACTCTCACTGCTCCCTTGGAAACTCCCCTTAATTCGTCTCTTCATTTCTTTTCATATAAAATGGATAGTTTCTCTTTTCCTCCATTTTCATTTATATATTTCCTTTCCCAATTTTCAAAATCTCCTGTAATTTTCTAGCCCTAGCTTGTTTATTTCAGCTTAAAAAATATCAATCTTTGGCTCTCAAAAATTTCTTATTTATTTTTCTACATAATTTGCACACAATCCCTCTTCTCATGTATCGGTTTTGAAATTTATCAGATTCTTTTCAAGATCCCAATTCATGCATAATTATTTACATAAAAATCTTTTAAGTTTTTGAAACCGTTGTAGCTTTTGTAAGTGGGTGCAATTTGTACATATCTATCAAAGACAAAAAAAAAGGATAGAAAAAATAAAAATATTCACCTTGAAAAAAAAAAATGTTGAAAGACTGCAACAACGGTTTCTACGATTTCTCTGAGCATCCTTACTGCGACATAAACCTAAACCCTAATGAGGCAATCGACGAGGCAATCTACGGCTCTGACGAGTTCCGCATGTACGCGTACAAGATCAGACGGTGCACGAGGACCCGGAGCCACGACTGGACAGACTGCCCCTACGCGCACCGCGGGGAGAAGGCTCAGCGTCGGGACCCACGCAAGATACCGTACTGTGCCATCGCTTGCCCAGCGTTTCGAAACGGAAGGTGCTACAAAGGTGATTCTTGCGTGTTCGCTCACGGCGTGTTCGAGTACTGGCTTCACCCTGCGAGGTACCGCACACGTGCATGCAATGCCGGCAGGTTTTGTCAACGTAAGGTTTGTTTCTTTGCTCACACGCCTGAGCAGCTCCGTGCTGAGAGCAAAATCAGGTGCAATTTTGCTTATAGGAGAAGAATGCACGGTGGAGATAGTCACCATTATCAGCATCAACATCATCAGAATCATTTCACGGCGGGGAGTACTGGTTCATCAGAACCGGGATCGGAATCGGGATCTATCAGCACTGCTAAAGATCATCAGTTTGCCACGTCATCAGCACTGATGATGATGAACATGCCCGAGTATATGATGTCATCAGTGACTTCACCAATATCGACTGAGAAGAGTACTAGTAGTACTAATAATTCTGATGATCAGATCAATTGCTTTGATGGGATTTCAGAATTTTTGAAGACCATCAAGGCAATGAAGATTAGGGATGATAATAAAGCTAAAAGTGGTGTTGTTGGATTTGAGGTTTCGGATTCGGACTTGCCAAATATTGAATGGATTTCAGATTTGGTGCAGTAAATGTGATGGAGATGAAGAAGGTGTTAAAGCTTGGAAGACCCATGCGAGCTTGGGAGTAAATATATATAAGTTTTTTTATTATTAATACCGTTTTATGCGTAAAGATTGTTAATGTGGGTGTTTAGAGATGGAGGCCTGGTCTCTCTCTAGTTTATGCTTTCGTTTTTTTTTTTGTTTTAATTTTATGTTTTTACGTCGAAATTGCTATTTCTTTTTTTTTTTTCCTGTTTGTTGCCTATAATGTCGAGTGAAGTTCATATGTAATTGTGTTTAATTTGATGTATGTAATCATCTGTCATTTTGAAGTGAAAACGATAATTTATGTGAGTTATATGTGAGTTTCTCTTAATTTTTATCTATTTATCTTATTTTATTTTGGCATTAATTACTTATTAAGTTTTTCATAACCGATTTGGATTCACTGCCGATCTAATTTTTGTACTGCTTTGTTGAGCTGTGATTGGTATTTATTGGATAAATTATACACGGGACAAAAGATTATGAAAATATAATTGCAAAACAGATAAACACAGGATCAAAATTTAAAACTAAAGAGCCCAAGGTTCCTTCATTATGGGAGAAGATTGGAGGCCATCCGCATCAAGCAATTTCTCATATGTTGAAGGCCGGAATACAGAAATCTACTAATATTACAAGAACTAAAATATGTATTCTATCTATTTTCATTATAATACATATTCTATATTTGCAATTTTTCCCATGAATTGATCGCGTACTTACGTTACCTGATATTCCTATACCTATATAAAGTTCAGATGCAAAATTTATATTTTCCGCACTCTTCCATTTCTGAAAAAATATCTAGTAGATGATAATAAGATAGCTAGCTACTTAATATCTAGCACCTTATGATAGTGTTACATATATCATCAGGCAAATCAACGGAGATTCAACTTTGTATCCCAACTTAATTTGTAGGTTTACTGCAATTGCATTCTTTAATGCTTTTGAATCTCTCAATTGAATCGAATTGATGGAGCGGTCGATTGCTTGTAATTACTTTGCAAAAATAAAATCAATCAAGTATCAAACCACACTTATCATTATATAAATAGTTGAAAATAAATATCATATACATTGGGTTGAATCACTACTTGGTAGCTTTTGGGTCAATTAATAACTTAATGTATTAAAAGAGTAAGTTTTACCTAAAGGTCTAATACTTTTATCAACTCATATACTAATTAAATTCATGTAAAGTGAAATGAGTCGTACATGTTTGACTGTTTGGGCTAGCTCTTACCTAAGTATATCAAATAATAAAATATTTCCCAAATTTCGCTTTTGGAAAGTGTAGCAATCAAATCCCTAAATCACGACATGATTCTTTCCTTTTTGACCTTTAGCATTCTACATAAATTAACTGTAATTATGTATCTGTAAATGGAGAACCAATCCGAGTAAAAAATTTATTTAATTAATATTATAAAATTGTTCTATATTCTTATGATTAGTTACTTATTGTTCAAGTTCTCATTATTAATATAATATAGGATGTTGTGTATTGCGAATAGCGTATCATCTCGGATGGTATAACTTTGACTATAGGTGTCCGTTTTCGACGAATAATATATCTTTTCAAAGTTTACGACGAGAACCACCAAAGCCATTCTGATCCGTGTTCGGTCTAAAAATTTCTTTTCTTTCCTGGTCATGTTTAGATTTTAAAATTTTTTTCTATTTTTCTTGATTCTTCTAGAATTTTTATCTTTTTGTCTACAACTTATATTTAGTTTCTGTTTTCATTGCCTTTCTTATTTTGGATAGGAAAATTTTATTATAAGATTATATTTCAGATTTGCCTATTTTGATAAATTCGTGATATTTAGGTTTGTTATAAAAGACCTTAAAACTCTAGTTTTATCCATTCAGTTATTTTTTTCATTAAAATTAGTATTATTAAAAAACCTTTGGTTTCCGTCTCAATAAACTTTAAACTTTCGTTTCGTCAATGATGAACAATGTTGTCCCTTTTTAAGGATTCAACCTGCTTTTACGAGGAGGTTATGGTACTTGTTTGAACAATCTCCTGCTCACGTTCGGTTCAAATTGTAGACTTGTAGATTGAATGCAATTCCATGGTTATATTTCCTTTTATACAATTCATCATGCATTGCATTCATTTTTTAATCTTCCAAATTGTTTGTTCTGTTTTACAGCATTGCAAGGGTGTAAGGCGACCTATTTCCTCCATTTATTTGGCTGTCTTTCTTTTTGTTTTTATTAAAAACAATTCCTCGTTCTATCAATTTTTTTATGAAAAAATATTAAAACTGTTAATGATTGTAGTAATAAGGACTTGCTCGGGGGACCAAAGTCCCTTCACTGTCCCATCTGAGGATGGATATTGTAAAGGCCTTACCCTATTCTTATCTTATTCCTGTCTTGATAAGCAGTGAAAGTAAAGCTTCAAATAAAGAGCTCATTGTGTAATTATATATAAAAAGTATATAAATTAACTTGCATTAACTACTAAATAATTAGTAAGAAAATTGGAAAATTTAAAATTTATCCAAATAATTTTAATAAATTTTTAAAATAGCTATCTTAATTATTTATTTCTTCCTTAGCCATTTACCAAGCTTTTTTACCACAATACCCTTATCTTTCCAAGCCCAAACTAGGCAAAATCTTCCCTCACGGCAACACCTCCATTTTGCCTTTTCTGGTAACAATCAACGGCGATTGGATGGGTTTTGAGAGTGAGTTCATCTCCAGCGGTAGGATAGTTTTAGTTCCGGCATTTAGGAAGTGGTTTTCTCCTTTGTTTCCTGTAATTTTCACTTTGTAACTTTTATTTTTTTTTTCAGTTTTGGTAAGTTTGATTAGTGATAAGTGAGTGTATAGATGCATATAGATGAGATTAGGATTCATTGTCTACAAATATTGAAGATTGTTAAGTGAAATTTAGGTTTAATAAATGGTATGCAAGGTTCTCAATAAAATGCCTCTTAAACTAGATTAAATAGTTGATAGTGGATGCAAGATTAAGGTGTTAATGGTGTGATTGTAAGATAGATTGCAAATGCGACGGGAGAAGAAATACGCATGCGAGCTCGCGTCATGCGCATATCACGCTTGCATAATATTGCTTTTCACATGCATTCGCGCCCGCAACATCGCCTATTGCGTGCACGACATGCATAAGACAAACACTGTTCATGCACGCGCCTAATGCATGCGACAAACTCCTGTCACAAGAACAAACATTATGTAATAATAATGGCCATATATTTTTTATTTTCTTGATTTCGGATTAACTAATAAAAATTTTGATTTTACTGTAGATATAATGTCCAAGAAACCAGGTCTGATGAAGATACCAACATCAGAACATTTCCCTAAGCATATTACAAATACTTCAAATTTTAGAAATGTGATGGAAGCTAGCAAGAGGAAGTTAACGAGACAACAATTAATATTATTCAAGAAAGATGTAAGCCATTTCTCAAAAATGGATACCTATGTGTTTAGTGGTACAATTCTTCATAATGCGATACTTAAGCAAGTAGCGCGTTGTGATAAAGATAATGAAAACCACCTGTGGTTTGAATTTAATGACTAGTTAGCACGATTATTAATTGTTGAATGGTGCTTATTTACAGGACTTTTATAGAAAAAAAGTGGGCCATGAAAACAAAAAGAAGACTACTCGCATATTGAAGTGAAAAGACGTTTTCTTTTTGAAAATAAGTTTTACTGAGGTGTACAAGTTTTTCAACGACAACATATGTGTCGTAAGTATTAAGTTTTATTGAGGTGTACAAAATAACTTATGCAATGGCTAATTTCAGTTATTTCATCACTAGGGGAATGTTAAACAAATTCTCAATTCGACTACACAGAAGAAAGATGTGTCATTTCGGAGAAGAGTAAAGGATTATAGGATATCAATCCCTCATTGGATCTATAATGTGAGATAATTATTTAATTTAATTATAATATTATTATTGAATCTTCAATTGCTGCAAGTTCTTTAATTTATTTTTGTTATATCAATGTTGCAGCATCACCCCAACATGCCACCCATCAAAGATAAAGTTCACGATCAACCACACGTTGAACATGATTATGAAATAGACGATTGTACACCTGTATATATGAATATGAAGTGGACGATCAGCCACCTATTAATCATGAATATAAAGTGAACAAATCAGCCACATGTTGATCATGAATATGAAGTCGTAAGAGAGGTTAGATATTTTAGATGCTACTTTTAACATTTAATTATTTAAAAGCAATAATGTTATACAAAAATAGATTTATTTTTGTTTTTGGTCATAAATGAAATTAAAGTTTTCGTATGATTGTGTCATTCGTAGAATTGAGAGAATTGATCATTATATTATTGACATGAAAGAAACAATAACCAAGATAATGTCAGATGCCGAGGCTGAGCGGAAGGAACAAAGATAGTTTTGAAAAGAACAGAGAGAGTATGTAAAATCTATAATGGAGTTTATTAATTCATAGCTAATAATTCAACGAAGCATTCTTACAATGATACCCCAATGAGAAGCCCTTACATGGTAAGCAATTTATATACCTCTTACCTTTTTAACAAACATTTTAAATGTACTGTGATTTAATAAGTTACTGTTATTGACAGACCCCAGATGATGTTTGAGATCATCATTATCACACCTCAATGTCATTGTGTGTATTATCTGAGGACCTAATTAATGACAGTGTGCAAATCCTAAAGGAAACACCTCCCAACATAAGTAAGTTTGGCCGCGAGTATAGGACGTCATATGCCCTTAAAATTCCTACTTACAAACTTAAAAGCGAGGAAAGAACATTAAGAATCTTCTAGCCATAGAGCCAACAGATGTCGATATCGACCAAAGGACAAACGTAGATATAAATCCACTTAGAGGAATAGAGGATCTAACACTGTTTCATGAGTTCGACCAGTGGTTTGATGGTAACATCTTAGTTGATTGTGACATCCGATATTCGAAGAAATTTTTTAAAATACTCTTAGGGAGAGAGTCAATAAGATGGTTAGGGGTCGAGGTAATTGTTGTTAGTCTTTACTTAATTTACTTGTAATGTGCTTAATTTACATTAGCGTTGCACATATATGATGTCTATTTTTAGGGAACATACTTAAATTTATATTCTTGTTTTATTATACTATAATAAAACATAACATTTATGTAATGAATTGATTAGGCTTTTTTGAAGGCTCAGTGAAATAACAGTGAATGTGATCTGGATTGATTAGACTACACGAGTCTTAATAACTACATGAATAGCTGGGATGACACAAAATCAAAACCGTTCGTGGATGTTAATATAGTGTGTATTATTATCCGATTCAATGAACGTCCTTTTATATTTAAAGATTTTAACATACGGATGATCGATATGTATATTTGTTACCGTATGCAGGTTTTCATTCTAATTAACTTAAAATATGGTCATTAGGTTGTAGCCTGAGTAGACTTTACCCATAAGTAGTTTTCTATCAATGACTCATTGAATGAACGTTGTGATGAAAAACATATTCTAAACTATTAAAGCCACTTCAACATACCTTTCCTTGATGGCTACAAGATGTTGGATTTTACGACACTCGTTCAGACTTATAGAGCACGGAGCCTTAGAAACTCATACTAATTAAAAGTGTGCCACAACAACAGCCTGTAACTGGTGATTATGGGGCCTTTATGTTAATGTTTGCAATGTATTTAATGTTCAAGTTACAATTTAATGTTGACAGAAATCATGGGTAATACTTTAGGAAGAAGATTGTAATTGACATATTTAATGGAATATTAGGTTGTAAATTATATATTTTAACAATTTTAACTATATGCGATTAATCTTGTTTCGAATTTGACAATTCTCCAACACTTATGATGAATAATCATATTGACAAAGACAGTTTAAAATATCGAATACATAATAAACATAAGAGTTTAAAATACATCATATTTATAATGTCGAATATATAATAAACATAAAACGCCGAAACAAAAATAGGCTACTAATTTGGATTTGTCGCAATATGATTCTTACATATTTTTCTATTATGCCTGCGTTCTTTGCACTGAGAACACATCACAGTTCTCTGTGATACATCCTCACCAACAGATGGTATTCTAAGCTCCTTCCAATGACTCAGAGGTAGTTTTTCTATTAGTGAGTTTACCTTTAACTGTTGGATGTAGTGTGGAACTTCCCAAAATAGACATCACCAACTAAATTGATTAGCACTGCACATGCCTTTAATAATGATTCTTTAGAGTAAAAATGAGAACAAAGATTTATGTAATCTCCTCGAGCATATAGGCAAGCAGCTATCGCATGAGCACAGACAAGTTAATCAAGTTGGAATAGTCTACAACTACAAGTCTAGCGACTTATGTCAACTAACCCCTCATTCACACTACCACCCCAAACTTGGAATTTATGCTCAGATACAGGACGAACATTCATTCTTTCAGCTTGATCTTTTCTGTCATATACCATTTTGTCTGCCCACGTTGTTAAAGGAATACTCACCGATTATGCCACCATTTTTTTGTCGTAAAACCATTGTTACAATGTTTGTTCTAAAATGGTCAAACAAATGAGTTATGAAAAATTTTCACAATTTCCTCATCAAAGAATTCACACTCTCTTCAATGTTAGTGGTTAGAATGCTGTATCCCTTACTATTAAATTGAGATCATGCATAATTACATGTGCCTACTTTATTCTCTAAGTAATCAGCTGCCCTTAAATGCAATCCCCACAACTGCTCATGTTGTGTTCTAAACTCTTCACATCTATATTCCTTTGCTGCGTTTATAAATGCGGGCTCAAATTTATCCCAAAGAGATTTTGATATCCTAAATTTCGACTTAACATTACCTTTAACATGGTAGAAATAAATTCCGTGGGTAGTACTACGAAATATTTTCATAACAGCTCTCTAAATAAAATTGTATTAATCGAAAATAATGACTAAATCTAGAATATCACCAATTACTCCATACAAATTCATTATAAACTATCCACAAGAATCGTTGTTTTCGAAACTCTCAATCCCAATAGCGAGTGGATACAATTGATTATTTCCATCTAAGTATGTTACCAGAAACATTGATCTGCGATATAACCATTTGATATGAGTACCATCTACTACAATCATTAGTCTAATGCTCTGCAAAAAATCATTGATGCAAGATCCAATAGCCATAAAATAGTATAAGAAATTATTATTACCATCCAATTTGTCAGCAATATTATGATCAATAACCCGACTCTTTGTTTGATGAAGGCCCTTCAGCTCATTACGACACATGTGTATGTCGTTACATCTCATCGCTACCCAACGTACATTCTCTTCATTTGATGATTTCTTTGCTCGAAGACGCCATTTACATGAAATTGAAGTACAATGCACCTCGAAATGTGCTGATGTGGATCTTGCATCCTTGAAATCGAACTTATCTCTCAAGAAAACTTTGCGCAATTCTAACATTAAATTATATTTGGAATTGAATAACTTGCATACACAAATATTATTACAATCAATATTTTTAACAAAGCTTAGAGCAATTAAGACCGAAGGCAAAACTGGTGCAATACTTACAAGAGGGTTAACTTTTACGCCCTTCAAATGGGACCTTAGAATAACAGGAAGACTTCGACGTAGATCGTGGTAATTCTCAAAATGAGGCAAATCTTCCCTATCACCGACTAAACTCTCATCATGCACATCATCATCATTATCTCTATCATCCCCATCATCGCAAGTATTATTCAAATGATCATCATCATCATCAATAGGAGAATAAAAACATCATTGTCCCCATCATCAATTAGGCTATAGCATAAATCAACATAATGCTATTTGCTACTGTATTATTCGTGTCATTAATGCGATCATTATTGTGATAGAAAGGAGAGTAACCTTGTTGCAGTGAACTCGTCAGCAGTAACACCTCTTTTTCAATAGTCGCTAGAGTAACGATGTTCTCTTCGTCAATAGGCGCTTGATTTCTTACTTTAGGGGATTTGCTAATATAAAAACAGAGATGCACTCCTCATTCACTGAATTAGAGCTCCTGTATATCAAAATTCTTACCATTTTATCTTCAGCTATATCCATAGTTATTGAACATACGGATTGGGTAGGACATCTCGACTATAAAGTTGACTTTAATATGATGTTGTAATCATTTGAATTTATTTACAAAATTTCTTATACTCTTAAAAGAAATACAGTAAACGTACAGTTTTTTGAAACATAAAAAGTTATATTTGTTTTCAATTCTATACTCAAAACGACCGTCTGTCAATTCCTCCCATGATCTATCAAAACATATTTGAAGAAAAATTGGCTCCATTAAGCCTAAGAAAGATAAAAAAAAAAAAATAGTACTTAAAATAATTTGAAATTTACACATGAGTACACAAGTTCGGCCAACCTTGACAGGTTCTGTCAAACACGTTCTGGCGTTCGTCTTCAAATTTGTTTTTACTCAAATAACTCATATAAATTTTAATTAATCAAAAAATAAAACTGTACATTATGTAAAAAAATACTAACCTCAACTTTTTACTTTCTAACTAATAATTTAGTGATTAGTGGGTGAGTTATAGGGATTAATGTGTGATTGATTTTGTTGAGATTTGGTTGAGAATGTGTGAATTATTAGTTTTGTTTATAGATCTAATGGTATTTAAGTTTATAAAAGAAATATTTGGCTACATATAATAGAAAAAGCTTAGTTGGCTATTTTTAGAAATTCACTAAATTTTTTTTAGTTATTTTTGTAAATTTCCCAAGAAATTTACTGCTAGGCGCAGTTTAGATTGGAAAAATCCCAACCCATTGGAAAAGATTAATACTTTTGCCACCTCTTTATTATGAAACTCCACTTATTTTAATCATGTTCTATTGTTAGAAGAAGTTACATAAAATGAATATAATTCTTTTTTCTAAAGTGAATATGAATTTAATAATGGTCTCTATGCTTGTAAATCAAGAAACTTATTATTTTAAAATCTTAACCCCATGTTACAATTAATTTTTTTTATAAACTCAAAATAATTTAGAGATGATGAATGAATAAAGTATTTAATATTAAATTATTTTATTGTGAAAAAATGTGTTTACGATGTAATTTGTATTTTGTTCAGATGATAGTTGACTTTAATTAAAATTCTATTATAATATTGTTTATTTTTTCATCATGTGAAAATTTATGATGTAAAAAATGAGATTTCATAAAAATCAAAACGGGTGTTAAGAGCCGCATTATTGAAAAATTGCAGCATAGCCCAACTCAACTCAAACAGTTTAAGTATATTGAGTTGGATGCTAAATCCTAATAACTTATTTGAGTGATCATATTTAACCTCTTCCCAATCTAATTTGTTTTCTTACCCCTTATTTAAAACAAAAAATTATTTTATTTTATTCTCTCTCCCCTTGGTGACCATAACTCCCAGTTTATCAACATGTGCATCATCACCACCACCACCACCACCATACTAATCTTCTTCACCATTAATTTATCATCTCTAACAACATATGATGAGCTTCAATATTGAGTTTTGTTAAATTTTATTGTACTTGGTTTTGTGGTTGTTGAAGATATTGGTTTTGATTTTGTATGACAATCTAAGATTTTTTTCAATTTCTAATCTAAGACTTTATTCAATTTGAATTTGGAATTTGATTAGGAATTAATATTTGATTCAACTAACAAATCAATTAAAAAAAGAGTGAGATTGATGTGATAGATGAGAAGATAAGTTATTTAGAGCTTGAGAGAAAAAAATATTTTTTTAAGGAATATTATCATTTGTCTCGCTAAGTTATTCTGATATATCAAGTCAGTACTAAGGTTTTAGTGAAAACTACATTTTATCACCTAATATTTAAGTTATTATCATTTTACCACAAAAAAGTTAACATAGTTAAAAATTTGCTAATGTCATAAGGGCATTTAAGAAATTTTATGTTAAAAGTAAAAACACATCATTCAATTGTGAAAGAGATAAAATCATATTTGTCCATAGAAAGTTTTCTAACATAGCAACTCAATACCAAGGTTTTATGAAACCTATATTTTACTATTTAATGTTTAAGTTGTTATCAGTACTTACCACCAAAACATTAATATAGTTAAAAAATTACTGATGTTATAAGGACATTTAAGAAATTTTACGTTGAAACCAAAATGTTAACACATTTTTTGAATGATGAAGTTTTAAATTGGAGTATTTGACTTACCATTGTAGTGTTTGAAATAGTTTAAGGTTGTTGGAGTTCAATGATATTATCAAAACTGAAGTGCTTGGCTTGTATTACTTGAATGATATTTGAATGCATGTTAATATAATAAAAAAAAAGGAGCCACTTTTTTTAATATAACGACTACTTTTCTAGTTTATTCTCTTTTGTAATTTCTTTCTTTTTAAATAAAAAAAAATTGGCTTTTGTTCTCCAAGTTAAATATTTAGTTATTTTTATTATTTTGATGGTAAAGTAATAATAGCTTAAATATTAGGGGGTAAAATATAATTTTAAAAAATTTGGTACTTAATTGATATGTAAAAAAATTTCTAGTAGACAAATAATAAATTTCTTTATTTTCAAATGACAAAATCGTCTTTTATACTCTAGTGACAAAATTGATTTTAATTCATATCTCATTAAATGTTACTTTACTTTTAACAGAATAATGGTAAAGTGATAAATGCATAAACAATATGTGATAAAATACAGTTTCACCAAAACTTGATACTCATTTAATATGTTAGAAATAATTAAATGAACAAATGACAATATCCTTTTGTTTTGTAATAAGGGCAATTGTAGAATAAATAAAATTCATTGAAAAGTGTGGTTGGTGAAATAAATCTGTTGTGACATAAAGTAGTACAGTTTGCTTATATAACAAAAGCTGGTAATCAGTCTGGAAAGTGTCAAGTTACGAGTAGGAATGATAAAAAAAAGTCTGACATGACCACGACTAACCTAGCTCGACTGATAGGCATTGGCATCGAATTTTAGGGCAAATAATCGAGCTAGGGCTCAAACGATCATGCTAGCTCAAGAATGTGAGCTCGATCATGTTCGAGCTACGGTTAGGGCTTTATCAAAATACAATTTTAAAAATTTTAAAACCAGCTCTAAAAGTTTAAATACACCTCTTTCTTATATAATAAAAACTCTAAAAACATTTTGGAATGGTCTAAATACACACCTTTATATAAAATAAAAATAATAAATATAAAAACTAAAAGTTCAAACATTTTATTTAGTCTCTTTCTTTTTTTTTACCTCTAAAAACGCCACCTGGTAGCCAGCAAACCTATCCATAACCACGACAAAATACAAGAGGCAAGCAATTCACAAGTATCAAGCTTTCTGAGGCAGCAGCAATCAAACTCAATAAAGCAAGCTTTCTAAGGCAGCAATCAAACTTAATAAAGCTAGGGTGACGCGAATTGTAATAAAATTCAAGGCACAAATTAGAAATCATTTTTGTTGTATAAGCAACAGCACCCAATTTTATGTCTCAATTTATGTCAGAACAAAATTAAGGGGTGAAATACACCCACTCCTAACTTATTTTCAATGGTCCATAAATTAGCCCACTTGCATTTATAATTTTTCTTTTAAAAGGAATGTTCACTTTTAAACAATTTCAAAAAAAAAATTGCATAAACTCATGAGTCTGAGGCTCTCAGCTGATTTGAATCTTTAATTGATATGATAAAACTGTATTAAAACCACATCAATTAAAATTCTAGTTGACACATCAATTGACTCAAATGCATCCTTGACATTATTGATAAATAAAAAAATTTCTACATAATTGAAAAGTGATTTGCTGCACCATTCCAACTTATATGCACATAAACTGAAAAATGATATGCACCCATGAACTCTTGAGACCTCAGGTCTGGCAAAGTTGGTCGAGAGATAAATTTTTCATTTATGTTTAGAATTAAAGTTGAACAGCTATAACTTTTAAGTTACAGCACTAAAATATTTGATGAACACAAATTGTTGTAAATTAGAAGTTATGTTAATATGATTATGATTTTATTATAATTTTTCACTTGTATAATGAAAATTTATTTTATCTGTAATAATTTTATCAAAATATTTAAAAATTATATTTACTATATATTATTAAATTTTATTTTATAAATATAATTTTTTTCATAACAACTATAACTTCTTAAAAATTACAGCACCTCAATCCCAAACATATCACAATAACCTAATTACATCCCAATTAAAGTTAAAATTTAAATAATATTGAAGTGTGTACTAGCTTAAAAAGTATAGCACATCAATCATAAACATACTGCTGAAATTAAAAAGTATAATATATCAATCATCAATATTCCGCTTAAATTAAAAAGTATAGTACATCAATCATAAACATACCCCAGTACCTCTAAACATACCTTAATACCCCCAATTACTTGGGTTGAGTTGCAATTTACATACCCCAATACCCCTAATCATACCTCAATAATGCAATTACTTGGGGTTGAGTTGAAATTTGAATGGGGTTGAGTTTGAAATTTGAATAAAGTTGTGTGAACTAACTTATAAATTACAGTACTCCAATCTTAAACATACTCAATACCCTTAAACACTCTCTTTCAACTACGTCGGCCTAGCTCGGGTTACTAGGTCAACATACGCAACGGGGAGCAATGCTGGGTTAGAATCTGATACTAAACTCTTAAAGGGAATCATGGTGGCATACGAATCACCTTATCTTGATACCATTGCAAGTGTAAAGACCAATCTCATCATGGCATGATAGGGCCCTAGAGACAATTATATAGCACTATAAGACTTCCTTAGCAAATTCCATCCGCATACACTGAAGTCAGTCGGAGATATAGATTTTATACAAGCCCTTATAGGGATATCCTATGTCCAGCCCCGACCCAAGCCACTCAAATCCCAGAAACCTTACCTAAGCTACTAAATAGAAACCGAAATCCACTAGCCTTACATTTTTTGGGCCTGCAATACCTGATAGCTACTCGAATCTTGCGTCTAGTAGCCGAGCTGAGACTCTCTTTCCTAGGTTTTGCTAACAATACCCCAATTACTTGGGGTTGAAATTTGAGTAGGGTTGAAGTGTTAGCTCGGTATTGTTACTCTATATATTTCTTAGAAATACATAATGTGTTAATTGACTTTTTCAACAATTATTTATGCAGGGACTACATGGTGAGGTGCTATGATCGAATTCACCACTGTAATTTTCAAGAACTTGACACTTGTCTCACTACATGCATTCATTGATCTCACTACATGCATTCATTGATCAAGTGCTTGTTATTAGACTGCATTGCATTCCATGCATGGTGACACGCAATACAGTAATTAGGCAACCACCATAACGCTGCGTGTCCTCTCACTGCACTAGAACCAGAAAGCCATGTGTCCATTGACTGTCACTGGACCTTTTAGTTCCACTGCATTGCATTCCATGCATGGTGACACACAATACGGTAACTAGGAAACCACCATAACGCCGCGTGCTCACTCACTGCACTGGAACTAGAACGCCATGTGCCATTGACTTTCATTGGACCTTTTAGTTCCACTCCGTAAGCATGAAATTAACAACAGCACATATTCGTACCCAGAGAAATGCGAGCATAGAATGAAACATTTTACCTTCTTAATAATAAGAACAACTAAATTTTGTAAAATTAAAGGAACTGAAAATTTTAAAACAAAAATCACAAGATAAATATCTAAAATGAACCACTGTTGAGAGTACATTTCAAAGACTACTAACAAAAACCCTGCAGGAGCCCCACACCATATTAACAAAACTTATTAGAAAGATTACCACGAACCCCAAAAAAAAAATTAGCGCAAAGTAACAAGAAAACCAACTCAAAAGACAACCAATGACCCTTCAACTAGTATCATAGTCGTTTGATCTCCACCCATATCTTTATAAACCAACAACAACCCTTCATCATTATCATCATCCAGCAGAGATCACATATATAACAACGCAGCTTAAGAACCCTGCTGCCTAAACTAGTCGGCCCTGTTCTTCATCTCCCTAGCCTTACCAGGCAGCTGCATCCGAGCCTGGATCCCTGATCCAGCTGATCCGCCCCTGGTGGATGCCCCTTAATAACATACCTACACATAAAAATTAAGTTGAAATTAATTTAATGAATTAAATTCCTTGATACGTTTGATTATATTTCTAGGGTTAGTGGGGTTAAATTCAATACCTGTAGATCCATGATAAAACGCTGATAGCCACTACACCAAACCCGCCAGAGGCCAAGAACCCCATGATGAGAAGAGGAACGGTGATAACCACAGGGACTAGAACAGGACTACATATGACCAGCAGTGGAGTAGTAATGGTCAGCGCAATGACGGTCCCAGCTAGGTTAAGCCAGAGAGGACCAACAGAGACCCACCGACTGTGACTGCAGTTGCCGCCTTCACGACCTGTTGGGACCGAGGCCTGAAGGCTCTGCAGCTGTGTTTGCTGGTGTGGTTGGTAATGTTCAGCCATATTGGTGTTGATGTTAAATTTAACAGCGATTATGTGTCGATGATAAGAGATGTGTGCTTCCAGTTGATGAGGCAGTAGTTGAGAGGGTGGGGGGTTTATAAAAGGAGTGGGTGTTGGGGTGGGGTCCAATATGGGGAGGACGTAGTAAGAAAGAGGCAGCACGTGTTGATGAGGTTTTCATGTGGGATTTGCAGGTAAGAAAGAAGCTTTGGTCTGCGACACATCGTTTTTTGTTTGATATAAGGTTGTTGAAAACAAAAGAGAAGAGGGAAAAGAAGGGGAAATTTATAAAAATAACTAAATAATTTTAATAAATATCCAAAATCACCTCAAATATTTCTTTTTTCCTTAATCATTTACCAAGCTTTTTGCTACAATACCCTTATCTCTCCTAAACCAAAACTCGGCAAAATCCTCCCTCACGGTACTAGCTTCATTTTACATTTTTCGGCAAGAATCAACAATGGTTGAGCGGGCTTCTGAGAATAAGTTCATCTCCGGCGGTTGGACGGATTTAGTTCCGGCATTTTAGAGGTGTTTTTCTCTTTAATTTATGGTAATTTTCACTTTGTAAGTTTAAATTTTTTTTTCTATTTTGGTAAGTTTGATTGGTGATAAGTCAGTGTATAGATGCATATAGATGAGATTAGGATTGATTGTCCATAAATATTGGAAATTGTTAAGTGAAATTTAGGTTTAAAGAATAATAGCAAGGTGCTCGATAAAATACCTCTAAGGCTAGATTAAATAGTTGATGGAGTATACAAGATTAAGGTGTTAATGGTGTGATTATAAGTCGGTGTATAGATGCATATAGATGAGTTTAGGATTGATTGTCCATAAATATTGGAGATTGTTAAGTAAAATTTAGGTTTAAAGAATAGTACGCGAGATGCTTGATAAAATACCTCTTAGGTTAAATTAAATAGTTGATGGTGTATACAAAATTAAGGTGTTAATGGTGTGATTGTAAGGTGGAGTGCAGGTGCAACGGGAGTAGAAATCACACACGCAACAGGTGCAAATTGCACGTGCTAGACAGGCGCCCATCGTGTGCATGACAGGCGTACGTAGCGCACGCATGCGTGCGACAAGATCCTGTCGCACGATATCACAAGCTTTTTAAAATAATATTTTTTTCTTTAATTAATTTTATGTGTTTTTTTTAATTATCAGATTAACTAATTAAAAATTTGATTTTTTTACAGATATAATGGCCACGAAACCAGGCACAATGAAGATTCCGAAAATGGAATACTTACCCGGGCGTATTACAAATACCTCAAAATTTGGAAATCTAATAGAAGCTATCAAGAGGAAGTTAATGAAATAACAATTAAGATTATTTAGGAAAGATATATTTGGCTATTTCACAAAGATAGATAACTACGTGTTCAGTGGTGCAGTCATTCACAACGTGCTACTTAGGCAGGTAGCGTGTTGTGATAAAGATGATGAAAATCAGCTATGTTTTGAATTTAATGGCCAGTTAGCACGGTTACCAATCGTTGAATGATGTTTAATATTTGATTAGGACTTTACTATGGTAGATACGACTTACACAAAGAAGCTAAATTTCCTGCAATTAATAGGTTACGTGATTTGTACTTTGAAGATAATTTAGGTGCTACTCATAAGCGATTTGATGCAAAATTTGAAGATTTAAACTTTAATGATATGAATGATGTTGATGCGCTAAAGATCATGCTATATTACTTTGCAAATAGGGTATTTAATGGTAGAAAAGGTGAACGTGTATCTTAAGTACTTTAGAAGTTTTTCATGGGGTCGTTTATCCTGGAAAACGGTATATAAAAGCTTGGACACTACATTGAACAAGAAAATGGAGGCTTTCCAAGGTAATACTCTTAAAGAGGTGAAGTACAATATTTATACCCTTTGTCCTAGGGTGCAGGTGCGTTTCAAATATATGTGGACTTTTTTTTTATACAACGTATTTTTATTTTTTCCTAACTTTGTATTTTCACATATTACAGGCTTAGCTGATTGAAGTAATTGATAGTTTTATAGCAGAAAAGTGGGTCATCAAGATAAAAAAGAAGACTCCTCATATATTGAAGTATGAAGATGTTTCTTCCTCGAAAATAAGTTTTACTAAAGTGTACAAATTTTACAAGATAATTTGTGCGATGGTTATTTTCAGTTATTTTATTACCAGGAGATTGTTAAACAAACACTCGATCCAACTACGGAGGAGAAAGATATATCATTTTGGAGAAGCGTAAAAGATTATGAGATATCAATCACTCGTTGGGTCTATAATGTGAGTTAATAATTGAATTCAATTATAATATTATTATTGAATCTTCAATTTTCGCAAGTTCTTTAAGTAATCAGCTATATCAATGTTGCAGCATGACCCCAATGTACCACCCAACAAAGATAAAGTGGACGATCAGCCACATGTTGAACATGATTATGAAATGGACGATCGTGCACCAGTTGATTATGAATATAAAGTGGATGATCAGCCACCTGTTGATCATGAATATAAAGCCACAAGAGATGTTAGATGCTTTAGATGCTATTTTTAACATTTAATTATTTTAAAACAATGATGTTATATATAAAATAGATTTATTTTTATTTTTGTCATAGTCAAAATTAAAGTTTTCGTATGATTATGTCATTCGTAGAATGGAGAGAATTGATCGTTCTATTATTGACATGAAAGAAATAATGACCAAAATAATGTCGGATGCTGAGGCTGAGCGAAATGAACAAAAGCAGACTAGAAAAGAACAAAGAGAGTTTACAAAATCTGTAATGGGGTTTATTAATTCATATACTAAAAATTCAACGAAGTATTATTACAGTGATACTCTGATGAGAAACCATTACATGGTAAGCAATTTACATAGCTTTTTTTTTTTGCTATTATTCTAAATGAATTATGATTTAATAAGTTATTACTATTAACAGGCCCCTGATGATGTGCGAGATTGTCATGATCACACCCCGCTATCATTGTATTTATTATCTGAGGACGTAAATGATGATAATGTGCAAATTTTGAAGGAATCACCTCCCGGCATAAGTAAGTTTGGCCGTGAATATAGGGCGTCATATGCCCTTAAAAGTCCCTACTTACAAACTTACAAAAGAGGAAGGAATATTAAGCGTCTTCCGGCCATAAAAACCAACAACTGTCGATATCGATGAAAGGACAAGTGTGGATATAAATCTACTTAGAGGATCCGACACTGTTTCATAAGTTCGACCAGTGATTTGATGGTAACATTGTAGTTGATCGTGACATCCGACATTCAAAAGAATATTTTAGAATACTCTTAGGCAGAGAGTCAATGGAATGGCTAAGGGATAAGGTAATTGTTGTTAGTCTTGCAAACATACAGATGTCTTACATCAGCCTTGCAAACATACATATGTCTATTTTTGGGTAACTTACTTAAATATATAATCGTCGTTTTATTATACTATAATAAGTAATAATATTTATGTAATGAATTGATTAGGTTTTCTTGAAGGTTCAGTGGAATAACGGTGACTGTGATCTAGATGTATTAGACTACACGAGTCTTAATAGCTACATTAATGGTCGAGATGACATAAAATCAAAATTGTTCGCGGATGTTGATATGGTGTGTATTACTATCCGATTCAATGAACGTCCTTTTATATTTAAAGATTTTAACATAAGAATGTTGGATATGTGTTTTTTTCTACCGTATGCAGGCTTTTATTTTAATTAACTTAGAAGGCTATCATTAGGTTATAGTCTGAGTAGACTTTGTACACAAGCGGTTCTCTATTTATGACTCATTGAAGGAACATCACGATGAAAATAATTATTCTCAACTATTCAAGCCACTTCAACATATCTTTCCTCTATGGCTATAAGATGTTGGATTTTACAATATTCGATCGGACTTACAGAGCAAAGAGCTTTGGAAACTTATACTAATTAAGAGTGTATCACAACAACAGCCTGGAATTAGCGATGGCGTTTATATTAATGTTTACAATATATTTAATGTTCAAGCTACTATTTAATTTTGACAGTAGTCATGGACAATACTTTAGGAAGAAAATTGCCGTTGACATATTTAATAGGAATATGAGGTTGTAAAGTATATATATTTGAACAGTTGTAACTATAGTGTGATTAATCTTATTTCAGGTTTGACAATTCTCCAACACTTATTATGAATAATCATATTCATAAAAACAGTTTAAACTGTCGAATACATAATAAACATAAGAGTTTAAAATACATCATATTTAAAATATCAAATACATAATAAACATAAGACGCCAAAATAATAATAGGCCACTAATTTAGATTCGTCGCAATGGGATTCTTACATCTTTTTTTGTTATGCCCACGTTTCTTGCACCATAAATACATCATAATTCTCCGTGATACATCCTCACCAACATATGATATTCTAAGCTCCTTCCGATGACCCAGAGGCTGTTTTTCTATTGGTGGGTTTACCTTCAACTGTTGGATATGGTGTGAAATTTCCTAAGAATAGACATCGCAAACCGGATTGATTGGCACTGCATATGCCTTCAATAATGATTCCTTAGAGTAAAACTAAGAACAGAGACTTATGTAATCTACTTGAGCATGTAGGCAAGCAGCTATTGCATGAGCACATATAAGTTGATAAAGTTGGAATACTCTACAACTACAAGTCCGGCGACTTATGTCAACTAACCCTTCCTTCACACCACCACCCTAAACTTAGAATTTATGATTAAACACCGGACGAACATTCATTTTTTCAACTTGATCTTACAAAGTCTGAAGCGACCAAGTCTGAAAGCAAAACTAGTACAATACTTACAAGATGGTTAACTTCTACGCCCTTCAAATGGGGTCTTAGAATAGCAAGCTGGCTTCGGTGTAGATTATGGCAATTCTCAAAGTGAGGCATATCCTTGCTATCACCAACTAGATCCTCATCATGTTCATCATCCCCATCACCTCCATCATCCCCATCATTCTCATCCTCATCATCCCCATAACCGCAAGTATTATTCAAATGATTATCATCATCATCATCATCATAAGAGCATACCCAAGATCATCGTCCCCATCATTCAATTGGGCTATGGTATGAATCAACATTAATGCTATTTACTGTTATTTATGAGATCATCATTATAATGAAAATGAGAGTAACCTTGTTACAGTGAGGTCATTAGTGGTAACACCTCTTCTTCAACAGCTGCCAGTGTAACGCGTTCTCTCCTTCAACATACTCTTGATTTCTTATTTTAGGAAATTTGATAACAAAAACAAGGATGCACCCCTTATTCACTGAATTAGAGTTCATATGTATCAAAACTCTTATCATTTCATAATCAACTATATCTGGGTTTGGTAGAACATACGGGTTGGGTAGAACATCTCGACTATAAAGTTGTCTTCAATGCAATATTGTAATCATTCGAATTTATTTACAAAACTTCATATAATCTTGAAAGAAATACATCAAACGTACAGTTTTTTGAAACCAAAAAAGCTTCATTTTTTCATTTCTTTACTCAAAATGACCGTCTGTCAATTATTCATATGATCCATAAAAATACATTTAAAGAACAATTGACTCCATTAAGTCTAAGAAAAAAAATTAGTATTTTAAAAAATTTAGAGTTTAGACATGAGTCGGACAACCGTGCGACGAGCTCCTGTCGCGCGGTTGGACAGAACTTGTCACCGTGAGATAAGTGTCTGTTGCACGGCAGCCTATCGTACATTTCTTTTTAGGAAACGTGCGACAGGTGTCTATCGCTTGTCGCGTGTATTCTAGGTTCGTCTCCAAATTTGTTTTTATCCAAATAACTCATAAATTTTAATTAATCGAAAAATAAAATTATACATTGTGTAAAATAAATACTAATATCAATTTTTTGCTTTCTAATTGATGAGTTGATGATTAGTGGGTGAGTTTTAGGGATTAGAGTGTGCTGAATTTTAAAGAGTTTTGGTTGAGAATGTGTGAATTGTTAGTTTTGTTTGTAGATCTGAGGGTATTTAAGTCTATAAAAGAAATATATGACTATATATAATAGAAAAAGTTTAGGTGGTTATTTTAGAAATTCACTAAATTTTTTTTGCTATTTTTATAAATTTCCCGAAAAGAAGATTTGCGACAATTCATGGGCCTTGAATTCTTTCATTTCCTTGGAGCAACACATAAAGCAACGGTAATGAATGGGCAATAAGGTAGACTAATTCACCTTGTTATAATGCTATATTCGAGTATTTGGTTTATGTAATTAAAATATCAATTCCATGCATGTTGCATATATACTGAATGCTCGTCTTTAATTAATATTATTAATGTATATTTATCTGTTAAATTAAGTTATTTAATTCGATTGGACTTTCTCTAATTCGTATCAAACCTAAAATCTCGTGTGCAAACTCTATGTTTAATTGTTATTGCATTTCAATTCATAGCTCATTTCAAATTTAAACCTAGGCAAGTGAGTTCAAAAGAAAAAAAAAAAAAGAATCTTATATACTGTAAGAAAATTTTGTAATAATCGAGCAAACTCATATGTCCTTTATATTGGCGAGACTCTCTTCCATTATTTGTAATTTGTTTTCCTGCATGTCTTTTGTATTTTCTTACCTCCTTTGCATGTGTTTTTTGCCGTTTTGACACGTTTATTCTTCCTTTGCTCGATCTATTTACTATTTTTATTTGAATAAGGTTCTCCTAAATTTGGTCGAGGTTTAGAGAAAAAAAAAATAAAATAAACGCTTTACTTTATTGGTGACTGCACTTTGGGAATCTATCATTATTAAGCCATTTAGTTCTTAATTCTATAACTTTCGGCTGGTGTTTGCTTACTATATGTTATATATGATCTGAAAAGCTCGTAATTATACTCGATGTGATAATTTGACTTCTTCTAGCTATTATGTTTATAAAAGCCGTAAGATCTCATTCATGAGTTCAGAGGTGAACATGTCTGTCGATAAATTAGGCATGCTGTGATTAATTAACTATATTTAATACTCACTTCCATGCCATATAGAAGCAGAATTTGATCTTTAATAGAGTTCAGTTACTGTTTTCGGATCGGAAGGCAATTACCATAATGCAGAAAAGCCTACTCTTTTCATATCTTAAGAACCTAAATCAATATAATAGGCTAGGACTATGTTTCTATGATGTAATCTATCATTTCATATAGTGCTAGCAATATCAAGAGAAAGAAGTTCCCGATAGAGAAGTTATTTAAATTCTCATCAACTTCTTCGTTCAAAATAAAAACCGCCGCTCCGACGTGTTCAACTTATGTAACTTCCACTTGGGCGGATAATTTTTTAATCAATAATACTTAATTAATTAATTAATAAGATAATATAATTAATTCACATGAATTTTATAAAAAAAATCAACTAATTAATAAATATTACATCATTTGTGATAATTATTTAAAATAAAAAATTTAGAATAAATATCATTATTCTTTTTTAATTAACTGGTTCGAGGCAGCTCCATCATGGACGACCGATGGCAACCGTTCTAAGTTCTACAATGTCAAAAATTAAGAGTAAAATAACAAACCCTCCGCGCCCCCCACCCCCACAAATAAAATAATTAATGTAAAGAATTAGTAACAAAAATAAGAAATTATGTTTGATATTAATTAAAATTTATTTTTGTCATTTTATTTAATTTTAACTAACAATACAACTATGAACGTAAAAATAAGATTTCAAGAGAGTTTTAGTTACTGAGTTGCCAAACTGCCAAATTGCCAAGTTGGCAATAGCACACCACTCTCCAACAAATTTTTATAGGCCCCGTTGCCTATTTAACGAGGAAATTTCCACTAGGCTGAGTTTGATAAATATTTGGTCCAACCCAGCTAGCCCATCCTATAATATCTAATTTTATACTGATATTTTCAGTAGGGTGGGCAAAATAGTCCTGAGCCAGTCGAGCTGGCACGATATGCATGGCTTTAAACCTTGCCGCAGTATTAAATCTTTGGACATGGACCTAAGAAATCCAATGACTTTTATAAAAAAGTCCGAACTTTAATTTATAAATTAAAAAAATATAAATATATAAATAAATAAATATATATATATGTATTTAATTTTAAAAATTAAGTCCAATTAAATTATATTAAATTAGATTGAATTATATATAATATTATCTTTTATTTGGTGTAATATTGAATAGGATTACATTAAATTTAATTTAATAAATTAAAAATAATTCTTTAAATAATTCAATTATTTTTAAATTATACTACTAATTGTTGAATTTAATAAATAATATGAAATAATATTATGATGAATCAATCGATAAATTTTTATGTTTAATATTATTTAATGGTTTATACAAATTATTGAATAAAAATTTATTATTGGATTAGTTTATTTTCGATATTAGCATTTGTGAGTTATTTTGTTGTACTGTTAATATTAGGTAATCGTGTATTATTTAAGTTTTTTTTTAGTTTATAGTATTATTAAAAATTTATTTTTAAAAAATTAATAAAAGTCCAAGCCCGGCCCAAGCCCGTTCAAGCCCACTCGGGCCCGGCCCAAGCCAAGCCCGCTCAATATGAACGAGCTTTTTCAGGGCTCGGGCTTATTGTTTGATACATGGGCTTGGGTCTGGGCTTACAAAAGCCCGACCCAAGCCCATAAATTGTCAACCCTAATTTTCAGCAGCTGCAATTTAGGAAATTGATAGAAATAGCCGTTAAAAGTCTTAAATTTTTAAAATTAATCTTTTACTTTATATTCGACAAAAAATAGTCAGACAAAATTATTTTATCCTAAATTACCCTCTATATTTCATTTTTATTCATTTAATCTTCATCTTCCCTGCAAGCCTTCTCATCTTCCCTTCAAGTTACATATCGATTTGAAAAACGAAATAATAAAAGTCCTTCCAATTTCTATCCATCTTTCCATAACTAACTTATCAATTTTAATTTTTATCAACAGTTTAAAATGAAACAATAAAGTCCAAAGGCAAAAATCTAGTATCCTTGTATTCGTGTATTAAAAACCTAGGTAAGCTAAGTTAAACTAATTCTTTAAATATTTGTATAACTGTTATGAAATTCTATCATATAGTCTGCATAATGAAATGTTAAAAATGTGCGAAGAAGCGTTTGCAGTGTTAGGATTATGTTTATGTGCCATCAGGAGAAGTTGGGCACTTTCTTACCTGTCACACCAAATTTTGGTGCGACAGGGTGTATGTCGCACCTAATGTGCGCGAGGTTTGGTGTGACAGGGTGCATATCGCATCTAAATGCAATTTTAATATATTTTACTTTTTAGTGATTATGTTTTCTACTGTATAATAAATTTATTTTTCTTAATTATGTCAGGATTAATGGATTTATTTGTACTTGAATCTGTATATGTCCTTAGTTTCTATTAAGAATATACGAGGTTTTACAGATAATTCCTAATGAATATAGTATCATGATGAAGACAGCTTTGATGTCTAATAACACAACCCATCATACATGTTCACTACCTATGGACCTACGTAATGATGAAATGGTTAAGGTTGCATTACATTTAGCCTTTGATCTGGCCAACTGTGGATGTATTCCTATATTTGTTACCACATCTCCTAGAGTTTTAAGTAAAGATATTGAGGCACTTGTAGAATCTATCTCTTCCCCCCATGTTGAAGTGAGGTGTTACCAAGGACAAAATCATTGCAACAATATTACTCTACACTCCACGACAATAATAACACCAATTATGATAACGGTATTGCGTTGACTGATGTTAGAGAAGAGGTGTTACTACCAGAGACATCATTAGAAGAAAGTTACTCTCCATTTTACAACAATTATTTATGTGACAATGATGATCCTATTGACAATATGGGCAATACATAAGCAGATAATGTTTGTGTAGAAGTGTATAATAATACGAGGGCCACTCGCTGCTGTAGTCCAAATGATGATGATGGTGTTGGTTCTTCTGATATTCCTTTTAACAACGAAGATGAGCATCGGGATGATATTGCTACTAATAACAGAAACAGTCAATCTATTACTCCAATAAATCGTTTGATGAAAACAGTAGTTAACCCACTTATAAGTCTTGCTCCAATTATATCATCAAACTCGTTTACTCTAGACTTTATTAGATATTGGTGTGGGCAATTATATCATCAAACTCGTTTACTCTAGACTTTATTAGATGTTGCAATGCAGGCAAGTTGTTCGCTGAGAAGACTGAGTTAATATTGAAACTGCACAAAGTTACCCTTAGGGATAAGTTTGATTTCAAAATTGCACGGTCCATAACTATACGTTTCGAGGTCCACTGTTCTTCGAAATCATGTAAATTGTGTATTCAAGCAACTAGACCTTCGAATAAGCAGAATGTTTATAGGGTAGTCAGAAGAATTGACAATGTACATACATGTCATAATGAGGTATTGTCTGACGGTCGTCACTAAGTAAAGAGCCGGGTTGTTTGCCATATTATTACGGATAAATATATCCAGGAAAAAATGATATACACTCCGAACGATATCAAAGTAGACATACAGCAAGAATACGGTGTCTAGTTAACATACTACCAGGCATATTGAGTTAGAGAAGTTGGAATTGAAATTGTTCTAGGGAATCCTGCAGAGTCATATAACTTACTACCTAAATACTCTCATGTTTTGAAGATTGCAAATGAGGATACAGTTACTCACCCTGAACGGGATAGGGATGGTAATTTCTTATACTACTTTGTAGCTCTTGGATCTTCTGTTAAGGGTTTTAAACAATTTATTAGACCGCTGATTGTTGTAGATGGTACTCATCTAAAGGGTCTATATCAAGGAAGCATGTTTATTGCAACATACTTAGATAAAAACAATCAGTTATATCCATTAGCCATTGTAATTTTGTATTCAGAGAATAACAATGCTTTGGAATGATTTATGACGAAGTTACATAGAGCGATTGGCAATATGCCAGACTTAGTATTTATCTCTTACCGATGCAGTTCTATCAAGAGAATCGTTCTTAAAGTATTTCGTATTGCTGCTCATGGCGTTTGTTTTTATCATGTGAAAGGTAACATAAAAGCAAAATTCAGAATGCCCAAAGAAATTTTAGGATGATTTCGAGCCTACCTTTATAAAAACTGCAAAATTATATATACATGAAGAATTTAGAAAACAACTTGAGGCTTTTTGAATGCTCCACTCCAATGCAGCCGATTACTTGGAGAATAATATGGGTACATGTAACAAGGCAAGGTCTGAATTCGAATGAAGGAAATACAGTATTCTTACCACCAACAGTTCCGAAAGCGTGAATTCTTTTATGAGGGAACCGTAAAAATTTTTGGTTACTCATCTTGTTGATCACTTTAGGAAAACAATGCAGAAATATAAAAAAAAAACATAAAATCGGTAGTACATTATTAATTGGACAGCGCATTCAAATACTGCTGTTGCTTCTCGCTGATCAAGTGTAAATACTCATGAATATGCTGTGGATGAATAGAATAGAAAACCACTGGTCAATTTAGAATACAATCATAATACATAAACGATAGAATTGACTTATATTCAAAAAAATTACCTTATCAGCTAGTCATCCCATTGAAGTATGGCCCAAAAGTACTTGAAAAAATGAACGCGAATATGGGACTGAACGATTCACTGTGATGTTACCAACAAACTACTGGTTAAACTCATTGTATACACTTGGATCTTGCAATCCTCGAAGTGGATTTATATCCACACTTGTTTGTTCATTCGTCGATCTGACGATCCATTAGTTGGAGTGTAAGTAAAGGATTAATGTTCCTCCCTTGCTTGAATGACGGAATCAAATACGGACTATTAAAGATATAAGATCGTCTGTATGGACGACCAAACTTACTAATATCCGGCAACACCTCCCTAAGGATATGCACGCTCTCCCTACTGACATTCCCATAAAAGCTATACAATGACATAAGAGTTGAAATATTCTGATTCTCAACATCAGTATTCACTCTACAATCATCTGGTGCCTATTCGTTTGTCAAAATGAGCATATTTAATAAATATCAAATTAAGATCTAAAAGAATACAATAGTTAACTGTTAAATTTGCCCACTGTATACAAGCGTGTATTCAAAGAAGGACTGTGTGAGCGTTTAGTATACAAACCAATAAATCTCATCACCGCTTCTTTAAATTCTTTATGTTCTTTGCGCTCCGCCTCAAAAGCCGACTTCAATTCACATATAGAACTATCATTCTTGTCCATCTGTCAAATGATATAATCATTATTATACTTTTTTCTCGACTGTTATGAATAAAAAAATATAAGTATAAATAAATATATATCTAATAAGGGAGAATATTAAAATAACATATATATGAAGAAAATAAATGATTTATAATCTTTGAATCATATATGTCATTGGATTCATGTATTTGCTCATGATGGTCATCTGTAGGAAGTTTATCCTCAACAAAATTTTGTGGCTCTAGTGCTAAGCTAGCAGCACTCCCGGTGTTTTGATTCTCCTCCGTTTGCTTTGCAATTGGAGGTGCGTTAATGGATGGTTGATGTTGCACAAAGTAACATTTAAAGTAGGTAAATAATTTACTAAAGAAAAAGTCGTTTGTAATCATCTAGTATAAAGCACTAAAGGATACTCACATTACAGACCTAACTTGGGATATGTGAAACATAATCTTTTACAGTCTGCCAATATTTTTAGGCTTTCTCCTTTGAGTTCGCTCAATGGTTTGTAAAACATTTTCCTGCGATAATTCAATCCAAATTTTAGGTTAGTATAATTATCTAGCACTATTTAGTAATATGAAAAGTAATATTATACAATTATCGATATACATTACTTACAAGACGAGAGTTATCATTGAAAAATGAATAAACCTCAGTGACGTTTATTTTGGAGGAAGCAATGGACTTTCATTGCACGATGCGTGAAATCTTCTTTTTGGTTTTCACGACAAACTGTGATGGCAGCCCTCCAATCATTTCGAACATTCATGTCTACAATAAGTAAAGTGAGAATATTAAAAAAGTATTAAAAATTTACTATTATCAAACTAATTTAAATAGAGCGCGATCTTAACATTCCTGAACTCCAGATTAAAAGTCGTAAACATTATACTTTTCAATGTTATGATTTAGCTTTACCAAGCGAGTCTTCTTAAATTTCTCCATTTGATCATACAATGCATTGTTAAGACTGTCATATATCATTTCCCATGACAAACGACCCCATAGACGATTTTGAAAGTGATTAATGTCATCCACTTCGTTAAGCAATGAGAAATTGATTTGACTATGAACTTTTCTTTCATTTAATACTCTATCGGCAAAATAAAAGTACAATGCATTGTACTTTTCAATGTTATGATTTAGCTTTACCAAGCGAGTGTTCTTAAATTCTCCATTTGATCATACAATGCATTGTTAAAACTGTCGCATATCATTTCCCATGACAAACGACCCCATAGACGATTTTGAAAGTGATTAATGTCATCCACTTCGTTAAGCAATGAGAAATTGATTTGACTATGAACTTTTCTTTCATTTAATACTCTATCTGCAAAATAAAAGAGTGCAATCTTTGCTGCATTAATGTCGTCCATAGCATCGAAGTCTAAGTTACTAAATCTTTCGTCGAAATCGCCTTAGATTTAAATTACGAAACAAACCATCAAAATACATATTAAGCAGTCTATGATTCTTTTTTATTGTTTTGGGCACAGTATCTTCACCCCAAGAAAGTCCCGTAACTAAATACTACTCTCCAATTAATAAGCGTATCAAATGTTCACCAATTTCAAATCATAACTTATCTCTCTCATGACAGGCCACTTATCTAAACAATAAATTATGCATAATGACGTCACTGAATGGAAAACTTCGACACTCCTAAATATGCCTAAATATATTTTTTTTGAATAATTGCAAGTGTCGTTTTGTTAACTTTCCTTCAATGGCTTTTATGATTGTATCTAATTTATACATACATGTAATACGCCTAGGAAAATTATCAGTGTAAGGTATCTGCATCACGCCTAGTACATACTCAGATTCTGCCATGTTTATATTACAAATATAATATTATTAAATTATAATTATATAATTTAAAAAATTAAAAAATATTTATTAGTCACATTAAAATTTAGTACGACACGCACCCTATCGCACAAATTATGTGTGACAAGCATACTGTTACACCAAATTCAGAGAGCGTGCAATCAGGAATTTGGTGCGACAGGAACCCTGTCGCACAGTCGCACCAAATTCTAGAGAGCATGCAACCAGAATCTGGAAATTAGTGCGACTAGTCAATCACACCAAGTAGCCCGTCACAGCAGATTTGGTACGACGACAACAGTTGTATCACCAAACTTGGTGCGACGGGCCTATTGCACTAGATTTGGTGTGACAGCTGCCCATGGTGCCAGAATGGCACGATGGACAGCTCCCACCCCGCCTAGCTGGGGCAGTAGGCGATGCCCATCACGTCGATGGATGTCACGTGATGGGCAGCTGGCACCCACGATTATAATTTAAAAAAAAAATTACTGAAAAAATTAAATAACTGACTCACCTAACTTTTCGTTGGAGTTTATTAGTGATTTTTTTCGTCGTTGCTAAGTGGATTACGCGATTGAAGATAGTCAATGACGATAAACAAAGAGAAAGAATTGTGTGAAAGATGACAAAAGGGCAGTTTGGTCCTAAATGTTTGTGTGTTGCTAATTATGATAGTTAAAACTTTCGAAGGTTATTTGTGAAAAAATAAAATATTTTAAGGCTATTTGTGTTAATTTTCCCTACAATTTCACACAAGTTTTTTACTCAATTTTTAAATCAATGGTTAAGATGTTTTAGATCAATTCATGCAAATTTATTCTATTAACTCAATATTACTGGTTTTTTTTTTTTAACTTTTGCTTCTCTCATCATCTCAACCATATCTTTTTTGTTTGTTTTTTTTTTTAACTTCAATTTTGATATATTCTTCTACATATATATTTCCTTCATCTATAATTGCAATTATCCTTGACTATTACTTTGTTTTCCTTGATCCCAGCTTGACTTCGTAGTCTTTGTAGTTAAATCGACCAGAAGCTTGCCTTGGACGACTATAAACATGTAATAAACGCGAGGACTAAAATATTTTCATCAATATTTTATTTTCTTTGATTCAAAAACCTACGATCTAAGTATAGAATAAGTTCATAAATATAAACTTTGAATTTATTCTTTTATACGATCGCATACTTTCCTCATGATTTCTAATATGGTAAATTGTTTTAAAAAAAAAATACTTTTAAAAAGTACGAGAGAGATTAATCAGAGTTAATAACAAGCATTTTTAAGTTTTATGTAGTGAGGTGCATGGAAAAGGAAAAATATATTAAAGATAAAGTAGGAATTAAATGAGAGACATTAAGAGAGAAATTTTATTTTAAAATTTTTGGTAGGATTAATTGAAAAAGGGGACCAATTCTTAGAATCATCAAGAGGGTTATTTGTCACAGTTAATCCATATTTCTCCTAAATGGACTTTTGGTTCATAACTATGGAATATTATCAACAAACGTATGTCCTCGATAGCTGTCTGAATACTACAGGTTCATTCACTTGTTTAGCTTTCGACAGGTTAAAGTTCCAGTAATGAATTTCTATCAATAATAAAAACGACACTCGGAGATAATATCTTAGTCGTATTCATTGACTACTATAATTAATAAATATGCCTCCAAATAATTATCTAATATAATTATTAAATATGATTCTAAATAATTGAGCTTATATCTTCGTAGTCAAAAAAGAAATAAAAAATGAAAGAAAGACGGAAAGAAAGCTAATGCACGTCTGTATTAATTAATTCCATCTATCCAAACAAAGAAAATTAATTCCGTGAATTTTTGTTCATATAATTAATTAATGTTCAGTTTTCAATGGTACCCTGACTTTCGTCACACATAACATCAATATAGTCAGTTATTCTGTTGTCTCCCCATGATACTTGTTTTCGCGAGAATGGAACATTCGTCGTCTTGTATAAATACTGACCTGGATATTGAATATTAAATAAATAATTAAAATTATTTTAAATTTTTACTTTTAACAATCACTTATTCATTCATATCAGTACTCAATAAAAACTTCTAGTTACTGGATCCTTACCTTCGGAGGACGGTAAAAATTACCATGGGTTAAAGAGGCCTATAGGGATCCACCCTAATCGAAGTCGGTTGAGGGGCAGGTTAAAAGTCTACGTCCTTTACGAGAAACTACCCAACAGACAATTAGAAAAAAGTTACCACTGGACACATAGTCAAAAAATCCTCTCAAGTTTCTTCATCGCGCCATAATTAAAGTTAAGCCAGACCTTTTAACCGCTGAGAAATTGAGGGTTTGTCAAAGATTTTATGAAGAAAAATATGCCACCTGGAAAATAAATTAATTGAATCCCATAGAGTCATAGACCTATTTGCCATCTTACGTACGCCATCTACAATTAATTTCTAATAACTTGTGGCGTCTTTAGCGCACGTCAATGCAGTCGATGGATATGTTAGTGTTTCTTTAAGAAACGCATCATGCCGTGGACTTACAATTGATAACATTGCGGAAGTTGTTCTATATTTTTCTTGGAAAATTATCGTCAAGCTTTTGGGTTCCTGGTGATCGGTAGTTTTCACACCATACCATAATTACAAAGATAAGTGATTGAACAATAGTTAAACTTGATTCCTTTCACATTAGACTTTTATACCACACTTTTTAACATTCAAAAGGTGTTAAAAATGGGGAAAATTTTATTTTTTTAATCACTTTTTTAACATTCATGCATCTCTTTAAGATGTGGACTTTTATTAGAATAAGACCATATACAATCAATTGGATGCTATTGCTATAGGAATAATTGTAATATTAATTAATCATTGTGTCTCCAAGAAGAAAAACAAAACTGAAGAATAACAAACAAATTGATGTCATTTTGGTATAAGTTTGGTTTGTTTTTCTAATGCATCATAAGCAATAAAATTTAGGTTATTCGCTAAAATCTTTAGATTAGTTTCAAGCAAGTTGAAAGTATAGCATGTTTGGCGGATAAAACATAAATAATAATAATAATAATAAAACTTATGTTTTGATTTTTTAAGTTTTCAATTATAATTACTTAATATTTTTAAATAAGATCTGATCTGATTACCTTATATTTGAAATAAATTAATTCTCATATAAAAATATACAAAATTTATTATTTTATTATAATTTTTTATATATTTTTATGTAAAATATAAGTTAACAAAATTCTTTTTAAATAAAGTAAGTTTTGATTTGGACTAAAAAACAAAAAAATTCTTAATTTATTTATGAATTTCATTAATATGTTCATCGTTAATTTTATATCTTGTATCAGATTAAAATAAACCAGAGCAAATGGGCTCCACTTGAAAATGAGCTCACGTGGAGCCCATCACTCCATTTTACGAGATACTGTACCTTACACCATCTGTAAGGTAGCAGCACCCTTGATCTAAACAAGTCGAGCTGAGTTGACTGTACTGTATCATCAACCGCAGAAACTTTCCATTCAAACTGTTGAATATTGGAGCACTAAAAATAATATACTTTAAGACTACTAATTATTAATAGCAGATATTTTCTATTGTACCCCACCGCATAAACTTTCCATTCAATCTATGTTATGTATAATTAATTGATGCATTTAAATAATCCCTCGTGCGTATTTAGTGAGCAAATTTTTTTAAAATATTTAAAAGCCATGTTAAAATATTAATTGAGCTGCAATGTAACCGATTAATCTGTGTAAGAAATTAATTGTTTTTTACAATTTTAAACAGACAAACTTTACAAGATCGCTTTCAAATTTTAAAAGATCTGTCTTAAATAATGTTGTATTATAGCATCACTAAAATAATATTCATTTAATTTAATTTTTTTAATATTTATATACTTATTTATGTAACAAATTAAAAAAAAAAGAGTTTATCTCCAAAAAAATATCAAATAAAAATAAATATATATTATTTTAATTAAATATTTTTATAAAATTAATAGTAATTATAATAATTTATTTTTTTGAATTATGAGATAAAAAAATAATATTAAATTAAAGATTTTAAATAATTTTTTAAATAAAATAATATTTTCATTTTTTAATTTTAAAAATTTTTTATTGATATAACTCTTTAAATAATTAATAAAATCTTATTTAAAAAATTTTTTAACGATGCTCTTGGTAATTTAGTACTAATGATAGAGCGACGGTTTTATAAATAACATTGAAAATCATAAAAAAAAAATCATCAAAATCTCAGATTTTTTTTCTGAATAATATACGTTGCATCACTAGCATTCATTTACAGTCTTATACAGTTCAGTTGTCCCCTATTAACAAAAGGGAAAGTGATTGTTTCGTGGCTGAGATGAGTTTCGGTGAAAATTAAGACATTGAAAAAAAAATACAAGAGATTATACAATCCGTAGAAAATAAACAGCAAAATCCAGAAACTATAAGAGAGAGTGTCAAATCTTCTCCTATTTCTTATTTCGGAATAGTAGTATTATTATTACTCTTGACTTTTGAACAGCTGTTACAATTTTGTACAAAGCTCAAACCAAAATTGTCATTTGACTGGCCGAAAACTCAATTAACCAATAAGTGCTCGCCAGCTGGCAGCATGCTCAATTGATGCTCCTTAGCCGCCGCTGAACCTTTCCTCCTCTTAGCCGCAGCCGCCGAGTCAGCCGGATGACTTCGCTTAGCCGTAACTCTGACGGGCGCAGGGTCGTCGGAGCCAATCCTGTGGGGAAAATTAAGCAAAGCCTTGGAGCCACGGATATCAAAAGCGGCTCGATCATAAGCCAGAGCAGCTTCCTCAGCGGTCTCGTAAGTTCCAAGCCAAACTCTGGCTCCATTCTTAGCCGGGTCCCTTATCTCAGCCGCGAACTTACCCCATGGCCTCTGCCTCACTCCTCTATAGTGCCTCCCTCCTCTACACATCTTCTGATTATTAAAATTATTATAATTATCACTTGCTGACTCGGCTTTAACGCTAGACGTTGCCGTTGAGTCTAACGGAGACCAGCCTGAGTTGACGGCGTCATGGAGGTAGTTGAAGATGATCATGTCCTCGGAGTCGTTAACTCTTAACGGCAAGTCTCCCCAGTTCTCTGTTAAACAAGAACTGATCATGAGACCGTCATTATTATTTGAGCTGGAGCTTCCATGATATTGGTGATGCTGATGATGGGAAATCATTTTTGCCTTTTTGTGAAATAAGCTTAGGATTTTCAGACAAGAGGGTTATGGGGGGTTTATATAGAATAAGAAGATGAGAAGAGAAGAATAAAAATCATGAAGTGGCGGCAATTGCTTTGTCATTAACGGAGTTTCAATGAAAATTCAATATATGGGGACAATTGGACACGTGGTGGATGTGGTAGACTTGGTGATATCATGGAATGAGGTCATTTTTTTAATATAAAATTAAAAATGATGTGAAATAATATTAAGCAAACAGAATACTGAAGTATAAAACTGGTATCGATTTACTTAATTGAAAAATAGGCTAAAGTAGCACGGATTTTATCTTATTTCTGATGACGCACTGTGTGTTTTTTTGCATTTTTAAAAAGAATATATGGGGTGGGGGATTATGAAGGGGGGAATGGCTTTGTTTCATGAGGTGATTTAGTAGCGGCTTGTCCATGGAATTTAGTCTAATGATATCGTAACAGAAGAAATTGACAAATTCAATAAAATATATATATATATATAATATTATTTTTATATTTTTATTTTTTTTATATAAACATATTATTAAATTATAATAATATAGACACACTATTAAATTATATAAATTAATAATATATTCACATGAAAATAAATAAAGAACATAAAGAACACTCGCACCTTGTAACCAATTTTGTTTTGCATACGCATGTCTTCTTCTTTTTTTAATTTATTTTATCAAATTGTTTGTTCGTGTACGTATCATGAATGAATATTAAAAAATATAAATGCCAACGTACGATTTTGATGTACGGCTTTGCAACACATGGGAAGATCGTGCTCACCAAATGCAATTGTGTCGTGTTTCGGTGCGTGTTTGGTAAATCGCTTAGTATATTAGTTAGTCAATGAATGAACATTATACAAGATATATCCATGAATTTGAAGGTTGTGATCAAGTTAGACAGCAATAAATTACATGAACTTAGTGGCGCGGGACCAGAATATTGGTTCAGCAGGGTCGAAATGTAAAATTAATTTAGACTTTTGGTTGTACCTTGTGTGTGAGCAAGGAGTTGAATAAAATAATTTATTTACTAAACTAGAATTATAATATGCTAGAATAAGAAAGAATAGGAATAAGTTAAAATGAGGAAAAAAATCAAAATAAGAATAAGTTATTTATTTGAATTATAAAAATCAGAATAGTTGGATTGTCATTAATATATTTACTTTATCTTAAAATTAGAATTAGAATAAGTTAGATAGCAACAAATTACTTAAAAGTGTTTAATGAATTATTATCATAATTATTATTTTATATTTTAATTATAGTGTATTTATACAAAAAATATTATTATTAATAGTTACTGTTAATAATATATTAATATGTTAGTTAATAATAATAATAATATTTGAATAAGTAATCATAATATTGACATATTATTATAGTTAACTAATTAATATACTATTACAATATTATTAGTTAATATATTAATATATAATTAACAATTATTAATAATAATTATTGTTATATTAATTCATTATAATAATATATTAATTATTGTGATTATTTATTCAAAAATTATTATTAGTTATTGTTAATAATATATTAATTAATATATTATTATTTATTAATTATAATCATTATATTAATCATTATTATAATAGTATATTAATTAATTAATTTATTATAATAGTATATTAGAATAATTATTATAATAATTCATTAATTACAATAATATATTAATTAATTATAATTGATGACAAAATAAGAATATTTAATTTTGTGGGGGAGGCAAAATTGTCAATCCCGAGAATGAGAAATTGATTCCTAAACCCTCCTTGATAATCAATCTCTAATTCCTCATTCTTAAATTTAGATAGGCCCCATGATTCTGATTTATTACCTTTATTTTATAAAGTAAACACCGTCAATAATTTTAATTTCAAATTCTAATTCTTTAATTTGAGAAGTAAACACACATAAGAGGAATATTTTACAATTTTGTGTGGACTCGTATTTATATCTAGTTTTAAAATCCAATAAGTAAACGGAATCCTTAGTAAATTAAATAAGAAATTCAAAGTTAACAAGAAAATGGTTACAGGGTCAAAATTGGTCATTTCTCAATTTATTCACTTTTCCGCTAATTCTAAATGAAATTTAATAAACGTTTAACAACTGGGGGTAGGCTTGGCCCAGGCCATGCCACTTTAAAATTGCGACTGTTTCTGCCAGTGCATAACTCGAACAATTTGAAAATTTATTATTATTATTTTCTTTTTAAGATTTGAGTGAAGAAATGTATTCATTAAATACCGATTCTTATCTTTTATTATTAGTTAAGTTCGAGTGGCTGCGAATGTCAATCCAACATTATTTAGTTGAATTTTTACTGAAATGAACTTAGTCGGATGATGATATTGATTGATAGTCTATTATGAATGATGCAGTCACGTAGGTCCTCTCCATCGCCTATCTTATTATGTGTTATGAATAATAAATTAATAATGGATAATTAATTGTTTCAACTAAAATGTTAGCAACTCTAGCATCAGACCTGCCGCCAGGCTTGCAAGTTGTTGGACAACTAAACATCAGTTTCATTTATTTCTCTCCTTATCGAATTCTTAATTACGACCCGATTAATTAGTTCCTCTCCAATGGGATAAGATTCTATCCCCAAGGAGTTGAGGATATTATCAAATAATAAATACGCAAGTTAATTGAGGCGTAGCTCATTAAAATCAATATAAAATCTTTGGAATAAGTCCTATGATAATTGACAATTCTACTCGGCAACATGTCTTATTTTATTTTTTCGCCGTCATTATACGTAGAAAGATGGTAATTCTTAAGTTATAATTTATGTAACCTAGATCTCATCATGTGCAAAAATCTCAATCACTCAAAATGTATTCAAATTTAATCTAATAATTAATATTTAATTTATAAAAAAATTGTAACAAAAAAAAAAAATTATTAGTTGTATGTTACCGATGATGTAACATACTAAGACCCTAGAAAGGCAACTTGGCCGTTAGAATGTGGGTGATTGGAAAGACAATACGCAATTACTTACTTGACAGGACAATTTAGACAGAAATTTCATTTCCATGATATGTTTTGCAAGACTATAAAGTCAATGTGATTTCTCGACAGCACATGCATAATTAATGGTCCAGTGCACCAGTTGCGTTTATCTTTTTCAAAATTTCCCTTGGAAAAATTTTCCATTCAAGCGAACCAATCTTTTCTAGGAAGAGGGTTGCATGCTTTTAACTCTTGCTTGGCCTACACATCAATAAGGGTTGATTTCTTTGCTTCAATCAATTTCAATTTGAACAAGATCATACTTTAATCAATTGGTTTGTTGCTAGGTTATAATCAAACATGGAAAAAGTTGATAGAAGTGGTGTTTCACGTTTGAGGGAATTGAGCATAACCACTACGTTGTTTGCTAAAACTAAGCAAAAGCCTCCCTCATATTTTAAATTGACCAATACTTTTGGTAGTCAATAGTCATTTGTAATTTTATAATTCTCTTACAATCAATACAATACACAGGACATACGAATAATATTAAAATAATTTTTATTTTATTTTTTGAGAAAATAATTGTGTGGTCCACAAGTTTTTAATAAAGACACCAAGTCCTTTTTTTACCATAATACTGTTTAGTTCTATTTATAAAAAAAATCGAATGTTCTCTAATAAATAAAAATATACATAAATGTAATTATATATACGTTTTAAAATAATTTCAATATTTAAAATACTTCTTACTTCTTAATCATTTACAATCGATTAAACAATTTTTATTTTATTAAACTAAATTTTATAATAAATTGAAACATAATATTAAAATAAGTATATAAAAATTTAAATTATTTTTATATCATATAAATAATTTTAAAATTATTGATATGTGAGATATATTAATTAATTGGAAAATCTATGTAAACCAAAGAATTATTTAAAATATTTTGATAAGTATAAATATATTATTAAAATAAATATAATAATTTAAATTATTAAAAATATTTTATATATCAAAAGATATTTTTATATTATTAGTCTACTAGACAGATTAAGTTATTTATATTATATTGTATTCATCAAAAAGTTTGAAGGTAATTTTTTTAGCTACTATAGTTAAAGAATATTATAGTAAAAAATAGATTTTGATATATTTTATTGAATGACATGGTTATCTGAACCCACCAAATTCTTTGTTATACTCATTTTAAAAAATAAATTTATTATTAAAAATTAAAAATATGAAAATTACTCTTTACTAATCACTTACTCTCTATACCTTAAAATTACATTTTCTCTCTACTTTCACATTCTACAAAATTATATACTCAATTTTACTCTTATATATATATATATATATATATATTTTGCATTTCTTAGTATATCATGATCTATATTTCATGCATTCTATATATAAGAATTTTTTTCTTTATATTCATTGGATTTTATGTTTGTAAAAATTAATTTATTTATATTCTTTAATTTTTATGGTTGATAAAATGTTTTGATATTCATTTTTGAATGATGAGTTTTGTTTCTCTTAGTTAGTGATGCTAATTATTTGTAACAAAAATAATATATATACGAATGAATTGATGAAAATTCATGAAATTAAGAAGAAAACAAGAAGAAATTATTAATTAAGTAATTTTTTTAAAAAAATTATTTAAGTAATAAATTTTTAATTAAAAATAAGATGTAAAAAAAAAAATTAGTGTCTTCAAATAGCCTTACTCCTTTTTGAAAACTTAAGCTTTTACCATCTTCATCTTTCAAATCATTGAAGGATATAGTTGTCCTTATCCTAAATTTTATTTTTTTTATTATATAACTTTAAAGTATTTTTTTATTGACTTTTTCAAATGACATAAATAATTATCAAAAGAGTGTCCGTGTAATTATTTTTTAATCAAAGGGATCGTGTTAATTTAAACAAATCTTAGAGCTCTGAATTTCATTGTCCCAAAACAAATAGAAATAGTAGATAAGAGAAATAATGATTAGAGATATTGTTAAAATATTATCCTTGAAACGTGGAGATCTCAAAAATGAAAAAATATAATTACTCTAGGAAAATAAAAATCAAAACAAGCATTCATTCCTGAAGTGTTTTTTCCTTTTTTTTTTTTTGAAATTTTCAATTTCAATTAAATATATTCTTTTTTATGAACCCCGAAAATAGGAAAAACAACTTTATTAAAATAGAGACATCAAACACTTCAGTCAAAGAAGAACAAAGGTGCGAAATCCCACAAAAGCATGAAAAAAAGAGGTAAGCAAATCCAACCAATCATGCAGGAAATAAATAAAAGTCAAATCAGACACAAGAATGGAAAAAAGCTTCCTATATTCTTAAAGTCTATTTAAATAATCATATAATTTTTTTAAATTTATAAATAATCATATATATTTTCATAATTTCATAGATAATTATTATACCTTTTAATTATGATAACCTAAATAAATATAAATATTGTAATAAAATAAAAATAATAAATAATTATCATATAATACCAATAAAATATTATAATAAGTATAATTTTAATAAAATAACGTATATAATAAAAATTAATTTTAATATTAAGTTATTATTAGTCTATTCCAACAAATTTTATTAATACTAAAATTTATTCATCCAAAAATTAACTTTGAGATTTATATTAATATAAACATTATTAAAAAAATATTATAAATAAAATAATATCAATTTTATAAGTTACTAAATGTTAAGTATTTTTATTTTAATATTACTAATATGTCAAATAGATTTTATTATTATTAAAAGAATATGACAGAATAATGTTAAAATAAAATTTTTAATATTCAAAATATTTTATAAATTTTTTCTTATGTTACATATTACATTATTTTAATTTTAATTTATATTTATTATAGAAATTTATTTAAAGTTAATTATTGGGTTATTGTAATCAAGTGTATAATAATAAAAAGAGATATGTATAACTATTTATAAAACTAAAAAAATTTGTATAACTATTTAAGCAAACCAGAGGAATGGGTGGTATTTCCTTTAATTTGAAAAGCCATTAGCATCCCAAGAGATAAGTTTACTAATGGAATCCAGAGGAGAGTCCACCATCACAAAGATTGGTATATGAAAGCCACCGGTAATGTTTTTGCTTACACATTCTAATTTTTAATTGTCAATTATTCCTTTTTATTTCTTGTAGTATAAACACAAATTCGTCCAATTTTGTATTTCAATGTCGAAAAGGCCAAATTCATATTGAATGAGCATATGCGTCAAATCAAAGGAAACAAAACAAGTTTTTAATTAAGTAAATCAAGTTTCTCTCCATCACTGGTTCAATCGTCTGGCTCCAGAGGACCAGAAATGGCTATAGGTGCAAATTCTAACTCTGGTCTTGTTGTTCTACTGTTTCTTCAGTAGATATTCTATAAAATTGGTCTCAAAATCCTACAGAATCATAATCCTGGAAATTGATCGAGACTGATTGGTTCCTTGATTTGAGATTAACGTTTCCATAACAATTAATATCTTTGACTCGATCGATCGATTCCTTGACTTGAGAATAATGTTTCCATAACAATTAAGGCCATGTTGGGAGCTGGACAAAGTATAGGAATAATAGGATTAGACTAATTTTATAAATAATATACTTATCTTATGTTTGGCAAGCTCACTTAGACTTATATTAGATTAAGTAGATTAAATTTAAATTTAGTCCTACAATTATAGGATTAGTTATTCTAATTTTCACATAGATTTAAGGAGGATTAGACTAAGCAATGTTTGTCCCTTTATCACTTCTTCTTATTTATTTATTTATCTATGTATTGTTATTAATTAATTTTTTATTTATTTAGTTTTATTCATTCCATAAAAATTAAGTAATTTATTTTTATTTTGCCTATGACATCTTCTTTCATTTATTTATTTGTATTAATATTTAATGTTAAAATAATTAATTAATAGTATAATATATGTGCTAACAGAATTATTATTAAGAAACATCCCATTTATCATTTGATTATTATGTAAATATTAATATTTGATAAATAATTAATTTCATATTTAATTGTTTTAATAATATTTCATTTAATAGGCAATAAAATACATCATATATGAAAACATTTAATTTAAATCAATCCAATTATTCTTCTTATTGTTAAATACTATTTAATTTAACATAACCTAATATGGTATTATACCAAACATAGGATAGCACTATATATAATATAGCTTAATCTAATCTAATTTTAATAATCAACTCAATCTAATCATGCATGCTAGAATATTATCCTTGACTTGATTCTTTCCTTTACGGAATTTGATTCACTACTAATATGTCGAATTTCTACCTAATAGTTTTTTTTTTGAATTACACAAAATTATTGTTTAGATTATAACTTGTATTACATAATATTATTAATATTTATAATTAAACAATTACTAAGACTAGTTTTATATTAAATCTTATATAATACTGTCTAGATTTTTATCTTCTTTAATATTCGAGAGAATTCTATTCTACTCACATTTTGATATAGCATTGCATAGATTTTTATCATTTCTAATATTTGAGAAATGTATACTCTACTCACATTTCGAAAAGAGAGTACTTCCTTCTCTTATAATTGAAGAAGGAATTGAACCCTTACAATACTTTTGTAGGGTTCGAGCCACTATCCACACAATTATGAGAGAGTGGCTCTGACCACTCAGGTAAAGGTAATTTCTAGTTAAGAACTAAAGGCAAAGATTTTTTAAAGTTTAAATGTTTACATGTACACTCACACTATCTTAATAATATATAATTTAACAAAAATAATTTTTTAGTCCTAAGTGATTTCTATATAGATGTAAATATCAATTATTCACCACTAAAGAGCTTTGAGGAAAAATATCTATGAATTCAAAAATAAATAAACAAATAAAATTAACAATTTGTTATAAGATGAGTGTTTTATACAGTAAACACGTATAATATTTAGACAACTCTTGTCTGAAAGTTTCTAAGTAAGTATTGAACTTCACAGCTAGCTAAGTTATGATGCTTGCAAAAGAGCTAGATAGAAGTGAGAGCAAATGAGTTAAAGAGAAAGTATATTATTCACAAGAGTCTGTTTACAAGGGAGCTCGTTAGCTTGCAAGATTACTTGCTTGAGTTGTTTATTTTAAATAGCAAGTGTCAAGTCCTATTTATAGAGAGACGTACTTAGTTTTAAAGAATTTTATGTTTAGAGAGTTCTTATGGCTTATAGAGAAGAGGTAATATGCCTGATACATTCTAGAAAAAATTGGGATAGGATCGGATTGGATTGAAGGAAATATTCGATTGTGTGAGTTTTTGCCAAACCCAATCAAGTCTTGATCACCCGATCCATCTGATAACCTAACCAGATTGGCTTTTAAAAAAAAAAGTAATTAATTATAAAGCTCATGCTCACGCATCGTACGCATACCACATACATTGCATCTCTCTCACACGTCGCACGGACATTGATTCTCTATGTTTCGCTCTTTAGTCTCTTCTTCATTTTCTTCTCTTTACAAGACAAAAGCAGTTAATCAAAGAGGTTGTTGGCAGCACACCACCGTAATAAGAGATCGTATGGTAGACGACATGGCTAGTCATTGATGCAGGCTAGAGTCACCGTCGTTAACAAATCTCGTACTCCATATCGAATCTGGTCCTTCAAGCTCCAACCGAAACTTTTAATGGCATATCAATTGTTAATAATATGTTTTGTTGATAAAAAAAATCAGAAAATTTTGGGTATTGAAAATTATCCTATATGGATTGAATTTTGATTCATTACATAAATATCTAATAACTATGTTAATATTTTCTATTTAAGAAAAAGAATACCAACATCCCCGCAGTTTGATGAAATAGTTATGGAGACCTTTTTTTTTAATGGTCACACAAACCTCTTTTCAAAATATACAAATCTATTTTTGTGTTTAAAAAATATTCCTACAATGTCTTATGGGGATAAATAAATTTTCTTTGTGTTAAAAACTATCACAGACTCACACAAACTTCTAAAATTTATCTAAAAAAAGTGTCAGTGTGTCCAAAAAAAGGATATATAAGATTATTTATGAAAATATGAGATCTTTGTGACCATTTGACCAATTCACGGGATTGTCACTATCTAATGGTAGATTTATAAAAATGATTTAATGTGCGGTTAATTATATACTAACAATATGTGAAAATTAAAATTTTATGGGTTAATAAATTTATAGAAGTTATTCTATTTATTAAATATAGTTGAATTAAATAATAGTAAGACCAACTATATCGTTTGAAATTTTTTTAAAATTAAAATATGAGTTTTTATAATTCTTAAAATTAAAGTTTTAATTTATATTGTAAGATTATGAGACTATTTTATAAATTCAACTAAAACTAATTAGAAACAAGTAAATTTCTCTTTAATTTTTTAAATTCTTTTTTCAAACATAAACTTGAGCCCTTACTGATCATGTGGTGCTTTCACCTCTGCCATGTCAACTCAGATTTTAAATTACAAAAACGCTATTAAAATCTATAAAAAATGATTTGATAATTTAGGAAATAAAGAAAAGGTCAGTAAACTTTTGACCATTAAACTTTTGATTATGAAAACGTTCAGAGAAGATCGAAATCCGTATCATTAATTATTGTTATTAAAATAAATACCTTGATGTTATATTTTAAATAATTTTATTTTAAGAATAAATAAATAAAACGGTCAATTAGCCAGATACAATGTAAACAAATTAACAGTAAATATTAAATAATAATAATAATAATTATTATAGTTGATATAGATCGTCAATGTTCAACGTTGAAATTCAATGGTCTTGGGTTGTGAGTCAGTATTGACAGAGATGTTTATTATTAAGGGTCAAACTGTCAATTATTTTGGTTAGGTGGCGTGCCGTTATAGCCATGTACATTGACCGATCCCTCCAGTCAAAAAGTCAACATATTTCGGAAAACGAAAGTCAAGGGAAAGGAAATAAATAATGGTAACCGCTAGGTAGATTACATATAAAGTTAACTTAAAAGTAGCTATGTAATATTAAAAAATAATAATATGTGAAACAAATAAAGGGTTATGGATTAGCTAGTTTTGAATTCATTGTGAGTTTAACAAGATTCACTGATATTTTAGGAGTAACGATATAATTATAAATTATTCTATTCAAACAAATGTTACATTTGTATAAGTAGTTGAATGAAATTATTATTTAGATCACATTATTTATTTTTATTATTTTATGTATTTCATCAACAAATTATGCAATGCTACATTAATTTATATAAAAATCAATTATAACATTATTCATAATGTAGATACTTAGGGTGCTAGGCTCCATTTGAGATTGAAGTTGAAACTCAATAAACTGTTTATTTCATAATTTTTAATAAAAATATTATTTGATAAATTTCGTAAAACCAACTTATTTCATAATTTTTTTTTATTTTGAGAGCAGCTTCTAAAAGTATGTGAATGATTACTTTTTATAAGCAACTTATTAAATAAATCAGCACACTTTTTTAAAATCCTATTATATCCGTATTTATTTAATAAAAATATAATTATATTTTATTTGTTCATAAACCATAATATATAAATAATTAGATATCATATTATTATTATAATTAAATTACTGCTACAACTATTGTATATTCTCTTTAATATCAATTTAATGTGAATATAATAAATATTACTTTTTATTTTATTTGAATTAAGTATAAGTAAGAATTTTTATCATATTTTGTGTAACAATAAAGTTCATTAGATTTTATTTAATTAATTTTTTTACTTTATGTAATTTTATATATTTAAAAAAATTATTTTCAAACATTTATTAGACATACTCTAAAAATAAAAGATAATTTAAACTTATGCCTATTTTAATCATTAAATAATAAAATAATACTTTCGTAATAAAATTTACTAAACGCATATACTCTACTTTTCAAACTCATAATAACCGCGACAATACAATTTACCGAACACCAAACTACTTTTTTAATCAATAATTTATTTTATTTACATAATAAAAATAACTTATTTAATCAGTTATCACAATCTCAAAACCCTTAATATAACTTTTCAAATGATATTTTTATAATATGCGAATGATTAGCTAGTTCACGGTATAATTCTATTATATTTGATAGATGAAATTGATGTTTTGGCAACATTGAATACTATTTTAATTTTTAATTTTAGATTTAACGATTGCACTGATCAATGAATAGTTAGTCGTTACAAATTCAATTAATGAAGGATTGTGTGACTAAATAATAGTAAGTCACGACACATTTTCATATAAATAATAAGGGATAAACGACATTTAGTATGTTACGAATTTTGTTGGGGAAAAATTATTAGTCCAAGATTTTTTTTTTCTCATACAGATATTATTTGAAGTTCGAGAAAAGGAAAATTACTGTTTATTCAAAGTTTCCTTAATTGTTAAAAATACTCAAAAAGCTTGAATTTTTTTGGGTATATTAAATTATTTGGTATTTAAATATAACATTAAATTTTGACTAATTTAAACTCGAGCAGACCAAATACTTTGGTTAAAATAGATCAACCCAATGCCCCCCTACCAATTGAAATAGGTGTTTATTGGTCAAAAAACTTGAAATTCGGCTGCTTACACACTGTTTACAAATATTTTATCACTTTCTACCTTGCCCTCATTAGACCTTAAGTTCAATAATGTCACTAAGGGTAATATATAAGTTTAACATAAAGTACGTGATTGCAGTGGGCGACTTAACGATTTGAAAAAGAGTGATTGTAAAATGTATCAATTTCTCGATCCATTATCTATTAAATTACTCATTAAAGATAAAATAATTATTTTATTGAGATACTCTAAATTAATGAAAAAATAGAAAGCCGATGCATGTAATTTGTAAATTTCGACTGAACTGCTGAATAAATTCAAAATTTTCGAGTATTTTCGGACATTGAGTACAATTCAGCCTTTTTAAACAGGGTGAATCCGTGAGTTTTATTATTGAAATATAAATGAACTTTGACCTAATTTTTGAAGTAAGAAAGCGGATAATTAACAAGATATTATTAATGTTAGGAGATTTTAGTGAATTTTGAAACACTAGAAGGGAAGTGAATATTTTCGCCAAACGATAGCGAATTTGAGTTGTTCTCCATATCGTGAACTCCAGAGATTTTTTTTTTTTTAAATATTATACAATTGAAGTTTATTGAAGACCAATAGATATAAGGAATTATTTGCACAACCATTACCAAGACTCAAAATCTCTACTTTAGAGTTATGAAGAGGAGGAAACGACCAATCCAAATCAAGGGATTATTGGCAACCCTATAAAAAAATTTAAAACTAAGAAAACAAAATTTTTTTTTATAAAATTAATATCAAAGCATATACATTATATATATTTTTTGCATTGTATTTTCTTTCCAAAGTATTTTTATGCCTTGTGTTTGGGTAATATCGGGCATGTCTTCTCAAGGCCCTTCCAGCTCGAATAAAATACCCCGAGGACAGCTTAGCTCGAGTAGAAGTACCGACCACTGGCACAAAGACGACCTCATTAGACGTCAAAGCTAGTCAAGGTCGAGGAATTCAGAGTCACTCGAGCTCCGAGCTCTTTTGCGAGCTCGAGGTCGTCCGCCCCAGTCAAAGTTGGTCAAGGTCGAAGACCGAGCACTCCTTTCCTGCTCGCAGAAGGTAAGTCCCCGAGCACAACTGGGTTGCGCTAGTCACGGGACGAATGGAATGTAAGACTCAGCCCAGGGCAGCCCGACCCATTTTCTCAGAATCTTGGCACACCTTTTAATGTCTGACCAGGGCTCCACATGGTATGGTGGTGATACTATTGCCGATGGCCGGCACATGCCCCCACGGTGTCATCATCCTAGCGCACATGCCCGATATGGTAATCTGGCCACGTGAACTGGGTTAAGGAGACAGCCGCGCATCTCCAGGGAATATTACGCAAATCCCGGCTGTGAGAGGGACCCAGACACCTCAAGCGCGGGAATGGACGGTCGGGAGAGTAAGAGCGGGAAAAATGGAGTATAAAAGGAAACGAACGGGTACGTTACAAGGGTTGGAAATTTTCATTCACAAGGGTTACAAAAACTTATACAGGTTCTTCTTATCTTGACTTTCCTTACATTGATCCTCTGAATAACTACATATTCATTCAAAAAGGGAGGGCGAAAAATATCCCTTTCATCTTTCCGGTCTCTCTCACTAAGGGAGATACCAAAAAGAACAACCCGATTACTGACTTGAGCATCGGAGGGTTTTCGCCGGAACACGCCCGGCTACCCCTGACCCTATTTTCGGTGAGTACAGGTTCAGGAGATCTTCGTTATGGAAAAGACAACGGAATAGGACGAATGAGACAATCCTGCTCGAGCTCGAGCTAATCGCGAGCAGAGTATTTCGAGTACTGTAGATAGTCGCGAGCGTAAGGTTCGAGTAATCGTTTGAAGACACGCGGATAAACTACATCAACATCTTTTGGCGCCGCCTCGTGGAATTGGCACAAAAGCCCGATTTCCTAATACGCTCAAGATACACAACGCAACGATGAGGGAAACAAATCAAGAGGAGTAAGTCCGAAGAATCAAGAACCTTGAGAGAAGTGGCCAACGAGGCCTGTAATAGGGAGATCCATGAAAGAATGGATCTGATGGAGAAACAGATGGAGACTCGACTTCCCTATTGCAAGAACTCGTGGAGGACGGAGAAAAGCATGTAATGATGTCCCTGAGTCCAGCTGAGGAATGCTCATGTTCGGAAAATGTGGGAGATGAAGCCCAAAGACCTAGGGCACCAAATGTTACAGATGAGGAAGAAACAAACATGGAGGAAAGGGGTCCCGCCAAGACTTGCAGAGATGCACCCGACCTCTCGCCTGAAGAGTTGGAGGAGAGGTGCGCAGTTGGCACAAGTCGTGGAAGACCTCCGGGAACCGGAAAGAGCCCAAGTCGGCGAATAATGCCGGATAACGAATCTCCACTCTCGACGGAGATCACGGGTGTCACGATCCCACGTGACTTCCGCTTCCCGATCTGAAGTTCTCGTGGAAAATGATCCATTAGTGCACATAGAATCGGCTCAACGACATGACAGGGTGCAAGGATTGTCGCAGCTCGGAGATGCCGGCCTTCCCACTCACCCCGGAGGGAAGAGCGAGAGAATGGTACCGCAGACTCCCACTGGGAAGCATCTCGAGCTTGAACAGATGTCAGTGGAGTTCGCAGAGCAATTCCGGGCGCAGTGACCCCGAGGATGACATGATGGAGTCGTCGAGTAAGGCGTAGGAGGGAGAATCTCTCCGGAGTTTGTCAAAAGATACCATAGATCGGTTCTAGATCTTGGTGCGCTTAACCATCCCCAAGCTCCGAGAGGATCGAAGGATGGGATCCGGATGGGGAGACCATGGTATAATCTGCGAGTCCTTCGATCCATTCAGTATTCTGGACGCTGTATGAGCGGTGTAAAACCGGATATGGTAATCAAGAAGAAAAATCGCCAAACCGAGGAACGAGCAGGTCAACGGAGCAAAGAGGAAGGAGAAGGGGTCCTGCCCGAGGGGCACAAGCTCCAAAGGCAACAAGGGACCAGGTTGCCCTGTACAACCCTTACCAGAGAGCTACCCCACCGCGGATGGTTCCTCTGCTACCTCGAAGATCTCCAGGTCGGGATCACAAGGAGTATAGGCGTCACAACGACCACACATCCCGCAACCAGCCACCAAGCAGACCTGAGGTGAACCACAACAGGACCGATCGTCCATTGCCACCCCCACCGAGAAGCTTCCCAAGGGATAGGGCGATACAAGTGGTGGAACAGAGCCCTGCTTACAAGCAGTATACGAGGTTGAAGGTATCTCTAAAGAGGTACTTCAAGTGGTCGAGGAGCGAGGATCGCCGAGCCTTCCAACACCGATGGCCAAGTCACCGGCAAGCTGAACAAGGGCTGCTCGCTGCTTCCATGGTGACCATGGCCACTCCACATCACAGTGTCGTGATTTGAAAACCAGTGGAGGATCCGGTTAGAATCTAGTACTTGGATGAGTTTGTTGAAGGGGGCACCCGTGGTGGAGTAAGCAGCTCGAGGAAGATGGCCGAGCTTACTGAAATAGACATGGAGCCACCGTCCACGAGGGTAATCTCGTGAGGGCCCACGATGGCGGGAAGTTCAAATAGGGCTCGAAAAACTATCGCAGACATGCCACGCCTACCGAGAAGTCTTGTTCATCGCCTCGCCGCCAAGAAGGCCAAGGTTCGACAGTGCCAATTATGTGGACGGATGAAGACGAGGAGGGGTGTCAGTACCTCACGAGGATGCCCCGTGGTAAAAGCCAACGTAGCAAACAAGGAAGTTGATCGAATCATCGGTTGACTCGTGGAGCTCGATGGATATTCTTTTCAAATCCACACTCGAGGATTTGGGAATAACAGGTGCGAGCCTCGAGCAGACGAGCACTTCCTTGAAAGGATTCGGGAAGGAAAGCTAAAACCTCTGGGAATCATCAAGCTAGCAGTAATCATGGGCTCGAAGCCTTTCGAGAAGAACATGATGCTGGATTTCGTGGTAGTATATGAAGCCAGCCCGTACCACGCAATTTTAGGGAGGTCGTTTATGAGGATCAGCCAATGCGTGCTATCCACCCATTACTTAGCCCTAAAGTATCGAGTAAATGGGACTGTAGGGGTCGTGAAAGGCAGCCAAAGGGTGGCGAGGAGCTGCTACGCTATAGCTGCCAAAGAAACTATGTAGATAACCTCGCTGGACTCGAGGGGGGAATCAAGGAATGGAAGGCAAGAGCCGGCTGAGAAGTTGGAGGAGGTCGAGGTGAGAGCGAAGCACCCAGAAGAGAATCCGAGTCGGCTCGGCCTTAGCGAGCCGTTGAAGGAAAAGTTGGTGGAGTATCCACGAGCACATGCAGATGTGTTCGCATGGACGCATGAGGATATGCCTGGGATCGACCCAGAAGTGGCGTGTCACAGGCTGGCAATACGGAGAGATGCTAGGTCAGTAAGGCAGAAAAGAAGATGCGTCAACCGTGGAACGCGCAACTCCTGATGAAATATTTCCAGTAAGTCCCCTTGTATTGTGAAGTGTTAATGTAATATTCCTACCCAAAATGAGATGTGTAAAAGTGTAAATGTATATGAGAATAAGAAAAGCATTCATAATGTAAGTTCAAGATGAAGAACAGAAGCTTAAGAAGAACTCCTTGGCCAGAAGTCCCAAAGCCTAAGTGTTAGGTGGGACGGTGCCAAGCTTAGGTCACTTGCAGGCCTGAGCAGGAGTAACACCAGAAGAAGCTTGGGTCAATTACAGGCTCGAGCAGAAGAAGCTTGGGTCAATTGCAGGCCCGAGCAGAAGCTCAAGAAGAACTCCTTGGCCAGAAGTCCCAAAGCCTAAGTCTTAGGCGGGACGGTGCCACGCTTTGGTCAATTGCAGGCCCGAGCAGGAGTAACAGCAGAAGAAGGTTGGGTGAATTGCAGGCCTAAGCAGAAGTTCAAGAAGAGCTCATTGGCCAGAAGTCCAAAAGCCTAAGTGTTTTAGGCGGTGCCAAGCTTGGATCAATTGCAGGACCGAGCAGAAGTTTGAGAAGAACTTCTTGACCCAAAGCCTAAGTCTTAGGCGGGACGGTGCCACGCTTGGGTCAATCTGCAGCCCCGAGCAAGAGTAATGTAAGAAGCTTGGGTCAATTGCAGGCCCGAGCAGGAGTAACAGCAGAAGAAGCTTGGGTCAATTGCAAGCCCGAGCAGAAGTTCAAGAAGAGCTCCTTGGCCAGAAGGCCCAAAGCCTAAGTCTTAGAGTGGACGTGCCAAGCTCGGGTCAATCGCAGCCCGTGGGAGTAACACAAGAAGAAGCTCGGGTCAATTGCATTCCCGAGCGAAGTTCAAGAAGAGCTCATCGGCTAGAAGTCCCAAAGCCTAAGTCTTAGAGCGGACTTGCCAAGCTCGGGTCAATTGCAGCCCGAGCAGGAGTAACAGCAGAAGAAGTTTGGGTCAAAATGCAAGCCCGAGCGTAAGTTCAAGAAGAGCTCCTCGGCCGAAGTCCCAAAGCCTAAGTCTTAAGCGTGACTGTGCCAAGCTCAGGTCAATCGCAGCCCGAGTAGGAGTAACAGCAGAAGATGCTCGGGTCAATCGCATGCCCGAGCGTAGTTCAAGAACTCCTCGCCGAAGTCCCAAAGCCTAAGTCTTAAAGCGGACTGTGCCAAGCTCGGGTCAATTACATGCCCGAGCAGGAGTAACAGCAGGTAAGCTTCAGGTCAATCGCAGTCCCGAGCGAAGTTCAAGAAGAGCTCCTCGCCGAAGTCCCAAAGCCTAAGTCTTAGGCGGACGCGCTAAGCTCAGGTGAATTGCAGCCCGAGCAAGAGTAACACCGTAAGAAGCTTGGGTCAATTGCAGCCCGAGCAGATGCAAAAGTTCAAGAAGAACCCTCGGCCGAAGTCCAAAAGCCTAAGTCTTAGAGTGGACGTGCCAAGCTCGGGTCAATTGCAGCCCGAGCAGGAGTAATACCGTAAGAAGCTCGGGTCAATTGCAGGCCCGAGCAGATGCAAAAGTTCAAGAAGAACTCCTTGGCCGAAGTCCAAAAGCCTAAGTCTTAGAGTGGACGTGCCAAGCTTAGGTCAATTACGTGCCCGAGCAGGAGTAACACAAGAAGACACTTGGGTCAATTGCAGTCCGAGCGTAAGAAGTTCGAGAAGAACTCTTGGCCGAAGTCCCAAAGCCTAAGTCTTAGAGCGGACCGTGACAAGCTTGGGTCAATCGCAGCCCGAGCGTAAGAAGTTCGAGAAGAACTCCTGGCCGAAGTCCCAAAGCTTAAGTCTTAGGCGGACGTGCCAAGCTCGGGTCAACTGCAGTGCTCGAGCGTAAGGCTTCAGTTAATTGCAGCCCGAGCGTAAGCTCAGAAGAACTCCTGGCCAAAAGTCCCAAAGCCTAAGTCTTAGGCGTGACGTGCCAAGCTCAGGTCAATTGCAGCCCGAGCAGGTGAGTAACACAAGAAGACGCTGGTCAATTGCAGCCCGAGCAGATGCTCAGAAGAACTCCTCGCCAAAGTCCCAAAGCCTAAGTCTTAGGCGGACGTGCCAAGCTCGGGTCAATTGCAGCCCGAGCAGGGAGTAACACAGAAGACGCTCGGGTCAATTGCAGCCCAAGCGTAAGAAGTTCAAGAAGAACTCATTGGCCAGAAGTCACAAAGCCTAAGTCCTAGGTGGGACGGTGCTCGGCAAGGCTAATTACCGACAGAGCATGAAAGATGCTAAGGCCAAAAGTCCTAAAGCCTAAGCCTTAGGGAGGATGGTGTCTAGCAGGAGCCAATTGAAAGCTCGAGCAAGAAAAATATAGGGAAGCGTAAAAGGCCGCGAATTCAGTCCATCATTAATGAGTTTCCAATCTTATCTCGTTTCACTCAAAAGACTAGAAACTGGGGGACTGGTGTTTGGGTAATATCGGGCACGTCTTCTCGAGGCCCTTCCAGCTCGAATAAAATACCCCCAGGACAGCCTAGCTCGAGCGGAAGTCCCGACCACTGGCACAAAGACGACCTCATTAGATGTCAAAGCTAGTCAAGGTCGTGGAATTCAGAGTCGCTCGAGCTCCGAGCTCCTTTGCCTGCTCGAGGTCGTCCACCCCGGTCAAAGCTAGTCAAGGTCGAGGAATTCAGAGTCGCTCGAGCTCCGAGCTCTTTTGCGAGCTCGAGGTCGTTCGCCCCAGTCAAAGCTGGTCAAGGTCGAAGACCGAGCACTCATTTCCTGCTTGCAGAAGGTAAGTCCCCGAGCACAACTGGGTTGCGCCAGTCATGGGACGAATGGAATGTAAGACTTGACCCAGGGCAGCTCGACCCATTTTCTCAGAATCCTGGCACACCTTTTAATGTCTGACCAGGGCCCCACATGGTATGGTGGTGATACTATTGCCGATGGCTCAAGACATGCCCCCACTGTGTCATCATTCCTAGCGCACATGCCCGACATGGTGATCCGCCACGCGAACCAGGTTAAGGAGACGACCACGCATCCCTGTGGAATATTACGCCAATCCCGGCTGTCAGAGGGACCCATACACCTCAAGCGCGGGAATGGACGATCGGGAGAGTAAGAGCGGGAAAAATGGAGTATAAAAGGAAACGAACGCGTACGTTACAAGGGTTGGAAATTTTCATTCACAAGGGTTACAAAAACTTATACAGGTTCTTCTTATCCTGATTTTCCTTACATTAATCCTCTGAATAACTACATATTCATTCAAAAAGGGAGGGCGAAAAATATTCCTTTCATCTTTCCGGTCTCTCTCACTAAAGGAGATACCAAAAAGAACAATCCGATTACTGACTTGAGCGTCGGAGGGTTTTCACCGGAACACGCCCGGCTACCCTTGACCCTATTTTCGGTGAGTGCAGGTTCAGGAGATCTCCGTTCTGGAAAAGACAACGGAATAGGACGAAGGAGACAATCCTGCTCGCGAGCAGAGGATTTCGAGTACTATAGATAGTCGCGAGCAGAAGGTTCAGAGTACTGTTTGAAGACACGTGGGAAAAACTGCATCAACACCTTGGGTACAATGAATTTTCTTTATTACATTGTAAAGAATTTATTTTACTAATTTTGAAATAAAAAAGTTAAGAGCTGATAAGATAATGTTAATGTTACGAGATATTAGCGAATTTTGAAACATAAGAGGAAAGCGAATATTTTAACCAAACCGTAGGAAATTTTAGTTGTTTTCCATTTTGCGAACTCCATGGATTTTTCTTTTCTTTTGATATTATACAATTGAAGCCCATATATATATATATATATATGAAATACTTTTACAATCATTAGGGAGACTTAAAATCTCTACCTTAAAGTTATAAAGAGGAGGAGCCAACCAACTCAATTAAGGAGTTGTTGGTAATTCTAGAAAAACATAAAATTAAGAAAATAATTTTTACTTTAGGAAAGAAAATACAATGCAAAAAAAAAAATAATAATAATGTATGGATCAATCCGCGAAATTGGTCGTCAATGTTGATACATAATGTCGATCGGTCCAAATAATTATCAACGACTATCAAGCAACATATCAATTAATTGCCCAATAAAAGAAAGAAAAAGGAAAACTAAAATATGACCACATTCATTTCACTGCATGACAACAGAAGACAAAAAACAGCAAGTTGATAATTAATTTAATTACAGACTTTACTAGCAACTTGGTCTTGATGCATGCAAAATTGTAAAAGCGATCAAGTCGTACTTTTGGATAACTGTACATGTTTAATTGCTGAATAATTTAAATTTGTCCTCAGTCACCAAAGTCTAAATTCAAACCCACGTGGTTATTGAACCACTCTTAATAGTCAAAGAAAATGTCCATGTTTTGCCTTTACAAGAGTCTTATTTGAATAATGTTCAATAATTGGATATAGGCAAATATTTTACGGCAAAAATTGATAACAGCAGTTAAGGAGAATGACAGCTTAAATTAAATTTTTAGCCTATATTTTTTTTTATAAATTAAAATCAGGAGATAGAGATTTACCTCCAATGAGTTATCAATATGTTGTTACTAATTAATGTGAAAACTTTCATAGACAAACTCATTCAAGCGACAAAATAATATAAATCTTGCAAAAACTTCAGAAAAATGCGTCAATCTTGCTTTTATAATATTCATAATTTTTAACTTTTATGATCCAAGAAAATGAAAGTAGTTGGTCAAAGATTCAAATTGACAATAACATGAAAACAGTAAAATATAATTACAAAAAACATGAGATTTGTAGAATTGTTTAGAGTTCAATACAGTCTATTCAACGAGATAACGACAAAGCCGCACCTTTTACTAGGCCAGGCTGGGGATGGAGAAAAATTGAAGATAGATTATTCCAATATTAAAAGCAAAGTTTAACACTAATTCATTGCTTAATCGAACTTGCAAAAAGATCAAGATTTGGCGCCCTATTACTAGTGGTCGACTTCCTGGCTGCGGGATATAGCAATTGTCAAAAAGCTATAAAAAAGATCAAGATTGACCACGAATTAAATTTATTTTTCAAACAAAGAAGTGGCAGATCATGAATTGTCTAACAATTGAGCCCCTCTTGTCTTTTAATGGGGATGATCTGACTTCAAAAATACGGTATTTCGAAATAGATTCAATCCATTTTAAGCCAGTTAATATCTGGGCTACTATCACAAATTTTTTTTTAAATACCGTCGGAAAGTTAATTTAAAAGATTTGAGTATTTTATTGTATCACAAATTTGAATCTGAAATTTGAAAACATATTATTATTCTTAGAAAGGAGATTGTTAATTTTTGTTTTACTGAAATTAATATATATTATTTATCTTTTACTATTTTCATAATAGTAAATCATATCTCTGACAACATAATTTAATAAAATTACTTTTGTTTTCATGTATACTTTTATTTATATTTATTATACATTAAATAAATAATATCAATCGAAATTAAAATAAAAAATTTAAGTATTAATTAAAAAAAATATGTTTCCGTATGAACAAAAAATTAATAACAAAATATTTTTATTATATTTTTGTTATTTTCTTATATTTTTATTATAATAAATATATATTATATTTTCTCAAGATAAACTATAAAAAAAATCTATTTATCCCTCTTTTCTTTTAAATTTTTGGTAACGTTAGATTTTTTAAATATTATAAAAATTATAAAAAAATAAATGATATATATTAATTTAAGGTGAACTTGGTAATCTCTCCTTCTTGAAATAAATAAATAAACGGTAAAATGTCCTACTTATTCTTCGGTGACCTCATTGCGCATGTTTGTTATTATTATTATTATTATTTTTAACAAACAACAAAACAAAACAAAACTACTTGTTAGCTTCAGTTCGGTATCAACATAATATATTCCACGTCCTTTTCATGTGACAAACAACATCATCTTTTCATTTAAATACAACTTAATTAAATAGAGAATCAATCTATAAACTTATGAAGACACCCTTAAAGAATCGTTTATCTGAATAACCACCAAAGAATTTCTTAATATTAATTAAAATCTAAGTTGAAGAATCAATTTGAGTACTAATTTTATTTTATTTTTTTCCCAAATTGATAAACATTACTTCAGGTAATATTATCAGAAATTTTTGACCGAATTCTACAGTATGCGGTCCCCCTTGACCAAGCATGGCGTTAAAAGATCACCGGCTATTAAATGCAGAATCAAATATTTGTGCTAACAGATAAATTAGTATATAGTTTCTTTACTAATAAGGAACAAAATGTTATAATTTGAAAATAGAAATGAAATCTCGTTATCATAATTAATATCTGTTTTACAATTTGAGCTATACTAAATTAATCTTATCTATGTTATTAAAAAATACAATAGTCTCATTACTTGAGACTATTAACATATGCCTCAAGGTATACATTCATTATCATCTAAGCTCATGTGTTAGTAGTGTGTTATAGTGTTAATAACGAAATGCAAGGCCTTTGTGGTTTGTTTGTGTTGTGCAAATTTTCTAACGACATACATTTTCTAATAATGAAAATAAAAATATATACAGATCGTACAAAGAAAATAAAAATTAACATATTTATCATAAACTCTAAAAATAAAAACATATACAATCTGAAATTTACTAAGATTTTAGATACATATCTAAATTTTGTAAGATTACTTATATGAAGGAGAAATTCTAGAATACAATAGAAATATTATTTTAGTCATACAATAAATAAATAATACTAAGACATATATATAATTATTTTGAAAAATTTTTATGTAAGTAGTGATTATATTAAATTTATATATATATATATATATATATTAACTGATTATATTACCTTTAATATATTTTAAAATTTATCTGTATAAAAACACGAAGTTTACTGGCAGACAACAATTTCATTGGCTCCGATAACAAGAAATTAACCTAATTAATTTTGTTCAATATTTTTTTTGTCCCACTATAACATCATTTTGTAATATAGTTCTAGGTGGGGAATCATGTTTGCGACTTTTTCTTTTAAAAAAAGTCCAAATTTTTCGTAATAATACCGAAAAAAAGAAAAAAGAAAAAGAAAGAAATCTTGTTTAATTTTATGAAGTAGCCTGGAAACAGAGTGAGCGACTATTAAAAGACCACGAGTTCTGTTCATGGACCTCACAATGATTAAACAATTTCAAATATAAAACCAATAACTCAAAATAAAATACATCAATCACACCAATCTTTAAACGGGACGCAACTCCATTACTAAATTTCCTCCCTCTCACGTGCCAAGATTCCGAGAAGCCTCGACAGAAGAAACCTCCTAATTGCTTCTCTAACAACAAATTTGATTTTTCATTGTTGCTTCCCCTTTAAATACAAATCCACCAACACTCTTTTTTTCCACTCAAAACACACCAAACCAATTTCCATTACATCTTATCTTCGATACAAAGTATTGCTTTCCTTTTAAATATGGCATCTCCAGATGAAGCATCAACTTTAGAACTCATCAGCCGCTATCTTCTTGCTGACCAGTACTTCACTTCTTCAATGGATCATACTTATAGCTTCAATAGTATCTCAAACCTTCCACAAAACCATAGCTTAGTCATCAACCCAACAACAACTACAGCAACAACAGTTACTACTACAACTGATCATAGTAATATCAGCAGCAGAAACAAGCCTTCAAGCACCTTAAAACAACGGAAGCCAGCTTGTATAAAAAACGTAACCATACCCCAAACTACAAGCTTCAATTTGGTGAGCTGTTTGAATGTTAATGATAATCATAGTAACCCTGTTGCAGTGAAAAATAAAGATTCGGATTCTGCTGATAATAATAATAATAAGGAGAAGCATTACAGAGGAGTAAGGAGACGGCCGTGGGGCAAATATGCAGCTGAAATCCGGGACCCGAATAAAAAAGGGAGCCGGGTTTGGCTTGGAACTTTTGATACCGCTGTTGAAGCTGCCAAAGCTTATGACAACGCTGCGTTTAGGCTGCGTGGAAGCAAAGCGATATTGAATTTCCCTCTCGAAGTCGGTGGGAGTTTGGATTCTAAAGTGGAAGTTGATTGTGGGAGGAAGAGGAAATATGAGGAAAACGAGGGTTTTCAGAGAAACGTGGTGGTGAAGAAGGAGGAGGAAACGGTAACGCTGGGTGGTGGAGGTGGAGGTGGAGGTGGCGTTGGACCGTTGACGCCATCAAGTTGGTTCGGGTGTTGGGATGACGGAAAGGGAATATTTAGTGTGCCCCCGTTATCTCCGTTATCTCCTTATGCTTGCATTAGCCCGTTGCGTGTTTGCTAAATTTGGAAATTTTTGACGATAGAATAGTGATAAAAAAAATCATAATTAAATATGATGACATAGTGATTAGTGAGGTGTGTTTAATCATCTTATGGGCTTATGTACATACACAAGTTATTAGAGAGTGCAATACGCAAACAAGTTGCGATGTGTTAGGGGACCATGTTTCTGAGATTTATTTATTTTTAATGAATTGGGTTATTTCTTAATCTCCTTCCATTATTGATGTTATTTTTACCTTTCAAGAATCAAGATCAAATATATTGAATGAAAGAGTACAACGTCAGTCTAATAAAATTTCATCTCATTAATTAAATTTAATTTTCAAGTTACAAAAGCTGCAATGCAAGAACTACAAACTATTGCATTAAATCATCAACTACAGAAATTATGAAGTACCTCTCTTGTACTAAAATTATTTAATACACATATGATATGTGTTCATAAATTAAGTATTATATTAATTACATGATAATTTTTTAAAGGATTTTACTAAGTTATAATTTGTGTAACTTATAATTTATTGTAAAATATATAAAAATTATATAAGAATTTTCTTATAATTTTTTTTCTTCTAATCGTCTTAATTTTTTAATGATTGATCAATTGTGTGATAATTTAATTAATTTTTTTAATAAATATATACATTTTATTAATCATTAAAAATAAGAAAGGTTATGAAAAAAAATTAGTAATATAACAATGTGACTTTCATGTTATATAAATTATAAGTTACGTAAATTATAATTTAATAAATTTTTTTTAAAAAATAAATAAATATATATCATATATATTTATATATATTAAATAACTTTAGATATATGAGATAGTCTAAAATTTCTCAATCCGTCAACCTCATCTTTAGTTTTTGAAAAACCAATTTGCTAGCTTTTTGGAACGCAATAAGACAAAATGTAAGCAGATAAGGGGCAATTTTTCCATCCTTCAACAGTTCCGCAGAAGTGAGGTAATAACACGTTTGATGGCAACGGTTAACACATTTTTGCCTTCAGCTGCCTAACACCTTACACGTTCATAATAGGTCCAAGAAATAGTATCAACATTTTAGCGCCATCTGTGGAGAATAGTTCAAAAAACCAGAATTTATAGTACACTTCAGAAACGACGTGACAATGAGAGGCAATAGCCGAAGAGGAGTAAGTCCCGAAAAATCGGTGACTCTGAGGGAGGCGGCTAACGAGGCTCGAGATAGAGAGATACAGGAAAGGATGAACCGAATGGAGAAGCAGATAGAGACACTAACGTCTATCTTATAAGAACTCAGAGATGGACAGAGGAGAGCATGCAATGACGTTTCAGAATCCAGTCGTGGGAATGCTCCCACGGGGACGTGGGAACTGGAGCCCAAAGGCAGAAAGCACAGAATGCAATCGGAATGGAGGAGGCAAACCGGGAGGAGAGAGAGTCAAGACAACAGTTGCAGGACATAGCACCAGAACATGTGCTAGTTGCGTCGTGGAATCCTTCCCACGTAGAAGAGCTGGAGGGGGAGGTTCGCAGGTTGGCTCAGGTCGTTGAGGATATCCGGGAAAATGAAAAACTCCGAGTTGGAGGACTAGGCTAGACAATGAGACCCCACTCTCAATAGAGATCATGAGTGTCACAATCCCTAGCGATTTCTGTTTTCCCGATTTAAAGTTTTCAGGGAAAAGTGACCCGTTAGTGCATATCGAGCGCTTCAATGATATAACTAGAGTCTAGGACTTGACGACAGCCCAAAGATGTAGAGCCTTCCCACTTACCTTGAAAGGGCGAGAGCAAAAATGGTACCGTAAGTTACCGTGAGGGAGTATTCAGAGCTTCGAGCAGATGTGCATAGAGTTTGCAGAGTAGTTTCGGGGGACGGTAGCTCTCGAAGACGATATGATGGAGTTAGTTGAGATCAAACAGAAGGAGGAAGAGTCCCTTCGAGATTTCGTCAAGAGGTATCACCGAGCAGTCTTAGATCTCAGAACATTCAATCACACCCAGACGTTGAGAGGATTAAAGGAGGGGGTGAGGATGGGAAGGCTCTGGTACAATTGGCGGAGTCTTTCGTAAAGATGGATATCGTGATTGAGAAGGACAAAGCGGCAAAGTTGAGGAGCGAGCAAATCGGCGGAGCCAAACGTAGGGAGAAAGGGGGCCTGCTTAGGGTTCGTCAACCTCCAGAGGGGCAAGGAATCGAGCCGCTCCTTACAACCATTTCCAGAGGACCCTCTGACTGCGAATGGATCACGCTCCACCCCCAGATCTCATAGCAAGGACCAGATGGATTACCATCAATTCGGTGGTAACCCGCCTTGTAACCCCTTTATGAATAGGCTCGTGCAGAACCACAACAGAATTGACCATCCGCTGCCTTCACATGCGGGTAACTTTCCTAGGGATAAGACTATGTAGATGATTGACCAAAATCCTACCTATAGGCAGTACACTCCTCTGAAGGTTTCGCTATAAGAGATGTTCCATGTCGTAGAGGAACGAGGTCTACTGTGTTCCCCAACACCAATGTCCAAATCGGTGAATAGGAAGGACATGAGCAGGTTTTGCAGATTGTACAATGATCATGGCCATTCAATATCTCAGTGCCGTGATTTGAAGAACCCGGTAAAGGATTTAGTGAGAAATTGGTACCTGGATGAATTCATCGATGGGGGACACCGAGTGGTAGAGCGGCAACAGGCAGAGAATGACCAGGCTTGTGATATGGATCTCGAACAGCCTACTATGAGGGTGATAGCAGGAGGGCTGACGATGGCAGAAAAATCGAACAGAGCCAAGAAAAACTATAGTAGATATACTTTTGCTAACCGGGAGGTCCTACTCATTATGCCTGCTACAAAGAAAGCCAGAACCAGACAAGTTCTGATTATGTGGACGGTGGAAGATGAGGAAGAGGTCCTCTATCCCCATGAAGATGCCCTAGTTATAAAGGCAAATGTTGCAAACAGGGAGCTCAACTGGATTCTGGTAGACTCAGGAAGTTTAATAGACATTCTCTTCAAGTCCACCCTGGATGAGATGGGAATAGCAGACGCAAGGCTCGAGCACACAAACACCTTCTTGAAGGGATTCGGTGGGGGAAGGCTGACCTCCTAGAAATTATGAATTTGCCAGTGACTATAGGCTTGAAGCCTTTTAAGAAGAACATGATGCTTGACTTCGTGGTTGTGGACGAGGTCAACCCTTATCAGGTGATATTGGGAAGGCCGTTCATGAGAATCAGTCAATCGGTGATGTCCACGCACTACCTGCCACTGAAATATCGTATGAACGGAGTGGTGGAGGTTATTAAGGGCGATCAGAGGGTCGCGAGATGCTGCTATGCAACAACGGCTAAGGAACCGATGTAGGTGACATCGCTAGATGCTAGAGGGGAGTCAAAGAAAGGGAGACAAGAACCCGCTGAAGAATTGGAGGAGATTCTGATAAGACTGGATGACCAGGAAAAGAAATTTAAGATCGGCTCGGGCATAAGCTAGCAGCTGAGTAGGAGTTTGGTCGAGTGCTTGCGAGCCCATTTTGATGTGTTCGCCTGGTCACATGATGACATGTCAGGGATTGACCCGAAGGTGGCATGCCACAAGCTAACAGTGAGAAGAGATACGAAGCCAGTAAAGCAGAGGAGGAAGTGTGTCAACCAGGAAAGATATGACGCTATGAACAGCAAAGTGTAGAAGCTGTTAAAGGCAGGATTCATAAGGGAAGTTAATTACTCCGAATAGATCTCGAATATGGTACTGGTCAAGAAGGCAAACAGAAAATGGAGGATGTGTGTGGATTTCACATATTTAAATAAAGCCTGTCCTAAAGACAGTTTCTCATTGCCAAAGATAGACCAACTGGTTGACTCCACGGCCGGACACAGTTGGCTCAGCTTCATAGACGCCTTTTCCGGTTACAACCAAATGCCCATGTTTGGGTAGGACGAGGAATGCGCGGCCTTTGTCACTAATCAAGGTCTATTCTGTTACAAGATTATGCCTTTGGCTTAAAGAATGCGTGAGCAACATATCAGAGATTGGTGAACAAGATCTTTAAACCTCTGATTGATCGCAAAATGAAAGTTTACGTGGACGACATGATCACCAAGTCCAACGATGCAAAAGAACATGTCAAGCATCTAGAAGAGACCTTTGCGCTCTTGAAGGAGTATATCGGGGTGGGCAATTTCGAACTCAGATCGGATTTAATCGGATTTCGGATAATTTGGATTGTGGAAAAATCAATCCGATTTCAATCCGAACTTTAATTCGATCCGAATCCGATCCAAATAATTCGGATCGGATATATATTTCGGATTAATTCGGATTTGGATTGGATTGGATCGGATGAATTCATATTTCGGATTCGGATCATAATTTTGGATTCGGATTGAATTCGGATGTGGGACTTTTTTGACAATTTTCTCAATAAATTTATGAAATTTATAATTAATGCAAACCATAACAAACTCACAAGAAAATAATACAAACACATGTAGACAGATCCAGCAGCTTCAAACTCAGGTCGTGGTGGCAACAAAAATGGGCTTGTGGGTAGTGGGTTCGTGGCTCGTGGTCGGTGGCTGAAATGGGCTCGCGGGTAGTGGTTGTGGCTGGGGTTGGGTTCGTTGGTCGTGGGTAGTGGCTGAGCTGTCGTGGCTCGTTGTCGGCGGCTGAAATGGGTTCACGGGTAGTGGTTGCGGCTGGGGTTGGGTTCAGTGGTCGTGGGTAGAGGCTGAGCTGGGTTCGTGCTTTCGTGGCTCATGGTCAGCGGTTGAAATGGGTCTGTGGGTAGTGGATGCAGCTGCCGGCTGGAGTTGGCTGTGTTGGTCTTGGGTAATGGCTGTCGGCTGGGTTGGGTGTGTTCGTTCATGGCTCACTGGTTGTAGCCTTGTGGAATGAGCAGATCGTGGTTGCTGCCTTGCTGCTGATCGCTGAGTGGTCACTGGCTGGGTTCGTTCGGTGGACAGCGGCTGAAATGGGTTTGTGGGTAGTAGATGCGGCTGCCGGCTGGGGTTGGGTGTGTTGGTCTTGGGTAATGGCTGCCGGATGGGCTGGGTGCTGGGTTTGTGGCTCACTGGTTGTGGCCTTGTGGAATGAGCAGATCGTGGTTGCTGATTGTAGCTTTGAGTGTTAGTGAGTCACTGGATGCCTGGATCGTTGGTCTTAGTCTTAGCTCTTAGGTTTTTTGATTTTGGTTTTCTGAATAGTGAACTGAATTTTGAAGCTGAACTGATGTTGATTTAAGATTAATGGAAGTGTAAATCCGATCGGATGGTTTGGATTAATCCGAATCCGAGCCGATCCTATTCAAATCCGATCTGATTGCATAATTTATATCCAATCGGATTTGATGTTAAATTCGAACCCGATCTCAACAAATTCAGATTACATCGGATCGATTCGGATTTGGATAAATCCGATCCGATGCCTACCCCTAGGAGTACAGAATGAAGTTCAACCCAGAGAAGTGTGTCTTTGGAATAGGTTCTGGGAAGTTCTTAGGCTTCATGATCAGTCACAGAGGAATTGAGACCAATTTAGAGAAGATAAGGGTGGTACTAGAAATGAAGTCCCCACGCACTCTTAAAGAGATACACTGTCTCAGGAGTAAGTTAGCGGCCCTGAATAGCTTTATCTCCCGAGCAACAGACAAGTGCCATATCTTCTTCCAAGAGATGAAAAAGGGGAGGAAGACAAAGTGGACACTAGAATGTGAGGTGGCAGTTCAGCAATTAAAGGAGTACTTGTTAAAGGCTCCGTTACTGTCAACACCGAGAGCAGGAAAAGTCCTATACCTGTACTTGGTCTAGATAAGGGAGGAGTCAGGGGTAAAACACCCCGTATGCTACACGAGCAAAGCTTTGCTAGAAGCTGAAACTCAGTATCCATAGGTAGAGAAATAGGCCCTTACATTGGTAACAACATCTCAGAAGTTTAGACCTTATTTCCAAGCGCACTCAATAATAATCTTAACAGACTAGACGCTTAGGCAAATACTGCACAAACCAGAGACCTCAGGTCGGTTGGGGAAGTGGTCGATAGGGCTCAACGAGTTTGACATTAGCTATCAGCCCTGGACAGCAATTAAAACACAAGCTCTGAATGTACAGAATCAGATAAAGGCACAGACAACGAGCGAGCAGTGGGAGAGCATGTTCCATGCAAGGTTTGGACAGTTACGGTGGATAGATCGTGTGGGGGTCAAAGAGCGGGAGCAGGGGTAGTTCTGCTTGGCCCTGAAGGAGTGGAAATACAATATGCCGTGAAGCTTGAGTTTAAGGCCACTAAGAACCAGGTTGATTACGAGGCCGTCATTGCAGGACTGAAACTTGCTTTAGTGGTAAAGGCGGAGGAGGTGAAAGTTCGAACAGATTCCCAGTTAGTGGCAAACCATCTCAACGAAAGCTTAGAGGCTTACCTTCGGATGGTGAGCCAATTAGTTGGGAAGTTTCGAGTAGTGGAGGTAGAAAAGATCTCGAGGGCAGAAAACTTTCGAACAGATATAATACTGCGAATGGCCACTATGTTAGACCTCGAAATGCCCAAGTCAATTCTTGTGGAGATCAGGACCAGCTCGAGTACCGAGCAAGAAGATGAGGTGATGAACGTGACCTTGAGTAGCACCTGGATGGACTCGATTGTCTCATACCTTAAGGAAGGGACAATATTTGCCGATAAGAAGGAAGCAAGAAAGTTGAGGTGTCAAGCAGTAAGGTATGCGCTGATAGTCTGGGTGTTGTACCGACGAGGATACACCTTGCCACTGTTACTCTGCGTGGACGAGGAAGAAGCCGACTACGTGCTCAGGGAAGTACACGAGGGGATTTATGGAAACCACTCTGATGCAAGGTCTTTAGCTTTTAAAGTCTTGAGGCAATGGTACTTTTGGCTTAGAATGCACCAAGACACACAAGAAAAGACCAGGAGCTGCAAGAGTTACCAAAACTTCACCAATTTCATAGCTCAACCACCGGAGAAGCTTACTGTGATGAACTCACCATGACCATTTGCCCAATGGGGAATTGATCTGATCGGTCCGCTATTAAAAGGAAGAGCCTCCGTGACATATGCTCGTGGTAGCAAATGATTATTTTACTAAATGAGTTGAAGCAGAGGCCTTGAGCAGCATTACAGAAAGCAAAACACTGTCTTTATCTGGAGAAATGTGATTTGCAGGTACGGAATTCCCTACGCGCTGGTTACGAATAATGAGAGACAATTTGATAACAACAAGTTCAGAGACTTCTGCGCGAACATGGGAATAGAGTTGAAGTTCTGCTCGCCATCACATCCCCAGGCAAATAGGCAAGTGGAGGCTGCGAACAAAACTATAAAACGTCTCTTGAAAACCAGACTGGGAGAGTAGAAAGGAGCATGGGTGGACGAGCCGCCTGAAGTATTATGAGCTTATACAACCACACACAAGACCGCTACAGGGAAGACACTGTTTGCTCTAGTGTTTGGGCACGAAGCAGTGATCCCATGATCCTAGCAGAGATAGGGGTAGGCACACATCGGATAGAGCATTTCAATGAGAAGCAGAACGGTGAGCAGATTTGTGCAAATTTGGACGCTGGAAGAAATAAGGGAGAGATCGGCGATGAAGGTAGGGGAGTATCAGCAGAAAGTAGCTCGTTATTGCGACAAAAGTGTCCACATCCGCCAATTTAAAGTGGGAGACTAGGTGCTTAGAAGAGTAAATCAGAGCACTAAAGATCCCAGGCATGGGGTGTTGGGCCCAAATTGGGAGGGTCCTTACAGGGTCTCACAGGTGGCCGGTCCGGAGGCATACAGGCTATCTTATCCATATAGACGAGAAGTCAAAAGGCTATGGAATGCAAAGCATATGATAAAGTATTTCCAGTAAGTTCCATTGTATTATAAGTATCGATATTCAGTTTCCTTTAAAATAGCAGTGTGTAAAATCTTGTTCATGAATAAAAGCAAGAGGAAATGCTTCTAAACTTAATCCAATTCGAGCAAATCAAAGCTTATGAAAACAAATGAAAGAGAAGGCCATAAGTCTCAAAGCTTGCCCAAGGCGAGACAAAGAGCCAAGCGTAGCCAGAGCTGACTCGAGCAAGATAAGATCGGAAACAAAGCTAAGGCCATAAGTCTCACAGCCTGCCCAAGGAGAGACAAAGAGCCAAGTGTAGCCAGAGCTGGCTCGAGCAAGATAAGCTCGCAAACAAAGTTAAGGCCATAAGTCTCAAAGCCTACCCAAGGCGATACAAAGAGCCAAGTGTAGCCAGAGTTGGCTCGAGCAAGATAAGCTCGCAAACAAAGCTAAAGCCATAAGTTTCAAAGCCTGCCCAAGGCGAGGTAAAGAGCCAAGCGTAGCCAGAGTTGGCTCGAATAAGATAAGCTCGCAAACAAAGCTAAGGCCATAAGTCTCAAAGCCTGCTCAAGGCGAGACAAAGAGTCAAGCATAGATAGAGATGGCTCGAGCAAGATAAGCTCACAAATAAAAGCTACGGCCAGGGATCTCAAAGCCTGTTCATGATAACACAAAGAAGCCGAAATACATAAGGGTTAACTCGAATTGTTCACATCTTTGCAAACGACCAAAGCGAATAAAGTAAGTAAGAGTCCCGGAGTTCAATAAGGGCAAAAGAAAAACTCGAAACCTGCTGAAAACTTATCTCACAGAAAATTTACAACAAATTAAAGGCACGAAGGCAAAAGTGGAAAATCTACTTTCTTTATTCCATTCAATTCCATTCGCCGAAGCTTACAAATACACCAAAAAAATCAAATCAAAATTAAAATCAGTCAAAGAGCTGGGGTTGATAGATCAGCAGCGGGGTCAGAGGCTTGAGAGGGAAGAGCAGCAGTCTGAGGATCCTTCTCGCGGGGGGGAACTTGAGCCTCCTCAGTGGAAGGAGCAGTTTTTTCGGGTCCCACAGCGGTAATTTCTGCATGCGAAGATGGGCCCCTTGGTTGCTGGCTTTTGGCATCCTGCTCGTTCATATAAGCGTCCACACCAGCCTCGAACTTAGACATGTCCATCTCGGGATATTCCTTGCCCAAGACGGATATGATACACTCGTTGCAGAATGTCGGCCTGTTATTGTACTCTTCAGTAAGCTGATTGCCCAGGGAGTCCACCTTGCTCTGAAGATGAGAAGTCTCAGCTTCCATGGTCCTTTGAAAAGAAAATCTTTGGACATTAAGATCTTTTCTGGCGTTCACGAGCTCGTCCCTGACCATGGAAAGCTCATTCTCGAGCTGGAATGCCTTTGACTCAGCCATAGCAGCCCTTTCCTCAAATGTGGATATTTCGGTCCGGAGCTTCACCAACTCCTCCTGCTCCTTCTCCAGCTTCTTCTTCAAACTCTGGTTTTCAGCTCTGAGTCTTTTCTTAAAATTTAAAACTCTGGTCTTAAAGGCTATGGAGGTAGCAGCAACTTGGCATGCAGAGCGCTAGAAAGAATTGGCCAAGTCATTAAGGCTGGAGGGCTCCAACTCCTCAACAAAGCCTTCCCGTACGTGCTTTGTGAACTCTTTGACGTAAGGGTCGGCGAAGTCGGTCCGCTCCTTAGAATGTGTTGAATGGGGCTTGGCAGAGCAGATGCGAATCCTGAGGGCTCGACCACCTCCATTTGGAGGAGGAGGAAGAACCTGACTAGAGAGGCGACCACGACCTTGGTAGCTGAGAGCGCTTGACTCATGGTCTAGGCGCTCAGTAAGGATATTGCTCATGTCTTCTTCCTTGGACGCTAAGCCGAACTCGACGAGATTTTGAAGAGTCAATAACTCTTTTCACGAGTTAGCGTTTTCCAAGGCAATGTCAACGTACAACTTCAGCTCCTCCTCGATCCGATGTGATACACTTCAAGAAACTGCAGAAGACCAAAAATGACAATAAGAAAGGGTAAGAAGAAAAACTAATTCAGAAAGCATAATGAGCAGCAAATGACATGGAGTGCAAAAGTAAGAAGGAATTTGGGGAATTTATTACATAGTAGAGGTTGCTCGCCTCAGATCCATCCGCAAAAAGAACTTACTCTTCCAATTGCCACCAGATGTAGGGAGGTTAGTGATGGGTTTTTTGCCCTTGGAGCTGGAGGTAAAGTAATACCAGTGCGCATCTTTTGGGCTGCTTTTCAGCTGGTAGAGGTGCTTTATTTCGTCTACCACGGGCTTACCCAGGTTACACCAATTCCACAGGATGTATAGGCCCGATAAAACACTCTACCCATTTGGATTTAGTTGCCCTGGTGCCAAATGCAACTGGGAAAGGATTCGGGAAAAATAAGACTGCAAGGGTAACCTGACACCCCACCTAGAGGGTGACATACCCTCGAAAAGGACGGTTGGGAGTATTATTCTTGCCAGGAAGACGAAGGTCAATGCTGGCAGATATACGGTAGGTGGCCCTGAGCCTATCTAGGTCCTGTTGGGAGGTCTCACACCTCATGAAGTCAATGGCAAATAACTCGGCCTCTGACCTTTGAACGGTCATTTTCCTTTTACTTGGCTGGGTTTATTCTAGAATGTCACCCTCAACGACATCGCCAGCAGTATAAACGAACTCTTCAGGACTTGGATCTCTTACTACAACCCCCATATCGGCTCGGAAGTCACTAGAAGAAGAAGATTCTTTAGGGGACATCCTTCTGGGTTGTTATGTGGCAGACATTTTTTCTAAGGACCATAATCTACCAAAATGGGAAACAAAAACTCAAAAAATAAAAATCACAAGAATGAGAAGAAGAGATCGAAGAATTTATACCTGAGACTGATTTGAAGGGTGTAAATAGCAATGACGGCAATCGAGAAGGTAGATTTCACTTGCAAGTGGCAGACTTCAGTTTTAAGTAATGTGGGGAGATAAGAAAGTGCAAAACTATGGAATTAGGGATTTATAAAAAGGAAAGTGGGTCATTCCAACAGACAACACATTGCTCAAGAGGGCATGACTGTTCAGGGAACCGCTTTTTTAATTTCAAACGAGTGGCCTAGATTAACCTACGCAACCCATATTAAATGTGAAATGACGGAAGAAACAGACAGTTCAGCAGTAAAAGAAAAAAAAAGGGAGGGGAAACTTGCTCGAACAAGTAACTTCTAGTCTTATTCCGTTTAACTCTCTAGACTACAAACTAGGGGACTGGTGTTTGGAAAATGCCGAGTAGGCCTGCTCGAGGGCAAACCAGGTAGAACAAAAGACCTAATCACTCACGAAGACACCCCTGCTCAGTGTTAAAGTTGGTCGAGGTCAAATGTTCAAAGCAGGTCAGGCTCGGATACTCGCATCCTGCTTGTGCAAGTTCATAAAGAACAGGGATGTCCACGACTATCAAGTGAGTCCCGATCACATTAAGAGCAGCACCAAGAATAGGAAGGGACCAAAGCTCGACCAAAGCTAAACCCGAGTACGGTAGCCTCGCTTCTGTAGTTCAGGATGGTAAACGGTTCTCTCAGAGAAGAAGAAAGTAGCCCCCAAACCATAAAGTCTCGTCACGACGATCGATAACTGACAGGCACCCCCACGCCATAAAGTTTCGTCACTGTTACCGATAACCATCATATACCCCACAGTGTCAACATGTCATCACTATGACCTATACCCGTTAGACATCCCCACACCCCCAAGTTTTGTCACAGTGACCCATAACCGTCAGACATCCCCACACCCCTAAATTTTGTGACTGTGACCCATAGTTGTCAGAAAGACGTAGGGACAATGAATGTAGGGGATGGCGCTCAAGCAAGGGTCTCAGGAAAAAAAGGGATAGAGGTAAAAGGATCTTCGACTTCTTTCCTTTACAACTTTCTCTATTTTTCCTGTTCTTTCTCTGAGAGAGAGAGAATAAAAAAAGAGCAAACCCGATTACTGACTTGAGCGTTGGAGGGTTTTTACCAAAAATACCCAACGACCTCTGATACTTTTTCTATGGATTCAGGCCAAAGGATACGACCTTTTCAACGGATAGAGGAACGTAAAGACCAGCTGGAAATCCTGCTCGAGGAGGAAGTGACCAGAAAGTAGTATCAATATTTTGGAGCAACCAGGAAACAACATCAACACTCTCTCTAAATATATATATATATATATATATATATAAACTTAAGTGATGTCCCTATGAGAATTTTTACCATCTCTACGAACAATAAAAGAAAAACATACGATGGACGATGAAAGAAGATAAATGTTACAAGTCGCCACGTGCATAAAAAAGCAATTATGCAAGTTTTAATAGAAAGAATGCAAAACTCATGTCTTGATCAGAGGTGTGAGTATGAAAAACATGCTACAATTACACGATTTAGGTGCAATATGATTTTTAAATATTTAAGTTAACATAAATTCACACAATTAATAATTAAGTTAATTATTTTGAAGGAAAAAGTTATTTTTATTCATAAGGTTTCATGTAATAATTGTTTTCATTTTGTTTGTTTAAATAATAGTTTATTTTATCTCTATTTTTTAAATAATAACCCAAAACACCCTTCTGTAAAATTATTTTTAATTTATTGATAATTCTTTGAGGGCAAAATGTAATTTTTAATTAAATAAATACAAGCTTTTTAAAAATATAAATTTCAAGAATAATTAAATAACATCTAACTTTTTGAATTAAAATTTAAAGATAATTTAATACAACAAAAATATAATTTAATAAACAAAAATAACACTAAAGATTATGCAATATATGTATAAGTGTATGTATGTTAATTAAATTTTTTTAATCAAATCAGCTAATTTTTTTATATAATAATAATAATTATTATTTTCTAATCAAGAATCACTATTTATATTAAAATAAGGGATAAGTTAAAAGATAAATAATCATATACTTTAATATTGTGTCTTTTATTCTGTAGTATTTTAAATATGTGTTTTTATGTCTTTAATATATATTTTTTTAAGTAAATGAAAGAGTCTACGTTTACTTTTAGTAAAATAATAGTATAAATTGACTATTTATTTATTTCTAATGATTATATGAAAGTTTGTGACAAGTTACACAAAAAAAAAAAAACCCCACTCTATATGAAATCTATGTTTTTTTTAATTTGTCATAAATATATATTTTGAATATTATTTAATGTTATTATTATTGATTTATTCATTAAGTTATCTTTAAATTTTAAATTATATAGAAAAATAGATATTATTTAATTATGTTTGAGAGTTTTATTTTTAAATAGTTTGTATTTATTTAATTAAAAATCATATTCTGTCCTCAAAAAATTAGTTAATAAATTAAAGATAAATTTACTTAAGATTGTTTTGAGTTATTATTTAAAAAGTAAGGATGAATGAAATATTATTTAAATAACAAGGATAAAATTATTTATTGTATTAAACCCTATGGATGAAAATGATTTTTTCTCTTATCTTAGGTGACACTTGTTTTGACAAATTTAAAAAAAAGATGACACATTTTTAAAATTACTCGAGTGAGTGATAATCGATTAACTTTGCTGTTACCTTTAATAGGAGTAGTAAATTAATTTAAAAATATTATTTTTACATTTAAAATTAATTATAAAATAATGTTTTGATTCCTATAATTAATTACAAAATATGTTTCTATCCCTACTCAATTATTTTTTATTTTTCAGATAAAAAATATATAAAAAGATACATCTAAATCTAATTAAATAACTTTTTTTCTTTGGTTTACTTAAAATTTTTTTGTTAAATCAAACTTTGCCGTTAACTTTAATAAGAAATTTTTGTTTTATTCAACCAGAAGAAAAACTTGTTAATTAGACTTAAATGTAATTTTTTTATAACATTTTCTATCTAAGAAAATTAAAAATAAGTGAGTAGGGACAAAAACATCATTTTATAACAAATTGTAGGAATAAAAATATTATTTTGTGGCTACTATAGAAAAAAAAAACTTAATTTTATAATTAATTTTAGGGTAAAAATATTATTTTGTAATTAATTTACTATTCTTGTCAAAATTAACAATAAAATTAAAAGATTGTCACCCACTTGAATATTTTAAAAAATGTATCATATTTTTTTAATTTGTCTGAGCAAATATCAAACAAAGATAATTAACCCTTAATAATTTTGTATCATTTCAATTCTTTTATTAATTGTCTTGTATTCTTATTGAATTATCTTAACTTTTGTTACCCACTTTTGACTTGTTTATTAATTTATCATTCCATAATTGTATTAAGAATCATGTTAAGTTATATTATATATAACTTATATTGATCCAAGAGTTATACATAATAATTTGAGTATTGCGTAATTATTGACATATCTTGAGTTATTTGGTGTAACTTTTAAATTAATGTAATTTAACCGCGCTCTTGTGTTAATCATATCATATCTCATTACTCGTGTTGTCGTGTTAATGGAGTTATCATGTCAAAATGTGTCGATTACAAAATTGACCCATTTTTGATAAAGTATATCGCCCATTTTATTTAATATTTTCCCTGAATAAAATAATAGTCAGATAAAACAAATAAATCAATTCATTAATAATAAAAAAGTCTCACAGACATGTGGTCCCTAACAATATGCATGTAGCCACTTGTTTGCGAATTGCACTCTCTATCTTAACTTAGGTGCATAGCATAGCGTGATTAAACACATCTCACTCACTTGTTAAGTTATTTTAACAAGTGGATGACTTCTCTTCCCACGTCATCAAGTACTGTTCTACCGTCAGATACTTCCAAATTTAGCAAACGCCCAGCTGGGCAAAGCAAGGAGATAACGGCGGCACACAAAATATTCCGTTTCCATCATCCCAAAACCCGGTCCAACTTGACGGCGTCAACGGTCCAAGTCCAACTCCACCAGCCACCGTTTCCTCCTCCTTCTTCACCGCCACTTTTCTCCTAAAACCCTCGGTTTCCTCATATTTCCTCTTTTTCACACAATCAACCTGCTGCAGTTCATCGGAATCAAACTGATCTCACCAACTTCAAGAGGAAAATTCAGTATGGCTTTTCTTCCACGCATCCTAAACGCAGCGTTGTCATAAGCTTTCGCAGCTTCAACGGCAGTATTAAATGTTCCAAGCCAAACCCGGGTCCCCTTTTTATTCGGGTCACGAATTTCAGCTGCATATTTTCCCCACGGCCGTCTTCTCACTCCCCTGTAATGCCTTTCCGTGTAATCATCAGCAACCCCCGAATCTTTATCTTCATCTTTCAATTTGGAGATGCTGGTAGTTTGAGGAGGTATTGTTACGTTTATAGAAGAAGGCTTGCGTTGACTTAGTGTGCTTGAAGTCTTTTGTACTGAAATTTGTTCATCAGTGGTAGCAGGGTTTTGTTTTGGAAGGTTGGAGATGAAGCTATAGCTATCCATTGATGTAAAGTCATTGAGGAGGTATTGGCTTATAAGCTCTAAGGTTAAAGCTTCATGATCAAGATGATGATGATGACTAGTTGCCATTTCAAAAAATAATAGTTGTAAAAATTTGAGTAAAGAGGAAGTGGAGAAGCTTAAGTGGAAAAGGGAGAGTGTGCTCGAGTTATATATAAAGAGCGATGAAATTTGAACTTATTTGAGGAAATTAGGATGTTTCTTTTGAGCTTCTTGGTAGCTCTGCGGAATGTCATTTGAGCATATGCCCAAGTGGGAAATGATTTCAAAGATTCAAGAATTAAAGATGATGTATGATCTTTTGTTTGTTTCTTTCATTTTTAACCATTTTGGCAAAATTTTGCGGTCCATCTTTTTGTTTGATACACTCGCTTTCCAGCACACTTCCGGATGAACTCAAATTAGTATGCATAGATAATTTCAAAAAATAAAAAATAAATAAATACTACGTATAGAAAAAGATTAGTTTATGTATAAACAACGATTAACAAGAATAAAAAACAAGAATCTTTTTTTTTTAATTACTGATAGTTACAATACTGATATTTTACTACTAAAAAAACAGTATTATAATTGATATCTACTAATATTTATAACAAAAAATCAAAGCATATTTTAATCTATTAATTTTGGAGAAATATATATACTCCATCCATATTTTGTAAAAGGTATCTAGACCAACTGAGTCAGTGCATATAGTCTAAAAAGATTAATTTACAAATGATAATCATCTTTGTATAAAATAATCAAAATTAAATTTTAAAAGAGCAAATTTGAAAACTATTTTTATATGGAATAAGTGTATTTCAAATATTAATTTTACCTAGAAAAAGCGATATTTTTATTTTTTATTCAAACGCCATAAAATGGATATTAAATAAGAAATAAAGGGTTTTAGCTTTTGAAAATGCTTATAATTACGGGGATATATATCATATTCCCAAACACATTACTATTCAGTAAGTGGCGCAGCCACTAAGAGACAAGTGGGCGGTTTAACAAATTCTGTTTATGTTTTAACTTCAAATTTAAATAAATGAATCCAACTAAAACCGAAAACATAAAATATAGATATACTGCTAATTTTTTCTTATTATAATTAATATATATTATTTATTCTTTTATTATTTTTATAATAACCAATAACTTTACTGACAGTATAATTTTATAATATTATTCTTATTTTTAAATATATTTTTATTCATATTTATTATAAATTAAATAAATGATATGAATGGTAATTAAAACAAGAAGTTAAGTATTAAAAATAAGAAATATATATATGTTTTGATGTGAAAAGTTAATAATAAAAATAATTTTATTGTAGTTTTTTATTTTATAAATAATTTTTTATGTTTATTATAAATTAAATAAATCATATTAATAGATATTAAAATAAAAAAGTAAGTATTAAAAATAAAAAATATATTTTATTATGTGAATAAAAGACTAATAATAAAATATTTTTCTTATATTTTTTTATTTTATAAAAATTTCTTATAATAAATATATAAAATAAAAGAAATAAAAGAAAAATATTTATTTTTTTATTCACATCAAAACGTATATTTTTTATTTTTAATATTTAATTTTTATTCAAATAATTTATTTAATTTTTAATAAATATAAATAAAAATATATTCAAAAATAAAAATATATTATTAAGATAATTATTGATTATTATAAAAATAAATAATATATATTAATTATAGTGAGGGAAAATTGGCAATTTGGTTTTCATCGTCTCCAAAACCAAAGTAAATATTTTGAGGTTGGCCGTTACGTGAATTTAAAGCCTTCAACGCTTCAAGTAAAAGCACCATTAAATATATAATATTTGGTCCATCCAATTTGATACAATTAAGTAGTTGCCTAGTTGGTGCACTTGCAGGTGGGCTGCATCTTGGGCTTGACGTGTCTGGTGCATGCATGAGGGCTCCACTCCTCTCACGTTGTGCCCGGTCTTGTTGTACTTGAAAACTAACATGCATTTGACTTGCGGCAAACAAAGTAACTCAATATTAATGACACTGAATTAAGGTCATAAAATAATTTATTTTAGGATAACCTAGTTTGGTTTTGCTCTTGCCGTTAAAGGGGAACGAAATGATTTTTATTGAATGAGAAAGATTTGAGAGACAATCCCATCAAGTTATCATGCCGTTATAGTGGGATCGTCTAAATGACTCTTCTAACATTTGTAAAATTGTAATGTAATATTAAAGAAAAAATAACTATACATAAGTTGTATTTTAAAATATTTTTTAAAATATATTTAATAGTGAGATATTATAACTATTTATAATTATAATTGTTAAGAAAAAGATTATTAATATTTATCAAATATCAATAAATTTTAGTTAATTTTTTAGTTTTTGATTAACCTCGTCAAATAATTTATTAAAGAGTAATGGTATATAAGAGAAATTAATAGAACTGAAACCAAGGGGCATAAAACCTTTACCCCTTAAAAAAAAAAAAAAAAGTCCTGGCTGCAAAACTAAAAGATAACGGCTGTGATTAACTGAATTTATAATTAAGAAAGTAATCCAAGCTCATCGTTATGCAAAAGACTACGACTCTCAAAGAGCGTAGAATCCCACCGAATAAAAGTATTAATTGATGAACAGGGTGAGTAAATTCAGGTTTAGATCATGCTGGGGTTAATTTGATAGAATTTTGGATTATTTAAATTAAAAAATATATAATATGAATTTAATCTAAACATATAATTTAATCATATAAAATATTCAGATTAAATAAAACTGAATTGAGAATTTTGTATTTATGCGTGTTTTGTTTTTGTAAAATTTTAAATCAAAATCGAATTTGATTCGTTCCGATCTGAGACAATTAAATTAATCAAAATTTAACCCGCCCGGTTAAAGGCCCACCTCTGGATGAATTCAAATTTGCAATGCATCAGCCACACTATTGCCTTCTCAAAAGACGTGAAAGAACCGAAAACTATTTTTTTAAAAATTTATTTATTAAACGTGGTGAAAAAAAAAAAAAAGGAAAAAGAGTCCGGTAGCCCAAGATCGTCCAGTGGATGTTACCACACACCCTGGCAACTGGATAGTAACTATCCAACTGCTAAGAATCAGAGCCAAACAGGCCATTAGATGTCTATAGGAAATATGCGATCTGTTTTTAGAGTTTGACTTAAATAGACAAAAAAAAAAAAAAAAAATTAAGGAAATATCCGATCTAATTTTTTAAGTATTCAATATTCTATGAGAAAGTACTCTCAATCAAATATTAATTATCTACGTCGCTTGATTAATTTTTAAAGAGCATCATCATTTGGAAAAGAAATAATCATTTCTCCATAATTATCATTTTGATTACTGGCAGTGCTGATGATTATTGGGAACGATTATTCATTAGGTGCCAATTATTTTAACAAATTCTTTGCTGAATACACCAAATAATAGGTGTCTTTCTGCTGCCCGTCAACAAATAGTTTTTTTTTTTTTCCCAAAATCACTTTCTTTTTATACATTTATTATTATTATTAAGATTTTCATTATTGGCATCATTGTGTCAATAATATTGTAATTTATTTATTCCTTTTATTAAGGATTTGTTTAATTTTATTAGAGTTTTATCTAGTGTAGAAAATTAATTAATTAAGATTAGATTGTGTAGAATATTGGAGCCTTGGAGAATATTTGTAAAGGCATAATAGAAGCAAATTGGCATGTAAAAGTATTCTATAGCAAAGAGTTTCAATTAAAGATAATTATTATATTGGTAAGTATATCCTATTAAAAAAAATCAAATGAAATTACATGTTCAAAGTTTGACCAAAATTATTTAAAGTTTGGCCAAAATTATTCAAAGTTTGGTAAAACACATGTTCAAAATTTGGCCAAAATTGTTCAAAATCAAATTGTTCAAAGTTTGGCTAAAAATTAGGTAATCATCAAATAAATTTTGACAATTTTAAAAGTTTTGTAAATAATATTACTATGCATTCTTATAAATAGCTATTGTTCTTCATTTGTTAAGGCGTCCCACAATTGAGAGGAATTGCCAGTGAAGCAATTGAGAGAGTTGAGAGAGTTGAGAGAGCTTCCACTTGAGTGCTAGGAGAATTCATTTGGGTGTATTGGAAAATTGAGTTTTGTGAGTTTTTTCCCAATTTGTAAGTTCTCACTTGTTACTAAAATTATCTTTCAGTCTTTGCCGATGGATGTAGGCTTTACGCTGAACTACGTAAATTATTGTGTCAATTTTCTTTGAAATTATTGCATTACATTTAAGTTTATCCAACAGTCACAGTTACCATAAATTGGTAATCTGCTCAACCCGCGCTTCCGCACAACAATTGGTATCAAAGCCGAAGGTTCGTACTTGGGGTATATGATACTGTTCATATATATTATACTATTCATAGATACGGTACTAGATACGACCATTTGTACTTGGAGAACAGTCTATTGTAAGTAGTGCGTATTTTTGCATGTGTAGGAAAATCTATCAACAAGACGATAAGAGTTTAAGGAGTCTGGATTTTAAGTGGGACCATTGTGACCCCTCCATTCTCCTAGGAACTTTCCTGATGCATTTATTCACGTGAAATAAACATCATAGAGACTGTTTTTCAAGTGTGAATAATATTGAAGGCACTGATTATTTGAGGTTGAGAAAGATGGCAGAAGCGTCATCGTCGTCTTTATCAGCAAGGACTACTGTGACTAATGTAAAGTTTGAAGTGGAGAAATTCGATGGTACCAATAATTTTGATATGTGGCAATGTGAGGTGTTAGATGTCTTATGTCAGCAAGAGTTGGATCTCGCTCTAGAAGAAAAGTCTGAAAAGATGGATGACAAGGAGTGAACAAAAATCAATAGACAGGCATATGGTACTATTTACCTATGTCTGGTTAAAGACCAGAAGTACTATGTTATGAGGGAGACATCAGCAAAGAAATTGTGGAAGACACTGGAAGAAAAATATATGAAGAATAGCCTTGAAAACAGGCTTTATATGAAAAAGAAACTCTATCGATTCACGTATGCACCTGGTGTGTCGATGAATGACCATGTGAACTCATTCAATAAAATATTAGCGGATTTGCTAAATTTGGATGAGAAATTTGAAGATGAAGATAAGGCATTATTGCTGTTGAATTCGTTTCCTAATGAATATGACCATCTCACTACCACTTTACTTCATGGGAAGGACAGTGTCACATTTGATGCTGTATGTAGTGCACTGTATAATGCTGAGACTAGAAAGAAAGATTAAAAGGATCACAGAGATACAGTTGCAGAAGTATTGATAGCAAAAGGTCGTTCGCAAAGCCGCAAACCTGGAAAAAAAGGGAAGTCTAAAGGTAGGTTTGCCAAAGATGAATGTGCATTTTGTTGCAAGAAAGGGCATTGGAAAAAAATTGTCCTAAGTTACAAAAGGGCAAGGCTATTTCTGATGCATGTGTAATCGAGCATGATGAGAAGTCAGAATTTAGTTTGGTTAGCATGATTGGATTTTGGATTCGAGTTGTACTTATCATTTGTGTTCTAATAAGGGCTGGTTTTCTAGCTTCAAGGAGTTAGATAGTGGAGTTGTTTTTATGCGCAATGACAATGCTTGTAAAACCATGAGAATAGGTTCAATCCAATTGAAGAATCATGATGGCTTAATCCAAGTCTTGACAGAAGTTCGCTATATACCAAGCTTAAAGAAAAATCTCATCTCATTAGGAGTTCTAGAATCCAAAGGCTTACAATCACTATGAGAGATGGATTCTTGAAGGTAGTAGCTGGTGCACTGACGATGATGAAAGGCACAAGAAGAAATAACTTGTACTATTTTCAAGGGAGTACAATTATTGGATCAGCATCAATAGTTTCAAGAAAGGATGCAGATTCAGAGATCAGCATCAATAGTTTCAAGAAAGGATGCAGATTCAGAGGCAACCAAGTTGTGGCATATGCATTTGGGACATGCCAGTGAAAAAGCTTTGCAGACTTTGGTTAAGCAAGACTTATTGAAAGGTGTAAATTCTTGTAAATTGGAATTTTGTGAACATTGTGTTATGGGCAAGCAAACAAGAGTAAAGTTTAGTTCATCAATTGACGATACAAAAGAGATTCTAGATTATGTTCACAGTGATGTGTGAGGATCTATTAGAGTAGCTTCTTTGGGAGGTATGCGCTATTTTGTCACTTTTGTTGATGATTATTCAAGAAAAGTATGGGTGTATTTGATGAAGAATAAAAATGAAGTTTTGATTATATTTCTGAAATAGAAGAAGATGGTCGAGACTCAAACTAGTCGAAAGGTTAAAAGACTTCGCTTAGATAATGGTGGTGAGTACAAGAATGATTCATTTTACAAGTATGCTAAGATGAGGGCATTGTGCGACACTTCACTGTTTGAAGTACACCATAACAGAATGGGGTGGCAGAACGCATGAACCGAACTATACTGAAGAAAGTTCGGTATATGTTGTCCAATGCTGGATTGGGCAAGGAATTTTGTCCAATGCTGGATTGGGCAAGGAATTTTGGGCTGAGGCTGTTGTATATGCGTGCCATCTCATTAATCGTTTGTCATCAGCTGCAATTGAGGGCAAAACACCCATGGAAATATGGACTGGTAAACCTGCTACTGATTATGATATTTTACATGTCTTTGGTTCCACTGCTTATTATCATGTAAAGGAATCTAAGTTAGACCCAAGAGCGAAGAAAATATTGTTTATGGGTATAACTGGTGGAGTAAAAAGATACCCTTTATGGTGTCCAGATATGAAGAAGATCATTTTCATCAGAGATGTGACTTTTGATGAACTAGTCATGTTAAAACAAAAGGATTCACAAAAGGATGACAACACTAGTAGTACTCCGCAGTAAATGGAGCTTGAAAAGGTTAAAGATGATCCAGCTAGTGTTGAAGAGGTAGATGATTCTCAATCGAATGAAGATGAAGAAGAGGTTCTGACTCAGGAACCTTTAGAGCAACAAGATTCAATTGCATATAGAAGGCCACGAAGAGAGATCTGTAGACCTGATCGCTTTGTTGATATGGTGACCTATGTACTTCCAATTGTAGATGGTGATGTTCCTTCCACTTACAGAGAAGCAGTAAGTAGCCCTGAAAATGTACAGTGGAAGCAAGCAATGGATGAAAAAATGCAGTCTCTTCAAAAAAATAAAACTTGAGAGTTAGTTACATACCCAAAGACAAAAAGGCAATTGGGTGCAAATGGGTATATGCAAAAAAGGACGGATTTCCTCATAAGGATAAAATTTGATACAAGGCTAGATTGGTAGCGAAGGGTTATGCTCAGAAAGAAGGAATAGAATACAATGAGATGTTTTCTCCAGTTGTAAAACATTCGTCTATTTGGATTTTACTAGCCATTATTGCGCAATATGATCTTAAGCTAGTTCAACTTGATGTGAAAACTACGTTCTTACAAGGTGATTTAAAAGAAGAAATCTGCATGACTTAGCCAGATGGATTTAGAATTGCTGGAAAAGAAAATTGGGTTTTCAAACTGACAAAGTCGCTTTATGGATTGAAACAATCTCCGAGGCAGTGGTAAAAGCGATTTGATCGGTTTATGAAAGGGCAAAGGTACACAAGAAATAAATTTGATCATTGTGTGTATTTTTGCAAGCTACAAGAAGGATCTTTCATATATTTACTCTTGTATGTTGATGATATGCTTATAGTATCTAAGAACAAAGATGAGATTGAGAAGTTAAAAACTCAACTCAATCAAGAATTTGAGAAAAAAGATATAGGTGAAGTTAAGAAGATTCTTGGCATGGAGATGTGCAGAGATAGAGCTCGTGTAAAGTCAGCTTGTCTTAGAAGCAATATTTGAAGAAGGTATTACAACAGTTTGGCATGAATGATCAGACAAAACCTGTAAGTACCTCATTGGCTTCTCATTTCAAGCTTTCTGCACAACTATCTCCTTCAACGAATGAGGAACAAGAATACATGTTGCAAGTTCTGTATTCAAATATAGTTGGTAGTTTGATGTATGCAATAGTGTGTACAAGGCCTGACATTTCACAAGCAGTTAGTATAGTGAGCAGATATAATCCTGGTAAAGGACATTGGCAAGCTGTGAAATGGATTCTACGGTACATTCAGAAAACCGTTGATGTTGGTTTACTGTTTGAACAAAATGACACACTTGGTCAAGGTGTGATTAGATACGCCGATTCTGATTATGCCGGTGATATAGACAAACGACGGTCAACCACCGGATATGTATTTACTCTTGCTAGAGGGCCAATTATTTGGAAGTCTACACTACGATCTATGCTGTACATCGTCAACCACAGAGGCCGAGTATATGGCAATTACGGAGGCTATTAAAGAGACTGTTTGGTTACAAGGCTTCCTTGGAAACTTGGGATTGATCCAGGAACATGTTAACTTGTATTATGACAGTCAAAGTGCTATTCACTTAGCAAAGAATCAAGTTTATCATGCGCGTACGAAGCATATCGACGTATGATTTCACTTTGTGCAGGAAATTATTTGATGAGGGGAAGATTCTTCTTCAGAAAATCAAGACTGCAGAGAATCCCGCAGATATGTTGACCAAGGTGGTGACAACGATCAAGTTTGAGCATTGTCTAAACTTGGTTAATATCCTGAAAGTTTAAAACAGTGAGAAAGGTAGAGATTGGAGGATCATTTAAGATATAAGGGAGTTCAGTAATATTTTGAACTACGGTTGGCTTGATCCCAAATTTTGGGTACGTAGGTAGTCAAAGAGATGCAGCCACTTTGGGAATGATGTTGAGAAAAATTGTTCAAAGTTTGGCCAAAATTGTTCGAAGCCAAATTGTTCAAAGTTTAGCTAAAAATTAGGTAATCACCAAACAAACTTTGACAATTTTAAAGGTTTGGTCAAATAGTGCTACCATGCATTCCTATAAATAGCTATTGTTCTTCATTTGTTAAGGCATCCCACAATTAGGGATGGCAATGGGCCGGGCCGAGACAGGGCTTGGCCAAGCCCGAGCCTGACCCGACATTATAAACATAAGCCCGAGCCCTATAAAAGCCCGAATGTTCAAAATTAGGGTCGGGCCTGGCCCGGTCCTAGTAGGGTCAGGGCCGGGCTCAGGCTTTATCGAGGCCCGATCAATTTTTTTTTAATATTTAAACAATTCCAATTTAAAATATCATAATATATTAATATTTAAAAACTTTAAAACCTTATTAAAATAACATAAATATAAAAATTATTCTAATCAACATCTTTACCATAAATTATATAAATAATTAAACACAAACAAAAATTAGATCTAATTCAAATAAAAACACAATTTAATTCAATAATCCAACTAAAGAGTTCATTAATTTAACAAACAAATAAAAACACATAATTCGATTACACAATTTAAACAAGAAGTTCTTTAATTTAAAAATGACAATTCACAATCTAACATTAAGAAAAAAAATTACTCAAATACTTATGGACATACATTAAATTTTTTTTTTTAAAGTCAGGTCGGTCGGACAGTACGAGCTATATAAAGCCCGAGCCCTGGCCCGAATTTAAAGGGCTTGATATGTATAAGCCTGAGCCCGAGCCCGAGCCCTTAAATTCGGGCCCAAGCCCTAAAAATTAGGGCCGGGCTAATCGGGCCAAAATCAGGGCCGGGCTTTTTTGCCATCCCTACCCACAATTGAGAGAAATTGCAAGTGAAGCAATTGAGAGAGTTGAGAGAGCTTCCATTTGAGTACTAGGAGAATTCATTTGGGTGTATTGGGGAATTGAGTTTTGTGAGTTTTTTCCCAATTTGTAAGTTCTCACTTGTTAGTAAAATTATCTTCCAGTCTTTGCCCGTGGATGTAGGCTTTACCCTGAACCACGTAAATTATTGTTGAGGAGATTACAAGGAAAACAGCAAATGCAATTGAAGATAAGGGGTTCTCGCTAGGGATAGCAATAACATCCGGATCCAGCCCGCATCCGCATGGATTCGGAATATCCGGATCTGGGTAAAGGAAATGAGGATCCGCACGGATCCGGATGCGGATCCGAATATAACTATATCCGGAAATCTGGATCCGTATTTTATTTAATATTAAATAAAAAATTAATTGAAAAATATATATTAAATTAAAAAAAATCGTTAACCTTAGCTTACTTTCAAACACACACATTTTTATTTGTTATTTTTATGTTTGATTTATGGATTTATAGTGTTTTTATTTGTTATTTTTTGTTTGATTTAAATTATTTTATTTGTGATTTTATAATGTTATTGTATGTTATGTTGAATTGTTAATTATTTAATTTTTGAATTTTGATTGAATTTTTTATTTTTAATTGAAAAATATATATTAAATTAAAAAAAATCGTTAACCCTAGCTTACTTTCAAACACACACATTTTTATTTTTTATTTTTATGTTTGATTTATGGATTTATAGTGTTTTTATTTGTTATTTTTTGTTTAATTTAAGTTATTTTTATTTGTGATTTTATAATGTTATTGTATGTTATGTTGAATTGTTAATTATTTAATTTTTGAATTTTGATTGAATTTTTTTATTTTTAATTAAATTTTAATTGTTGAATTTTATTTGTTAAATTTAATTTTTTTGCGGATCCGGATATCCGGAATATCCGCCCGCAATCCATGTGGATATTATCTGCATCCGGATCCGCACAAAAAAATGCGGATCCGTATGCGAATCCGGATGTAAAAATGTTAATCCGGATCCGGATCCGGATGTAGGTATATCCAGATCTGGATCCGGACTTTGCCATCCCTAGTTCTCGCAAAGTAAGGTTAACTAAGTTAGATACAATGGGATAGCGACAATAGTAAGAGGGTGTTTGAAATTATGTAAGAATCTAATAGGTTGTAATCTCTTTATTATTTAGTGAATTGCTTATTGTCTGGGTGTGGCCCGTAGATGTATGATTGTGATCCAAACCACGTAAAAATCTTCTGTGTGCTTTACTTTTTGAAAATTTACTGTTTCTAGCATATTCATGATGAATAAATAGTAATATGAACAGTGTAATAAATAGTTACTGTGAACAATATCACATGAACAATAATAAGTAAACAATAATTTTAGGATTAATTAATTAAAAAAAAATTTATCTATTATTTTATTTTCCTTACACTTGTTAAAATAGATCTAAATTCTTTACAATTATTATTATTGTTGATGTATAGTTGTTTTTGTTGCTGCTGTTGTTGTTACTGTTGCTATTGTTATTGCTGCTGGGATGGCTTCGGTACAGGGCCACCCCATGTCACAAAAACTTTTTAGAAAAAAAAAAAGAAGACAAAATTGAAATTTTGTCAATTTTTATGTACAATTTATATATGGACTCTTCAAGAGTTTACAACTTTATGATACAATATTTATGCAGTTTCTTCATTTTGGTCTTTATCTTTAGCCCTCTTAAGCTTACTAATTATATGTTATAGCCTAACTTCTGAAGTTTATAGTCCAGCTAGCAAGTTCTTAATTACTGCGGGACTCCCGTGTTCTATTACAAACAATAATGATAAGGATAAATATATATATATATAAATTAAAGTGTAAAAATACTATTGGTTGGATAAAAATATAAAATTCAATGTAATTAACAAAGTAGTCACATTTTAATTTAAGATTGTAATTGATTGAAAACTGATGTCATTTTATTCATATAATGAACACAATCGGTTTTAATTTGTGCAAATAAATTACAAGACTAATAAGTAAAACTTTTAAAGAAAATATTCTTTTCAAAAGGAAATTAGCCTTACGCTTGGAGGAGAATAACTTATTTTTCTATAGCTCCCGTGGTGATTTTGGGATCGACTGACCTAAAATACCTAAAATATGTTAAAGGTACTACATTAGCTCTACAATTAGTTAATAAGTTAATAAGCAAGTGATGCAACTAAATTTTAAATTTGCTGAGATGGCTGCGTTTCCTTAATAAAGAATTAACTGTAATCACATGTACTATTCTATTTTTAAAAAGCCCATGTCTGAAATGTTTTGTTCCGCAATCGTTTCCTTGCATATTAGTCGGACAAAACACCGGCCAAAAGCTAAATATAGACAGCAGTGCAAGGTGGCTAAGAAGTACCAAACCCTATATATCCCTTATCATTATTAGAAAATTTTCAACAGAGATTTGGTAATTAATTGCAATCAATAAGAAAAAATGGCAATGGCCAGGAGTGTTGTGGCTTCCTTGACAATCATGGCTCTCTTTGGAGCTGCCATGGCAGCTACGTACACCATTGGTGACAATGCCGGTTGGACCATACAAGGCCATATTGATTACAACAAATGGGCAGAAGGAAAACAATTCCGTGTTGGCGATACGCTTGGTGAGTTTCTTCCATTATTATTACTTTTTTGGCGAACCTCCACAATGAAAGAATTTTATTGCCAAATAAGTAAAACAAATCCCCTAGTCATCACGAGAGACAGTTCCTTATATGAATGATACTATAGCAGACAGAGAGATTAATTTTAAAAGAATTTGGATTCAGTTCTAATGTGATTTTTGTGCTGACTTTTAAAATATTGTGAATGAAGAGTTATTGAATAAGAATATATATACGTAATTAAATTTTTATCTTATAAATGCTGTCATGACAAGAGATTATTAAAAGATCAATATAAGTTAGTTAAAACTAGATCGTGGGTGTCAATGAATTGATTTAGTAAAATGTGTTGTATGAGAACAAGAGGTTTGATGTCTCAATTAACCCCTACTCATATGGATAGGAGAGGATTAGACTGTTGTTAGGCTAAATAAGAAAACAATGATACTAGTTAAGTTATAATAAAATTTGTTGTTTCGAAAATAAAAAAGTTTGGGTACGAACCCTATCTTACATGGATGGGAAAGGGACTGGATTGGCGTTAGTTAAAAAAAAAAAAAAAGATATTAACACTAGATCGAAAAATAATGCAACCGTATGTAAGAAACATAAATGAATATCAGCAAAATTTATTGGATGGAAAATTGTATGCATCATTGTAAAAGAGAGACTTTATCTCAAACGAATTAGGAGTCCCACTAGCTAATTAAAGGCTTCACAAGGAACACCAAGTTAACTAGGTGTGTGATGACCCATTTTTTGATCTCTTAATTTCCAGATTCTAAAACTTGTTACTTATGATTGTAATTAAAAATTGAAATTGTAAATATATATAAACATTTATATTTCTATCTTGGTAAATTAAGAAGATTATATAAATGATCAACTACCGTCTTTCTCCGAATTGAATGTATAAATAATGTAGTTTTCAAGTACATCAAGGCCATGCACGATGTAAGACAAGTGAGCCACGAAGACTTCCAATCTTGCAATGCAAAAGCTCCGATCGAGGAATACACCACAGGCATGGACTCCATCACTCTCAAAATGGCCGGTCACCATTACTTCCTTTGCGGAATACCAGGTCACTGCCAAGTCGGCCAGAAAGTTGAGATCAATGTTCTGCCCGGTGCTTCAAGCCCTGGCGAAAGTCCAGCCCCTTCTCCGAGCGACACCGGAAGTCCTGCACCTTCTCCGAGCCACACCGGAAGTCCTGCACCTTCTCCGAGCGACACCGGAAGTCCTGCACCTTCTCCAGGCCATTCCATAATTCCTGCACCTCCTCAGAGCTCCGGCCAAAGTTCATCATCAACTCCAGCTGAAGCCGGAGAGGGATCAAGTTCTTCTATGCCGCCACCCTCTAGTAGTGCTCCATCTCTCTGTTCTTCCAACTTTTGGTTCGCTGCTCCAGGAATGCTTGCAGTTGTTCTAACTGCATTTACTTTTTAGAGAGGTTTTATATATAATCATATAATTAATCAGTTTAGTGCTGCTAATTAATGCAGCGTAATTAATGTTACAGTATGCATAACTAACTTGTGAGCATTCTATTAGCTAGATATTGGTAATTGTATTAAGTTTGACTTTTCTAATCGTTGTTTCTGTTCTGTAACGTAGATTTGGCCCATTCATTGTAAATGTGAAAGCCTGTAATTGTTATGAAACAATAATACATATATTACACTTGACTAATACATTTTAAGAAATTTCATCCAAAATTATACGTTAGTCGTGGTTTTACGACTTGTGAAATTTTGTTATGTAACCACATAATAAATGAATGCAATGTGATCGTCACTTGGGATAAAATTCTCTTGAAATATTGCCTCTGCCTAGCATTATATTTTATAAAATATGACCAACATAAAGTAAAAGAAGGAAATGAAGCGATGAATTTTGTTGTGATCTATAGGCCATGTTCTTGATATAAGAATAGCAGAAGTAGAGTAAACGTACTTAATCAAACAATAAAAAGCATTCAGTTATTTGACGCAACGTACTAGACTTCATTCTAGTAGCCATCCCAAATTAACAGGGAAATAGCTCAGCTTACAGAAGCTTTTATTCCAAATGATTTTCTTTTTCCTAATTAAAAGTAAGTTGTTAGGAAAATTGATGGTGAAAAAATACCGCAGTTAAAATAAAATTAAAGAAAAATGAAGAATAAACACATACAGAGGATACAATAAATTACGTGGTTCAGTTTTTAACTTATATAAACGAACAAAAATATAAGGAAAATATTTTACTAGTAAAATGAGAATGACAAGTATTATAGTAATTTTAGTAAATTACTTTACTACTCAGAACCCTAATACACTAAATCTCTCAAATCGCTAATTGTCCATGAGTATTAAAATTCTTAATCTCTCACAATAGAATTGAAGAAGAGAAGAATGAGATGCATAAATGAGGGGGAGCACCCTCTTTTTCTAGCCATCGAGTGGATGTTGTTCACTCTTATATTTTATTTATTTATTTTTCAAAATTTTCGGCTATTTTTTGAAATTGAGAATTAAAAAATTTTGAATTCAAAAGGTGAGGGCCGCCCTTCTAGAAGAGCGGTACTGATCGGTACTGATCTTTGACATTCTCCTACTTGGGGATTTGATTGAAGATCAATCAATCTCCACACCATTCTTTCTACAAATCTACACTTCCATCTTTTACTATTTCTTGAACAAAGCGATATTGAACTTTTATATGGTTCGTCCTGAAATAAAAGTTTGGATTTCTTGCAATGTGCAGGACACTTTGACTGTCACAAAATACAAGAATTTTATTTTGTTTGTGTCTAAGCTCCACCACTAACCTTTGTATTCAAAAAGCTTCCTTGTAAGCTTATGTAGCTGTCATGTATTTTGCTTCTATTGTAGATAAAAATACAATAGTTTATAGTTTTGAAATCTAGTTTACAGCTTATCTCACAAGTGTAAAAACACAGCCAGTAGTAGATTTTATTTTATCAAGGTTTCCTGCAAAATCTGAATCCACGTAGTCTTGATAATAAATTCTGATCCTCCGTAACATAATGCAACATATGAGATTCCTCTTATGTATCTTAGAATCCTCTTTACAGTTTTCCAATGATCTCTACCGGAATTCGCCATATATCTACTAACTGCTCCCATTACTTGTGAAATCTTCGGTCTAGTACAAATCATAATACACATCAAAGTTCCCACTACTGATGGATACTATACTCGAGACATCTTCTTCCTCTCTGCTTAATTGTTAGGATACATACTTGAGAATAACTTGAAATTAATAGGAAGTGTGGTATAAATTAGCTTATAATTTTTCATGTTAAAGTACTACAAGATTTTCTTCAAGTAATTATTTTGAGAAAGTAAAATCTTCCTCTTATTTCTATCTTAGTGAATTTACATCATTAAAATCTTATTTGTTAGTTACAAGTCCTTTATTTCAAACTACCTCGCTAACTGTGTCTTTAATTCTTAGACTCGATCTTTGTTGGGACCTGCTACTAATATATCATTTGCGTACAACAACAAAAAGATGAAATTATTATCCTTAAACCTCTTATAATATGCACAATAGTTTGAATTGAGTTTATTCTATCAAAGGCTCATGTTGAATGAATCAAATCTCTTATACCAAAACCTCGAAACTTGTTTGAGATCGTATAGAAATTTGTTCAATTTACAAATCAAGTTCTCCTTATTTGTTTCGATAAAACCTTTTGGTTAAAACATATAAATTTTTACTTTCAGTTCTCTATGAAAAAAATAAAGTTTTCATATCTAACTGCTCTAAATATAGGTAAAATATAGCACACATTATTAAGACTACTATGACTGTTATGAGACGAACCATCAAAGAAAATATATCATTGAAATTAATATGTTCTTTCTGAGTATATTCCTTTACTATTAATCTTACATGACACTACTCCACCTAGTCATTGACGTCACGTTTGATATTGTAGACCCACTTATTTTCAATGACTTTTCTTTCATGTGGAAATGGTACAAGTTTACATGTTTTATTCTTGTGCAGAGTTTTAATTTCTTCTTGTATTGCTGTTATCTACAAAGTAACATATGAGCTATTTAAAGTTTCATGAAAAGTCGATGGCTCTCCATCCTCTGATAGAAGACAATATGCAATATTGATCTCTGTGGTGCCACACTGGCGGTCGTCTCTTACGAGTTAATTGAAGAACTTCTGGAGTCTCAAACTTGACTGATTTTTATTCTTTGTGCTCTAGTACTACTTCAGAGAAATCTAGATCTTTGGAATTATTTTTAACATATATCGGTGCAGTCTCTGACTTATGATTTTCAGTGTTATTATCCCCATCTCTCTTTTGTAGTTGATCTTCTACAAAGATAATATTTCTGCTGATAATAATCTTATGGGCAGTGGAATCCCATAAACGATAAACCTTTACTCCATCAACATATCCCAAGAAAAGCTCCTTATAGATTTTGAATCCAACTTTATTATTACTTAAGCATTATACATCACGTACACAAAACATCTAAAAGCATATAGATGAGAGTAATCAGCAAGCTTTCTAGTCCATATTTCTATTAGTGTCTTCAACTCAATTATGATTAATAGAGACCAATTAACAACATAATAGATAATTTTGGCTACTTTTACTTAGGACAAGTTGGGTAGACCAATAGCCCTCAACATAGTTCTTATAATTTATGTAAGAGTTCTGTTCATCTGCTCAGTCATTCTATCATGTTAGGGAATGTATGCCATTGTGAACTGTCTCTAAATTTCTTCTTATTTATAGAATGCAAGAAACTCGCTATTTGTATACTCTCCACCATTATCTGTCCTCAAACACTTTGTCATTTTCCTGGATTCAAGTGCAACCTGTGTTTTGAATTTCTTAAGCACTAAAAATATATATGACTTTTTCTTGATTGAATATACCTAACATTTCTTAGAGTAATCATCAATAAAATTCAAGTACTTTACACCTTCTTGAGATAAATTTAATGATTTCCAAATATTAGAGCTCGGGAAATAACTTTTGCTAAGAGAAAATATTCAGAACTTGCTCCGACATGTGGCCAAGTTTGAGATGCCACATCGTCGACTCTTGTGACACACGCATCGGATTCCTGTAGTGTTTCCCTTTTAAGTATGAATTAATTAGCACCAATCTTTTTGCCTCCATCAATACAAGTGCGACTCTAACTATATTCATCATCCCATTTTCTACATGAGTTTCACATCCAAGACAATCTATTTGTCCTAAAGACAATATATTTTTCTTCAGGCCTTTGACATGTTGTATTTTCTGAATTGTGTGAATTGTATCATCAGACATTTTTATTTTGATAGTATTAATACTAGCGATCTCCAAGGCATGACCATTACCCATGTATACAGATCCCCTGAGATATGTTTATATGTGTGAAACCATTTTCTCCGAGAGGTCATGTGCCATGTTACTCCTGAGTATATAAAACTGATGTTAGCTAACCGTTTCCTACTTTCTACAATAACTGTTGCCTTGCTGTAGAGAATTTCGCTATCATCAGAGGTATTTACTACACAATCTTGAGCATTTAATGACTCAACTTTTCCATCTCCATTCTTCTAATTGCTCTAAAACTCTTTTTTAACGTGCCTTTTCTTGCCATAATTATAACATTTGACATTCTTTTTACTTCTTAATTTTGATTTATCATGATTATGATTCTCACTAAGGTCACGTTGCTTTGATCTCTCTCTCGTTATCTATAGCGCTTTCTCTTGCTGCGAACTTGCTTGCTTTCTTCAATTATTACATAAGCTGCAACATCATCGAAGACTGGCTATCTATTTGGTTGTTGTTTGTTAGATTAGTGATGAGTTGATCATACAAATTTAGTAGACTTAGAAGTAAAAGCTTTGTACATTCATTTTCCTTTATTTTATGATATAAATTTGTGAGTTATGTAAATTGAGTTTTTAAGGTGTTGATATTGTCGGCCACCAATTTAGATTTCACTATTCGAACAGTATAAAGTCTTATCTTCAAGAAGATCTTATTATGTAGCAACTTGACTTTACACAGTTTTGTGAGAGTATCCCAATTTTTTTGTTGCCTTTTTCTCCTTCACATTACTTCATCAGCCAGTGCTAAATGTCAATCAGCAATTGCATCATCGTCTATCTTATTTCACTTGGCTTCATCAGTCATCTCTTTGGGTCTTTTTCCATTTACAACTAAAAAATTATTTTTCCACAAAATAACCTTCAATTTCATCTTCCACAATGGGAGATTATTTTCACTAAACTTCTTAATTTCTTATTTTACTGCTATTGTTTTTCACCATGAAATGCCTTTGCTAGGATTGGCTCGCATTGTTTCACATGAATAGAATTGTATATATGAACTATGTTGTATGTGAAAATAGTACCATATAACTGAACAATATTATGACTCTAAAAAATACAACCAATGTCTCTTATGCCACTGTTGAAAAAATTGATGGCTGAAGCAGAGTCACAACTAAATTGAAATTAGAGAAAAATAAAGAACAAACATATACAGAAAATACTAAAAATTACATGGTTAGCCTTTTAGTCTACGTTCACGGGTGAAGACAAAAGGAAAATATTTTATTAGTAAAATAAAAATTACAAATATTATAGTAATTTTGACTTACTACCCAAAACTCTATTACACCTAATCTCTCAAATAACTAAATACCCAAGAGTATTAAAACACTTATGTTGTGTTACTTCCTATGAATGAGAATCTATGAATTGAAATAGGTTTCATTATCTTATTTATTGTTTAAAATAACATCAAGAATCAGAATGGGATTAGTAGATCCCACTAAAATTTAGAAATGAAATATAAAGTTCTGATTCCCTTGGGGGGCGGGGGCGAGGCCGAGGGGGGGGTGTGTGAGGGGAGTTAGGAATCAAAAACTCTTATACTTAAGAGATGAAAATTTTCCCAATAAACTTCAATAATTCCAATTTTATCCCTTAAATTAATACAAGATATAAAAAACCAAAATTCATCCAAAAAAATAAAAAAGAAAAATTATGTCCTCTTTAAATCCCTAACTGGATCATACTTTTATAAATGCTGCAACTCTTTTCCACCCATCATTGGTGAGCTTGCCATTTTTCTATCATTGCTCACCTACTCCAATATTGGTCATGTATCTCTAAAAAAGTAAATAATTCATTTTTACCTCTTTTATCTCTTATATTGAAATATTTTCATATTTTTTCTTATTCTTTTTTAGTATTTTTTTTTCAATTTTTTGTTTAATGTTGTGTTTATGTTCCATTTTAACCTTAAATTATTAAGTTTGTGCATGTATTTTTTAGATTTGTTGCTATTGTGACGATTTCTTTACCTTGTTGTTGCTATCGTTATTGTTATTGTGAGACAAAAGTGTACAACGTCAAGCAATTTGACTCGTTTGGTCTGAAAATGACATTGTTGGAATTAGGTTGGAACTCTAAATGGCTCTAGATTTAGGGGTTCCCACTATAATCGAACGTGTAGGAAAGATCATTTATACCGATATTAGAAATATGAAACTGTCATCCCAATCAATCGAATTGGGATGCCCTGAACCTTACATATCTCTTGAGAGGACTCATATGAAGCTCAGACCGATGGGTGTATTCAATACTCCCTTAAAAGAAAAAAAAAGAATTGGTTTATGGTAGTAATCAGTTCTTGAAACTTGTTTTTAGTTTCTGGAATAAAATAAATATGATTTTTCAATTGAATTTGATCTATGGAATTTGTTTTAACTATTGCCTTGGCTTGATCCAAAAACTATGTTCCTTTGACTTTATGCTCGCCCATTATAATATTAAAGTATGTGCCAGTTGCCAAATGTCTCAAGTTTAATTCAATTTTGTTCATAATTCAATTATTGCATAGAGTGGTTTTAAGGACCCGTCTGCAAAAATGAGTGATTTAAAATTGTATGGTGATCTTTACAATCATTTACTTGTGTCAGCAATTCAAAAATCACATACAATTCAAAGACCTGTTTGTTAACTATGCTTGCAGTAGAGCCGTGGCAGTTCGGGTTTGATTTTTGGGGGTGGGAAGGACGTTAAAAATTATATTTAGGCTTGCCCACCTCCCTTTCTTTTTGAAAAAAAAAAAGACCTGTTTGTTAATGGGTAAAACTAAGGATTTCAAGTGAAACTTTTTGGTGAAGTTCAGATTAAGGGGCTGATTATTATTATTTGGTGGTGCAAATTTGAAAAGACATAATTGGCTATTTGCCCTTCATTTTAGCTCCTTTAAAATGACAATGGTGTTTAAGTTCACTGTAATAAAATGTAGGTAATGATTAAAAATTTTAATAATACTTTGAACAAGAAAATATATGCATGCAAAAAGAATGTGGGGAAAATAATTATGTTTGCAGCTTAATTATGGTCCACCTTTAGAATATGTTGCAATATGCCAAATAAAAAAGATTAAAAGAATAGAGAGTAAATAATGCATAATTAGTTATTCCTTTAACACATTTTTCTATTCTATAAGACTTTGATGCATTTTAACACGGTGAGTTCATTATTATTGATTGGCTTCATCTGTGATGTTGAAATATAGGAATGACTCGTTTGTTAACAAGAAAAAAGCGAGTCTTGATAGTTATACAAAGTTTGTTGATGATGTTGCAAATAATTACTGCTGTGTGCTACTATGGGTTCCCATCTTTGCTTGACTTATAAACAAAGATTGAAAAGTCTCAGGTCACACTCTAGACTTTATCAACAATTGAGCTTTTGTATGACTTGGTTTTTTAACGTGATGTTAAATGTTTGTTGCAATTAAGAATTGATATACAAACATTTGGCAAATTATGTAAGTTTTTCTCCTGAGAAAGGGGGTTTGGTTAGTAATCAACATGTGACACCCGAGGAGATGCTTGCAATATTTTTGTGTATTTTAGCACACCATTTGAAAAATGTTGTCTCTGAGTGGGTTTAGTTTTGATAATGACAAGATGACGATCTTGTGTGAAATAATATGTTTGATGAGTTTTCAAAGGTAATCTTTGAATTGTATGGTGTTAAATTTATTACTTGATTTGATTTTATATTATGGACAATATTTTTTTTAACAGAAAAAAGAAGGATGCAAATGGTTTTTTTAACAAACCATTCCAGCATCATTACACTTTGTTATTGATGAGGTACACGAAAGAGGACAATGTTGATGTGAATGTAGAAAGTCAGTAGTTAATGAACATGTAATGGATGATTTTATTGATGATATTTCTTATACACCTCAATCACTTGCTGTTCCTTATGAAGTAAAAAATGTTCTAAGTAGTTCAACTAATAGGTCTAAGAAAAGAGAAAAATATAGAGAGAGCAATTGACCATATGTATTCATATATTGGGACAATAGCTAAAACTATGGTAGCAATGGTAATTAAGATAGATGGGTTAGTTAATGTGTTTTCTACTACAAATGTTGATATGGCTGACTTACAGGTTAAGTTGCATGGTGAGATGATGACAATTGAAGGCTTAACTAAATATGAGATGTACGATGCGATTACCATGTTGGCCACAAAGCATGATGTATTACGTGTATTCTTTGTTATGCCTAATCACCATAGGAAGCGATATATCCTTCAAATGCTTCGTCGTGAGATATAATCCGGTACCGGTTTGTGCTGCTCTATATTAGGATTTTAAACCTCTATTTTTGTTATCTGTAGCTATTATATGGGAATTTGTAACTTTATATTTGTATTTTGTTACTGGAACATATGTTGTACTAGGCACTATTTTGAAATTATATATGCAAAAGAGTAGCAGCGGCGGATCTATAAAAATAAATTACCGGCAGCTAAATTAAATAATAGCAAATAATCAAATCATCATTTATCCATTCATCTCCTATCTGATTTTGAAGTTTATTCTTCACGAATTTCATTATTGAAAATGTTCTCTCTACTGTGGCTGTGGAAACTGGAAGAACTAATGCTAATGTCACGAACAAATATACTAACGGATACACTTTATCTTTTTTTGTCTCAACCATTCTTTTAGCAAGGTCACCAATTCCCTTTAATCTTGTAAACTAGGTACTAGAATGCATATCCATAATATAAGTTTGAATCTGAGTTTTAAGTACCATAAGCTCTATTAGAGAAAATCATTTGGATAAAATTCAGCAAGATGTACTAATTTGTTCTTATCAAAAGCAGCAAATGAGTCATTTGAACTTAGACAAACCAACCAAAGAAGCAATTCCATATTCACCTCATTGAAACGATTATTTAGCTCTTAAAGTTACAAATCTAAAATAGCAAAAAATAGCTCGATAAAAAAATAATGCATGTTTGAGATCTCTTAAACATTACGTCATGATTGACCCCACTGTAAAAACACATAATTCATTTTAGATAGACATTAATATCATGCTTTAAATAAAAAGAAGAAACCTCACAAAACAGAGAATTCCAGCTATTATCTCTCATTATTTGCAAGCTTTCCTTACATATTTCCACAAATTTTATGGCATTTAGAATATCTTGATCCTTTCTTTGAATTGCTTGTGACAACTCATTTGAAAGTGTAAGTATATCTCTCATCAAATATAAACTAAGCACAAAACCAAAAGATTGCATAAACTCTATCAAATAATTTGGCTCAAATCTTTGTTCACTAGAATTTGACTTATCTTGTGCAATTATTTCAAGCACACTAATTATATGTGGAAATAAAGAGATTATTTGACGTAACGTAACTTAATGTGAATTCCAACAGGTATCACCATAACATTTCAGTGCAGTATCTTGATTTTGGCCTTATCTACTTAATAGGTCATTATTTTCAAGTGCTTCAACAACTGAAAGTAGTTGTTTCTCCCGAAAAATATCTTAGCATTTATATGAAACCCCAACAATATTGACAACATTAGCAGCTACATTAAAGAAAGAATTAACTTGATCGTGTTTCTTTGCCACAACCACAATAGCTAGTTATAGTTGATGAGCAAAACTATATATATAATAAGCACACTTATTCCTATTCATAATAAGTGTTTTAAGACCATTGAACTTGCCTTGCATGTTACTAGCCCCATCATAACCTTACTTGCGTGACCTAGATATACTCAATCCATGCTTACAAAATAACTGATCAAGAGCTTCCTTTAGCGAGATAGCAATAGTACTAGTAACATGCCTAAGACTTATAAAATGCTCAATAATAGACCCATTCTTACCTACATTCGCAATACAACAATCATCTGCCCCATCATAGATGCATCATGGGATTCATTAATCAAAATAGAAAATAATGCATCACCTATGTCTTTAATAGTAACATTGGTAGTTTCAGTAGAACAAGCATTTATAATAACTTTCTGTATTGAAAGTGCAATTAATATGTCATTTCCAGGAGCATTATTCAAGGTAACTTTTTTGATATCTTCATTATGATTAGCAAAAAATCTTAGAATTCAAAGATAATTACCTTGATTATTTGAATTACCAGACTCACCATAACCACGAAATGCAAGTTCTTGTTCTAAAAGAAGTCGAACAACATCAATGGATGAGATTTGGTGAGTTCGATATTCTTTTCAATCTTGATAAGAACGTTTGTCAAAAAATGTTCAAACATATTGCTTTTATTTTATTAAATCTTCACTATCACTCTTGTTGTGAACACTATTAGAACCTCCAACATACTCTTCTAATCTTTTTAATTTCTTCTAATTTAAGAACCCATTTGTGGTAAATGTCTCACCACTTGCTTGCTCACCAATTTCTGGTCTGAAAAAATAACAACACATACAATATGCAACATCTCTTGATATATTATATTCTAACTAATTTTTGTATTTATTGAACAAAGCACGATCGAATTGTCGCTTTTGTTACCCAAATTTAGACTTACAAAAATTATGGAATTTAGGTTGGCAAGGACCCATTTGTAAATATGCTCTACGAACTTCATCTCGAACATTAAGATTGTAAGAAGAAATTGGCGCTCATTGTCTAGGATCAGAAGGAGGTTTTGACAATTCTATTCATTTTTCTGGACCGTTTTCATCTCTCTCTGGAAATGACGGAAACATTGATTTTCTTTTAAAATACTTTTCCATATCTATTTCAAAAATCAAAATTATTCATGTGAGAGAGTACTCATATAAAATAAATTTATTACAACTAAAAAAGGTGGAGTGCAAAAGGCTTTTAGTATATAACTAATAGTCTGATAGTCACAAAAATAAAAATCATAAAGCCTAGAATTATTCACTTAAACAATTATAATTGGTATAGATATCTATTGACATGTGAACATGAATAAAATACTACATTCTTAAAAAATGAAAGAGACATTCTCACCTGAGCAACAAAACACAAGTTTCATGATTGTCAAGGTAGCTAAGTAATTGTATTTCTTTCTGTCTTTTCACCACACATCTCTAACATTTTTATAGAAGAATTCAGGCTTAGTATTATTGAAGAAGAGGAATCAATACATTTGTAGCACCGCTAAATTATATTAATAAAATGAATAATGGTGCATTTTAAAACCTTGTAATGGGGCACTATATCATACAATGATTTAAATGATTATAACTTATAAAATAATAACAAATTATAAGTTTTAAACTATTTTACGCAAGATGAACACAAGATTCAAACAAATTGTTGATACTTGTAAAAAATGTACTCCTTTCAAGTCAATGAAAAATCTGAAAAATATAAGACATTCATAGACAAATTAGAATACTACTTACTCTAATAATTGGCACCTTTGAAGAAATGGAAAATCGTTCCCAACCAACAGCACTGCTAGTAATCAATGTTGTAGAATGCATGATCAGAGTTCCCTTTCAAATCACTATTCTCTTAAAAGAGTATCAAACAGATTAATATTTGGTTGTGATTATTTTCTCATAGAGTATTTTATGGAAGAAAATACCTTCTAGTAAAAATATTGAATTAGTAGTACTTAAAAGAATATTTATCTAACCTAGTCTTGCACGGAAAATTACACCAAGTACGTTTTCTTCATCTCTAAAATATTTTCCCTATTTTAAGACACGTACTTTGCTTTATTTTTATAAAAAATTGTACTTTCCTTTTTTTTTTTTAAACAAGAAGTATTACTCTTTTAAGAAAACATAATTCTTTTTTTTTAGAAAAAAAAAACTTATTACCCAGTACTTTAATAAGTACATCAAGTACTTTTTCATCTTTTAAATGTACTTAATGTACTAAAAATAAATCACGTATTGTCTTTCTTTCGACCTCTGCAACTTTAAGAATGCTAATGCAAGCCTAAACTTATGGCAATTACTAAGTTACTTCAAAAGTAACTTATTTTCTTCACACAATCATGCAAAAAGTAGTAACAAAATATAAGATTTATTTATTTTTTGTGAAGAGAGTAAGTTATTTTTAAAGTAACTTAGCATGATCCTAAACTTAAATATCATATTGAAGTTTAAAAAGTACTTGATGTACTTAAAATAAATCACATATTGCCTTTATTTCGACCTCTAAAACTTTAAGAATGCTAATACAAACCTAAACTTAAATGTCGTATTGAGGTTTCATAAGAGTTTTAAAAGAGTGTTAAGAACTCCATTATTTGGATTAATTAGGCCTGATATTTCTCCCATTTTTTGCACAGCCCATTGTGCTGTTTGTTTAATTCTTCCCCGAGCAACCTGCTGGAATTACAATGCTTCAAAAATTGGAATCGGGTTGGTTTTTACAGCATAAGCAATTTTTGTGCATATTTTTTGGTGTTTAAAGGATTAGGATGTTTTCCTAAATTTAATTCTTTTAAATATTTAAAAATCTTACATCCTTTAGTTATAATATATAAATAAAATTTAATTTTTTTATTTTTTATTTATCAACTACTGATCACTAAAAAATTTTACTTAATAAAAGTTCCGGGTCTCAATGAATAACTATGATGCTACTGCAGCTGCCTAGCCATGCCGCAATTTTAGACAAATTAATTAGTTGTCGTTTTACGACGGTGTTTTAGCAAAAGATTTTGCGTGAAAGGTTGCAGAGCTCACTTTATTCTACCGTTGCCTTCCGATCGTGTCTCTGTCATACTAGGCCTTCTATGACCACAAATATATATACCCTCCGCAAAATAAATAAATAAAATGAAAATTTCTTGAGGGCGACTTGCAGAAGGTGTTCAATTTATGGGGAATGCCTAAGTTACATTTCACATAACTTATAATCTCAACCGAAAAATATGAAAAAGTACTCTTAAATAATTGACCTTATTAATAATGGAAATAATATTAATAGAGTTAAAAGAAATATTATTAAGCCTAAAAGATGAAATAAAAGAATTAAAACAAGAAGTAGAAAAATTAAAAATAGAAATAACACTCGTGCAAATAAGTAAGAAAAAGAGAAAAAAATTACAGAGATATAAAATAATAAAATCTGATTTGTTTAAAAAACCTAAAATAGACCTTTCACAGAAACTCAAACCAAGAAGTTTTGATGAATGGTTTATGAGCAGTAAATATCCGAAAATAATAAAAGATACAGAAAATTTAAAAGAAGAATTTGAAGAAAAAATAGTTAAAGGAAAAGAAAAAATAGAAATTAACAAACAAAGTAGTTCAGACTGAAATAAATTTAAGTGATTTAGAAGACTTTGAAAAAGAATATAAAATAAAAATGAATACAAGCGGTGGACCAAAGATAAAATCAAATATTCCAGAACCTAGTACTTCTTCTAAACAAAATAATAAACGAAGGAGATATAAACCTTTCTATGAACATATACCATCAAATAGGAATCAGTCATGGAATTCAGATTATAGCTCTAAAGATAGTGAACTATTACAAATAAGTAATGCAGGAGCATTTTTATATTTAGACTGTAAAAATGATCCATAAAAAATTTTAGTAAATTGGAGAATATAAATGAGATAATTTTTTATATATAACGGACATAAAGATGATCGGAATGTAGAAATAGAAGACCAAAAAATAGCTATATTCACCGAAATATTAATAGCAAGTTTTGTAGGAAATTTTTTCAGTTGGTGGCAAGGATTATCTCTTAATGTAAAAGAATTAATAATAAATGCAACTAAATCAGGATTTTTAACAAGTAAAGAAGAAGCAATAGAAACAATTATTGAATATATCTCTAACAAATTTCTAGGAGAAGTATGGATAGAAAACAAAGAACAAGAATTAAAAGATGAAAAATTAGGAAATAGATTAAAATTAATAAATTTAAATATATGCAACATGTGCTATGTTAAAGAATACACTTGTGAATTCAATAAATATTATTATGCCCAATATTATAGTAATGAAGATCAAAGTATATATCTTAATTTTATTACTCAAAATTACCACCTCCTTAGAACACATATTTTGTAAATAAATACGACGAATACGACAAATACAAAGCAATAGATCCTATGCCTAAAACATTAGGATCAAGGATTAGATTTTTAAATTAAAGATTAAGTTAAATATGTATGCAGAGAAATATAATTAAAAGGAGTAGAGCAATTAGAGATATATGTTGTTACAAGACAGAAATACCAAACAATGGGAATGCCAAACCCCTTATAAAAAACATAAAAGATATAATAAGTTGAAAAGAAAAAAAGTATAAAAAAATATAAAAATTTCAAGAAAAAAATATACTCATAGGAAATTCTACAAACGAAAATATAAAAAATAAAGGGAGCAATTTGATAAAAATAAATGTAAATGATGGAATTGTAGAGAAATAGGACATTTAAGTACATAATGTACAAAAAAAAATGTTAGAATTTTGGAAAAAGAATTTAATAATATAAAGGATGAATTAGAACTAATAAGCGATTTATTTGAATATGAGGGAAGAGAAGTATACATGTCAGAAGACAATACAACCAATGAATTAGATGAATCAGAATAAAGAAAAAAATTAATAAAATAGTTAGTAATATAGTAGAAGAAAATGAAGAAATACATGAAATAGAAAAAGAAGAAAATGTAAATGGATACAGTTTAGTTGCAACATTTGATAAAAATAGGTACAATAAACTCTTAAAAGTAAAATTAGAAAAACCAGACTATGGAGTCTTACATGACTACTATGAACAGGAAAAAATAATAACAATAACTCAAGCTGAAGAAAATATAAGGTTAAGTTTAATAATAAAAGGGCAATAAATTTAGCATTTAGAAAAATAAAAAACGAATCAATTAGAGAAAAGATACAATACGTTTACTTAGTAGAAATTCAAATCTTAATTAAACACTTGTTTAAAGAATGAATATATAGTCCAATAATACTATCATTACATGTCCAACGATTTAATAATCCAATGGTAGGACATTTGGGAACAATAGAAGGATGTTTATGTTATACTAAGTTATTATTTACATGTCATCCAAAGTATTGCGTTCATATAAAAGATAAAAACATAGATGAAATATTAAGCCTCCATTTTAAACTATTAAAGGATAATTTAATGAAAGAATGAAATAAGTTAATGACATTCCATTATATAAAAGGTCCATATATTATAATAGATACTTGAGCTAGTCATAACCACATGAATCACAAAAAAAATAATACATTAATAGAAAAAGAAATAAATAAACCCTATGAGTATGTAGATTTCAATGGAATCAAGAATATATGCAAAAAAAAAAAGTAAAAGTATCAATAATAATCGAAGGAATAAGAATAATAGTAACATGTTTTATAAATTCATATATATATATATATATATAATGAAAATCATATATTATTAGGTAATAGTTTTTTAGAAGATTTAGAATACTATAAAATTGAAAAACACGGTATAACATTATTTTTAGAAGGAAATGAAATCTTTTGCAAGAGATGGTAAATAAAGCATACGTTAAATATCCTATGTCAGTATATATTCAAGTTTATACAATTGAAAAAGATATCCATACATGTGCACTAATTGATACAGGAAGTGAAATAACTATAATAAAAAGGTTTCTCTCCAATAAATAAAAACCAAATGGTCAAATCAAGATAACTGAAATTACCGGTGATAAACAATAAGTAAGTCACACTGTTTAAAAATATGAAACAATTTTAGGAAGTAAAAATATATCAATCTCTAAAATCTATAAATATGATCATATGGATTGTGATATACTCCTACGAAATGACTTTCTACAATAGTTTTAATATTATCAACAAACCTTATTTTTAATCATCCTTAAAACCTCTTGTAATCATATTCTTCGAATACCTCAAGAATTTCGACCATTCAGAGTTTAGCCAGCCCAGCATGGTGAACAATATGAAAATATTATTTAATACAAAAATGACAAATATATAACATAAACTTAGAAATTATTAAACAAGAATTAAAACAGGTCTATAGTGATAATCTTTTAGCACTATGGAAACCTGATTACCCTAGAGCAAAAATAGAAGTAATAGAAAATAAAATAATCAGGGTAAAACCAATAATGTATACTATAGAAGACACTAAATAAATACACTAAATTTGAAGGATATTTCCTACCAATAAGTATTAATAGATCTGGTAAAAGGAAAAAATTACTACTCTAAGTTTGATTGTAAATCAGGATTTTGGCAGATAAAAATGGAAATAGAAAGTATAGGTTATACTACCTTTAGTACACCACAAGGACATTATGAATAATTAATAATGTCTTTTAGGTTAAAAAATGCCCCACAAATATTTCAAAGAAAAATGGATAAAATATTCAAAGGAAACAACCATATTGTAGTCTATGTAGATGACATTTAATAGTATCAAACTCATTAGAAAAGCATAGAATACATTTAAAAGATTTTGTAAATAAGTGTATAAAAGATGGAATAGTATTATAAGAGAAAAAAACACCAATAGAATACAAAAAAGTAAAATTTTTAGTTATGTTTTTAGACAAAAATGGAATAAAGCTACAAAGTCATATTGCAAGAAAAATATTAGATTTTCGTGATAAATTAGAAAATAAACAATAAATCCAAAAATTTTTAGGATGTTTAAATTATGCCGAAGGATTTATAAAAAATTTGTCAAAGAAAAGAATATCCTCTAAAAATAATTAAGGAAGAATAATACAAAAAGATGGAGTGAAGAACATACACAAAAAGTAGAACAACTCAAGGAACATTGTAAAAATTTACCAAAATTAAGATTAGCAGATGGAAAAGATAATTTAATTTTACAAACTAATGCCTTTGATTTATATTAGGGAGCAATACTTAAAACAAATCTAAATGAAATCTGTAGATATAATAGTGGAACCTTTAATAAAGCCCAAATAAGTTATCTAGTCCATGAAAAGAAACTATTAGCAATTTATAAGGGAATAAAGAAATTCTCATTATTTTTACTACAAAAGAAATTCAGTATACAAACTGATAATACCCAGGTTAATTCTTTAATATATAAAAATTTGTCAAATGAACCACAATATAGAAGGTTGCACAGATGGCAAGCATATTTGTTTTATTACAATTTTAAAATTGTAAATATAAAAAGTGCTAACAATTTTTTAGCTGATTTTCTCAGTAAAAATATAGAGTTTGCTCAGTAAGCATGGAAAAGAATAACGGATTTGGAGACAAATCTCGTAGATCTTGAAGAAGTTGTAAGCATTCTTGGCAATTTTGTAAACAATCTTAAACTCTATATAAAGAACTTAAGAAAAGAGTTTGAATAAAGTAAAAAAGTAAATCCCTTAAGTGGACAATCAGTAAATCGTGATGTAAATTCTCCAGGTGGAAGCAGTGGTGGACTCCACCCACATGGAAAAGCTATTTCTGATGAGGATTATGTACAAATCCCATCAGGTAAAAAAAGTAATAGCATTAAATCCTAGTAAGCTTTCAGTAAAATATCGAACTTTTGTAACTGTAAAAAGAATAAACTTGGAAGGATTTAAACAAGTAACTCTCCTACCAGATATCTTGATCTGATATATCCTAATGTAAACCTAAATGAATTATTTGTTTTGATCTTATACTTGTAAGCAAAATAAGCCAATATGCCTAGAAGAAGAACGTATGCTTGAAGTTCTATACTATAAGTCCAGAGTATGATGATGAAGAAGAGTATGAAGCCATCCATCTAATCAGCCTCAACATTGTAACCAATAATTTCAATTTAGAAGTAGGCTAGAGTAGAAGCAAAGAACCCATCTTCAGCAGAGAATGGGTCGGGTACAGAAGAGCTGCTAGAATAACAGTCATAAGATCGTTAGCCTTAAACTTGTATGAAAGAGGGTATAAAGTCCTCATACAACTAGATAATTTTATCCTTTGTACACTAGGAATAGGTGTCGGCAGATTAGGAGTGCTAGCTAGCTTCATATTTGATATTGACAACCACCACATCCCGTGTAAACCTACTACAAGACGGATAATATGTGAAAAGATGGAACACTTGGTATGTATTTCTTAAACCGATGTAAACTTTTTTATTTGTCAAAAAGTATGTAGGCCTTATGTCGGCCATCATAATGTAAACTTTCCTCAGTAAAAAACGAAAGGGCCCAAGCTCGGGTAGGATAGAGATAAGAGATAAGATTTCATCATGTAATCTTATCACTTTAGATTTTTTTAGTCCAAAAATGTAATACGCGTAAACGTTATCACATTGTAAAATCCTTTATATAGAGGAAATAACGAAGAAAAAGGCAAATGCCATTTGAAATCATTTGAGAAGCATTCAAAATATTCAAGTCTGATATCAAAACAATGAAAAAAAAATAAAAACTTTCTCTCTTTAAATCATAAAACAAAGATAAAAAACATCAAAACTTTCAGAATATGGAAAGGAACCAGAAACCTAAACATCAACTAGAACCTTAAGAGTCCGATAGACACATGGTGATCCCGTTTGCAGAGCTCGTTATGCCAATAGAGTCAGGGTGGCGTTAAGGCAGTTAGAGCATAGCTGTAGGGAAAAGGTGACCGGTCAACAGGACTAAAAAGTTCCAGAAGATTTGAAATAGCTTTATACACAGATGGGTATGATAAAGAAAAAAAGGTTAGATGATGAAACAAAGATTATATACAATAACCAACAATTAATGATAGGTTTTAAATGTAAAACATATCAGTATCATAACATGATGTTCAGAATAAGAGATTTTATAACAAAATCTGAATTAGAAGCATTATATAGTATAAATATACCTATATAATTAAAAAGAAAATTAATAAAAAATATAGAATGGGAAAATTTTTAAAAGCATGATAACACAAACCTTTGTAGAGAAAGGTATAAAAGATCTAATGGAGATATACGATGATTTTAGTATATTTAATATAAAATAATTTTATATCACATAATTCAAACTTTTGTAGAATAAGAAATAAAGATTTAATCAAAATTTATAATCTATGTATAATAATTATTTTTTTAATCTGTTAAAATATCTGTTTAAAAGGCTAGGCCGCCCCCCAACTTGTATCAGAGCCATAATCATGTCCTCTATACAACAAATAGTAGATTCATTATACATTTTAAAAATAAAAGATAGAAGTGAGATAAAAAATTTAATTGAACATATTGAAGAAAATAAAAATCATATAATAAAAACAGAACTAAACCTAATACAAGAATTGAAAGAAAAAATTAAAATTACAAATAAAAAAGAACTGAAAAGTTTAAAGATTTTAGAAATAAAAATAAAATTTAGAAATGAATTTATAAAATTCTTAAAGTTTTGGCTTGAGAATGAAACACTATGAATAATCTACATAAACAATTCTTGGTCCAATAAGTATTAGAAATGATACAAGAATTATACTTAAGTATAGATCATATGTTTCTTGGATGAGAAAATAGAATAAATATATATGTTAATTTGTTAAGCCAAAAATAGAATCTTTGGAGTTAGAAAAATATCATTATTAAATACGAGACATCAAGTTTATGGACAATTTATAGATTTATATGAATTTGATAACCATTTGTACTTATATAAACAAATACAAAAAACTTTGGAAAGAATGAAAAATAAATGTAGAAGTGATGGTAGAACAAGTGATCAATTATAAAATCAAATGAGAAAAGGGACTTTAATGAAATTAATCATGCAAAAAACAAACAAAAGTAAGTTACATGAGTTGTAACTTAAAGAGACCCAATTTAATTAAGAGTTTGCTTGGTGCTCATTCTTTTTTTCCTATCATCTTCATACGAGTTTGCTCAGTTTTCCATATATATATATATATATGCTTTGGATAAAGTCCTCTCTTTTTTATTTATTTTAATAGAGAAATATTTATCAAAATCTCATGATTTTAATCCGTTCAGACAACCTCTAAGGGTCCGTAAAATGGATAAATTTTCAAGATATTTTATTAGACTAGTTATGAAAATTTAGATTATGAAATAAGTAAGTTAAAAAAATAATTTGACAGATGTCAAAAGTAGTTGCCACTCTTCTAGAAGAGCAATCCGTACTATTTGAATTAAAAAATTTTGAATTCTCAATTTGAAAAAATATAGCCGAAAATTTTTAAAATAAATAAATAAATAAAATATAGGAATAAACAGTAATCACTAGTGGCTGTAAAAGTAGGGGTGCTCCCCCTCATTTCTGCACTCGTTCTCTTTTTCTTTAGTTTTATTTTAGAGATTAATATTGTATTTACTTATTAGTAATTAGAATGGACTGAAATTAGAATGAACTAGAATGAAAATGAAGAATCAGAATTAGAATAAATTGTTTATTGAGCTACAAGAATCAGAATCTGAATGAGTCAGAATCTCATTAATGTGAATCAAAATAAATTGTTTACTTGAGTTGCAGGAATCAGAATCCGAATGGACTAGAAACTCATTAATGTGTTTACTTTATTTTGGAATTAAAATTGAAATAACTTAAATTATTTCAAGTTCCTAAATTGCCCTTAGTTAATTATAATAATAATAACTACTACTACTACTACTACTACTATTATTATTATAAAAATGATTGTTAATAATAATAATAATAATCAATATTTCAATTCAATCGAACCTTCTTTGAATCAACATAATAAAAAAAATTTTAACTTTATAAAACTTAAACATTTTAACTTTGCCATTTATCTTTTTTGTTTTCCCATGCTTTTAGTTCTAGACATTTGCTATTTGACTTTTGCCATTTTACGCTTCTTTTTTTTTTTCATGTTTATTGGGGGCATATGTGAAGGGAGTAATACTAGGTTTTTTTAATTTTTTAATTAAAACCTTTTAGAACCGATCTCATACAACATATAACAATTAAGTAATCTAGAAATTCATACCTTGATGTTTTGAGAAGATGAATAATTGAGAGTTGTAGATTCGTCTCTAAACGATCTTCCAGGCTATAACTCAAGTTTGTTCAACACTAGACGTGTGGGCGTCTGTTTTACCACTCCCTAATTACAACTGGCTCTTCTTAGATATCTTTGTATTTTTTTTCTTAAAAGCCCTAGAATCCTCTCATCTTTCAAGAGTATAATGCCCTTTTTATAATATCTTATGAAAAACTCTAGTATGTTAGGATTAGGATTCCTATTTAAAATAGAATTCCTTTTTAACTATTTCTCCACTTACGTAAAAGTGCAAAGAATGTGTAACTAGTTAGGAGACCACCTAATAAAATATCACAAGCCCCCTTTTACACTTCAATATAATATACTAAGCCTTAACAAATATTATAATTATTATTTTCATCTAATATGCCAGTTTTTTTTGCTTTTGGGTCCAGTGATGGTGTTGTCAATTAAATGAGCTAACCCGAGAATCATTTGGGAACATACAATAGTGGCTACAATAATTAAATTTATAATTAAACAAATATAATTATTTAATTTCAACTCTACTCCACAATAAGATTGGAACTGACCTCCATAATTGTATGCTTGAATATAATTCGTCCAAGCCACATTAATTTCTTTACTGCACAATCCTTTGTACCACATCGTTAACTTAAATTGATATCTCAACTGTCCAATCAATTTAATTACATCTTGTTCCTTGATAATTACTGGTTTTCTCTAATGATCATTTCAACATTCTTATTTATGTTGGGACACTCTGGCTAGAGAATTCTATGATCAAGTACTGAAACCCAGCAAGAGATGTGTCGTACAAATTCTATATTATTAATCTATAATTTCAATACTTGTAATTGCTCCCACCAAGATACCGGGTAAGTTAGACTACATGTGTATGTCATGCCCATTGGTAACTCAAATGAAATAATAACTACAATCATGAAATCATAACTAACTCAAGATTAAGATTACAGTAAATCAATGCGTATGAGATTTAATAAGTCTGACAGTTATTACTAGGTTAATTAAATTTCATATGTGATTCAGTTCAATGTAGATATACTACATCAATAAATTCATATATGATTAAGACAAATCACTCAATAAATTTATTACAGTCTATACCTAAATAAAGTGTTCAACTTTATTTATCAACTGTGAACTTATTTTATTTAATCATAAGATAACTTGTATTTATGTCTTCTGCGAATTCACATAGTGATCGCATAAATACATATAATATGATTAAATGAATATTATTCAAAATATTAATGAAATTCAAGATATCTAGATAAATACTTGAAATATTTTATTAATTAGAAAATCAATATACTTTAAAGAGCACATAATCCTAACAATATGTTAATTGAAATTGAGCACTAGAAATGGTGCCGCCCTTCAGCGGCAGATTTACTGGAGAACCAGAGCCCCCACTGAAAATGGAAAAAAAAATTTCCTTTTTTTCGTAAAGAAAAATTAATAAATTTTTTAATAACCCCTGCTAAATTTAATGAAAGCCCCATCCTTGAAACTATTATTTTAATAATTATAAAAATCATATTCTAACTTAAAAAAAAAAGTCCACAATCCAAAATATTTATAATCTCTTAATGACACAGTCCTAATTATGAATTGTCTTGAATAACAAAAACAAGTTGCAGGCAGTGGCTTCTTCGTTTTTTATTCTCATAATCTCAATGAAAGAAAGCAAAAAGAGTATGTGGCTAATTTTTCTCATCGAGGAGGTAGGCCGATTAATTTTGTATCTAGAAATCATAGAGAACCAATAATACCTGCATATTAATTAGGAATTACTCTTATCTCCAGGACAATTTCTCTTATACTCAGGGTCTGGTTTTGCTTTCTATGCTAATATAAAATATCTTATTTATAATTATTATTTTTAGTTGAATAATCAATGATAGGATTATAAAAGTTGGAATACAAACAACAGATTAACATGAGTAATTAATAGTAATTAACTTTCCATTTTAATCAATTATTGTTTCTTATTGAAGAACGCAAGATTCTCTTGATTTGAAAACAAGGCATGTTCTTCAGATTGAATATGACTGACTAATACGGAAAATTTTTAAGAAAGTACTTTGTCTAATGGAATCTGGTCGTTGGACGAGACCCTGCTAGCTTGTTTTCTCGAGGCCGTTGCTGATTGTACTCTTTTAAAAATCTCAAAATGGGACTACATTCTACTATAATTTAAACAAGGCATGTTCTTTTAAAAATAGGAAGATTGTCACTTTTTCATCCTACGAAAATTAATATATATAAGTTATTTCATATTATTTTTATAATAATCAATAACTACTTTAATATAAGAAAATTAAAAAATATATAAAAATATAAAATATTTACTTGATTTTTCATCTTAAGAATATATATATATATATATATTATGAGGAAGGATGTATAAAAAAAATATGAAAAAAATTTATACATATATTATGAGGAAGGATGTTTAAAAAAAATATGAAAAAAATTTATTATTAATTTTTATTACACTAAAACTTATATTTCTTATTTTTAATATTTAAACTTTTTATTGTAATTTTTTATATAATTTATTTAACTAATAATAAATTATGAATAAAAATATATTTCAAAATAAAGATGAAATTATAAATTATAATGTTAGAGGTTATTGTCTATTATAAAATTAATAAAAAAGATAAATAATATATATTAAATGTAATTAAAAAAACCTGACAATCTCCTTAACATAAACAAACCAATAGAGTTAAAACGTGATTCAATCAACCAATTTTTAATTTTTAATTCTGAACTAAATTTCGTGCTATTTTCGTACACATAGCATTATTCATGATAGTTTTTATCATGACATCCTGACGATAACACGTGTCTCTACCCCAACTTTATTATTTGTTTTGGAGGTGGGCAAATAAGCCGTCGTAATCTGATCCAATCCGATCAAGAAAATTCAGCTTCAAATTAGATGCGAATTGGCATTATAACCCGACTTGGTGGAATTTAACCAACCTGATCCTATCAGATTATAATCGGATTCGATCTGAAAATTCAACCGGTCAACATACACATTCGCACGGTATTCAACACCCAGACACGCGCACAACATTCAACACCCGCACACTCACACAGAGCATTCAAACCCATACACACTAAGCCTAGCCGCCGTGCACACACACACAGGCGGCTGTGCACACACACAGATCCACTAATCACCGTGCACACACACATATCCACCAGTCACTGTGCACACACACACAGAGATTCAGCAGTCACCGTGCACAGACGCCCAACGACCGACATGGCATACTGCTGCAGCGCGAAGCCAGGCCATCGTGACGCGCGGACAAGACCTTCTGCAATCTACTCCATTGTGACCACTGCTGCAGCTTGCTTGACTTTGACCATGTTGCCTTGAAGTTGATCGACCGCCACCTTTTTAGATCCAAGCCCAGTCTACAGCCACAATAAGTTTCAACAATGAACTTTTTATCCGATCTGATATGATCCGAACATAAATTTATATTAATTCTTTCTCAAGCCGAAACCCATCGAATTGATCTGAACCCGAATTTGCCCATCTTGATTGTTTCTCTTCAGTGAACTTATCATTCGATTGTAAGATATGGCAATTTGTATTGTTGTCATGACATTTGTCTTAAATGTGTCAAATTGAGGCACACTTTGGACCAGCCATTATCAATATGCCATGTTGGGAAATATACGTCGAGGTTTTGGAAGAGACGGAAGAATCGAAAGCCTTTCGGGAGAATTGACGTTTTTCACCTTACAATTTTTCAATTTACGACTTATTTATCTATCATTTTCACAAAATCTTGTTATTTCTGATGTAAAAAATTTTACTGGATAATTAGATTAACAACAATTTTTTGTTTTTTTTATATATATGACTATTGCTTAAAATTATAACTTATATTATATGAGATTATAACTTATATTTACAAATTAGATTAAGACTGAGATTAATTTATATTAATTCGTATGAGGTACTGTCCAAATTTGAACACTTATTAATATTTGAGGAAAATCTATTTTTTACATTTAGATAAGGAAGCATACTATCTTGACTATGATTGAGACTAGTTTACATTAATTCGTATGAGGCACTGCTTAGATTTGAACCCTCGAATTTTCATTAATATTCGAAGGACGTTTACTCTTTACACTTGAATAAAGAAGCAGACTGCCTTGACTATGACTGTGACTAGTTTATATTAATTTATACGAGACACTGCTCAGATTTGAACCCTCACTAATATTTGAGAGATGTCTACTATTTACACTTGATTAAGGAAGTACCTTCACTTAATGATTGAAAAAGAGAATACTTCCACAATATATTTGTAGAGGTTTGAATTGTTGTCGTTTAATTTAGAGAGCAGCAGCCCTAACCACTAGGTCTATGGCCTAGTGGCTATATAACAACAATGTTACTTTGACAAGTAATGGGTTACAAAATTTGGAAGAAAAGTATTAAATATTAAAATTTTAAGATTATATTGTGGATTAAATTGCAAAGTATCCAAATTATGCTAGCAAAGAATTAAAATAGACAAAAGGTAAAGAGGCGTAATGATAATAGCCAACAAGAGACAAATTTAAAAGTAGCTCCTCTTTCCACTTTATTTCTCCGTGAATTCGTAAATAGATTACAAATGTATTGGTTGCTATTTATAAGAAGCAATTCACCACCTTTGAGCAGTGGAAGTTATTTCAATTTGCATTACACCTTACAATTACTTTTGATCAAATAGAAACACATTATTTGAATTTTAAGGTATTATGTGAAAAACACTTTGTGAATTGATTAGTGTAATGCTTGTACACTTTACAAATCATGTAGCTACTTTAGCGATTCACTTTCTTAAATCTTTAGTGTGAAATACACATTATTTTTACTAAGAAATGGATAAACATATCTCATAACACTCCCCGCTAGATATCCACAATTTGATAACAATTGTACTTGACAGTTGCTCATGATAAATCTTATGAAACCCTAAACAAAAAAAATACAATTTAACTAATGATTAAGTTTCCAGACGTAAAACTACCTCATTAAAAATCTTTGCCAATAAAATTCAGTGGGATAACAATTTGGACAAAAGAAAAAGAGTGTAATGTACATATGTTTAGTTTTTTATTGCGGTGTTCCCTCTTATGAGCTCTTCTCATGTCGATTTTATGTACTATGTTATCAAATGTTGATGTAAGTAAAGCTTTAGTTAATATATCGGCAAAACTATCCGTACAACATATTTGCTTAATGTCAACTTCTTGTTCTATTAGAGCTCATTGGTGTAGAAGAACTTTAATGATATATGCTTTGTCTTGTCTCCTTTTACATATCATCCTCAGAGTTGAGCTATACAAGTAGTATGATCTTCATAAATTATTGTTGGGACATCTACATTTAAAGATAATTTACATGCACTTTGAATATGATAGATGATGAACCGTAATAATATAAATTCTCAACTTTCCTCATGCAATGCAAGGATTTCAGAGTAGTTAGAGAATGTAGTAACGAAAGTCTACTTTGTTGATTTCGAAGAAATCACTGCAGCATTAAAATAATAAAAAAATTATGTTTGTGAATAGGCTCTATGGAGATTAAACAAATAGCCTATATTAGAATAACCAACAAGATTAAGATTTTTTATCAGTTCATTAGAATAAAACAATCTCAAATTAGTTGTTCCTTGAAGATAAGAAAAAATATGTTTAACAGTATTCCAGTGTCATCTGGTTGGTTTAGCACTGAATCTAGCTAACTTGTTAATGGAAAATGCTTTATCTGGTCTAGTATATTGGGCTAACTACATCAAAACACTAATTCCAATTGGAAACAGTACCTTAGGACCAAATATCTGTTCATCATCCTTTTTTGAACAAAATATATAATTTTTAGGATCAAGAGACGGTACTACCATTGAGGTACTCAATAAGTAACATTTATCCATATAGAAACATTTTAAATTTTTCTTAGTATGAAGTGATTGATGGATAAAGATCTTATTAGGTTTGTGCTTGGTCTACATCTTGAGACAATACTTAATTTTCCATATATTGTTCATTTCAAAGTTTTCTTTTTTCAAATAGTCAGCAATCATTTGAAGCATTTTAGGAGTTTCAATCAAATTCATGTCATCGATATTGATTACAATAATAACAAAGCCAAATTCTATCTACTTTGTAAAACACATGGGAAGATATGATCATCAACATATCCTTTCTTTATCAAGTATTCATTGGGACGATTATACCATATGTGTCTTGATTGTTTTAACTTGAACAAGGATCTTTATAGCTTTATCAAATATCAATTATGATGTGGTGATAGACAAGCTTTCAACATTTTAAATCATTTATATTCATATAAAGAAGTTGTCACCACCTCCATAAAATGCATGTCAAGCCTTTCAGATACAACCAAATTGATTAAAAATTAAAAAGTAATTACACACATAATGGTATAATAGATGACTTAATAATCAATACCAGGTCTCTGCAAGAACCCCTGTGCAACGAGTCGTGCTTTGTATTTTATGACCTCATTCTTTTCATTATATTTATTTTGTAAAAATACCCATTTGTATCTAAAAGGTTTAATATTCCCTAGTGTTTGGATTGTAGGTCCAATTGTACTATATTTGGATTAAAAGTCAACATTGTTTCTTTCCTTTAACGCTAATCAGGCCTCAGTTTACATTCATTAATGAATTACGGCTCTTGATCAATAGCTACTGCGAACACAAACATGTCAATAATGACAATTTCTATCTAATTCCACACCTCTATTATGTATGTAAAGTTTATAGACATTTCTTCATTTTGATCTACTTCTTGTGTACATATCTCTTCAGAAGGTTCTTTAAATTATTTCCCTGAGTAAAATAAAAAGAAATTTTATTATTTATAGATTTATCTACCTCTTTAAAATCTTGTATGTCATCTCGAGGTCGTACGTCATCTAGATCTTTGGTCTCTTTATAAACCATCCACTTTTCTATATGATTTGCTCATTTTCATACTAAACATCATTTGCAGCAAGACCTTAATCTTTTATTTTTCTTTTCCGCGGAGTAATATCTTTTAAACCATGTGGTTTATTATATTTTAGGTATGCAATAGATAATTCCTCAGTTGCACTTTTCATAACTTGTTCTTTAAGAACAATAACTCATCCCAGGTCATTAGTAGCTGGTATATATGACTTGGTTACTTTTGTCTCGTTTGTAAATGCATCTAGTATTTAATTTGCCATTTGTTGTAAATGAATTGTATTCCACACTTTATTTTCACTCTAAGAGGTGTGTGGATCTAGATGAGAAATATATTTCACTTTTCATTAAGGATGATGTCAAACCTCATAGAGTTTTTTTTTTTTCTCTCTCTCTCAATGTCGGAAAATTTGTCTCATTAAAATTACAATCCCAAAATGTACGGTAAAAAATCACTAGTCTTACGCTTAAGATATTTGATAATAAATGGTAACTCAAAACCAACATAAATTCTCAAATGACATTGGGATCTCATTTTAGTGCGTTGCGATGGTGCAATTGGTAATTGTGCAATGAAACTAAAGGTGCGTAAATAAGATGTATTAAGTTGATGTACTAATTGGAATGGGGAATACCGGTGAGAGGCAATAGGCCTCAGGGAAACTAATGCCGCAACATACAGAATTGCATGTTCCAAGGCAAAAATAAGTTATTAACTACGTAATAATAAAATCTTAATAATTATCTATAGACATTTGATAAGAGATTCTGTTAATCCATTTTAAGTATGAACATGTGGTACTAGATGCTTTATATCAATCTCAACTAACATACAATATTCATCAAATGTGTTAAAAGCAAACTCACTTGCATTATCTAGTCATATGGTTTTGATTGGATAATCTAAAAATTATGCATGTAACCTGATAATCTATGCAAGCAATCTAGTAAATAAATATTAGGTATATAAAATAAAGAAACATGAGATCATCATGCAAATGTATAAATCAAAATCATAAAATAACAAAATGGGCCACTTAGTGGGTGAGTTTGGTCATCTTTGAATTCTTTGTAAAAATGATGTTGATTCAAAACCAAATTTAATAAGTAATGGTCTAATCACTAGTTTGTCTTATGAACAAGTAGTACAACTATTCTCATTAAATAATATAATTTTTAGATTCTTTAATGGGTGTTTATGAGAATTTTTAATAACTTTACGTATCATTGCTGACTCGGAATAATCAAGATGGTCATGTTAAAGCATAAAAACTTTTGGATCATATAACTTATGTTTTATGATTGCATAGCTTTCTATTGATTTTGTTTGTCATATAATATAAGCCAGATGAAAGAATTGGAAGCTTCTTTAAAATATGTTTCTAGCCAAAGACATTACAAGTAATACAGAGATATTTTAGATTATTCTTATTTATTGTTTGAACATGAAAACTATTACGATAAATATCTTAGAAGCTAAGTAGATTTCTTTTGCTATTGGGTGAATATAGAGCATCATGGATACAAAATCTATACCATTTGCTAAAATGAATATAGCTTTTCTAGAATCCTCAACAAGGTCAACAAGACCTAATATCGTATTCACCTTAGTTTCAATCAATATAGAATTCGAGAAATGTGTGTAGTTGTACTACCATCCAAATAAACATCCCACTGAGCAATTCATTTTCAAATCCATATCTTTTCAATAAATGAAATAAAAAGATAAATATTATTACTATTCCTTATTATTTGACGTGAAAGATCCAATTTAATGGTAACCACAAACCATACTTGTAAGGATAATTTTATTAAATAAATAGATTAAATAAAGAGGATAAGATACTCCCTATTATACTCTAGCCAAGTCATGCTGATAACTTGTTGTGGATCAAATTAGGAAGTACTAAAATTATTGAAGCAAACATTTCACATGAACAAAAGCTAAAGAGGCACAATGATAATAACCAATAGGAGACAAATTTGGAATTAACTCCTTTTTCCAATCCATTTCTCTATGAATGTCGTGAATAGATTATAAAAAAAATTATTGCTATTTATAAGTAATTAACTAATTTTGAGCGGTGGAAGCAATTTCAATTTGTATTACACCTTGTAATTATCTTTGATCAAATTGCAATACTCTCTTCGAATTTCAAGGTGCTGTGTGCAAGACACCGTGTGAATTGATTAGTGCGATGCATATACATATCAGAAATTATGTAGCTACTTGTGCAATACATTTTCTAAAGTGATTAGTGTGAAACACACATTATTTTTATCAAACAATGAATAGACATATTTGATAACTGATAGTTATAAACAATTTACTTTTAATCAAGACATTTTAGTCTTTTCATGCCTTTTTTCAAAATTTTATATCTGTTTTTTTTTTTTTTCAAAGTAGCATTTCCTATTATGCAAATCACAAAATAATTTTTTTACGTTAAAATTAATTTTACCAAAACAATTACAAATCAATAATGCTAATTTTACGTACGAAAACTTACATGACGAAACTTTGACAAAACATATGAAAAATAAACTATCCAAGTAATTACAACCAACTTACAATAAAGTAAAAGATAAGTTAAGTCTTTTTCCATAATTTATTAAAATTTTTAATCCAAACTTTTGTCAAATTTAAAAATTTCAACGTCAAAAGGTGACGGTGGATTATGAAAAATTTAAAAATTCATCTCCACCGATTTCATAGTCTCAAATTTTCATAGACTTATTTTAATTTGGCCCACATATTTATATTTATATACAATTTACTTATATACAATTTACTTATAAATCTTAAGAAACTTTCTACCAATATCAACAACAAATTAGTTATATGTATAGCACGTAGCATATAACACTGCGTTAATCAGCAGCATTATAGCTACAAAACTAATTAATGAATTATATTAATCCAAGTAAATGCATAATTAAAATTAACATCTCTAGCTAGAAAAGCTAGAAATTAAGCAAATCCAGCTAGAAGAACTGCTAGCATTCCTGGAGCAGCCAACAAAGTATAGAGAGAAGATGGTAGAAGAGCACTGCTCGAGGACGACGGCGTAGAACCTGAGCCTCCTCCGGGTGCCACCGTAGATGCTGAACCTCCACCGGTCGTGGAAGAAGTAGTAGGACTTTGGCCAGGAGCTGCTGACGGACTAGCGCCGGGGCTTCCATCGGACTTAACTTCAATCATAAGTTTCTGCCCGGCTTGGCAGTGACCTGGTATTCCGCAAATGAAGTAATGGACACCGGGCGCA